>VONZ01000523.1:0-525586 GCA_012976165.1 Labeo catla
GACTTGCTGTAAAGTGTGGTAATTGTTATGTTAAACAATTATTAACCCTAAAATAAAATAGGTTTATAGAATGTCACATCCTCACATGATGTGTTTGTAAAAACAACAGGATTTGCAAGTGCATTTAAATGATAATTTAATTTGTTTAAATAAATAAATAAATAAAACCCCTTTGATGTGGATCCAGTTTTCCTTTTAATTGACTCTTAACAGACTTGGAGTGCAGTATTCCAAAACAAACACCATACACAGTTCTTGCATGTCTTTTGTTAGAGGTTTACCTGCAGGTTGTGGGTATATGCACGACTCCACACACCCTGATGCACACACTACGCTTCAGAGCTCATTTTGCTCACTTTCTTTCCCTGTGGCTGCAAAGTGCTCAATACAGTATTGACTTGTTCTCCACGGCAACCTGCAGAATTCCACCGACTCCCCTCCACGAGCCTGGCAGTCCGTCTCTCTACCCCTCCCTCTTTCGCTTGCTCTGTCTCCACCGCTTCTCCCATCCCCCCATCTCCAGCTCTAGGGATGTGGTGACATTAAATGTGTGTGTGGTTGAGAGAGGGAGAGAGTGTGTGTATCATGACTTCAGATGTGTATGTGCATCATGCATGTGTGTGTCCACACACCATGTGTGTGTTGTGGGGGTGGCTCATTGCGTGGTGCTGCAGGCAGTGTGTTTTAAAGAGCCAGTCACTCCAGCAGTCGTGGTAACAATAACTTCAGCACAGCCATTTCAGATCGCAAATCCAGAAAACACACACAACCGTCTGCATCTGTCAATCTGTCTTTCTGTCAATAAAATAGCTTAATAAAATCTGTAAGAACACATGTGATGTGGGGTGCACATAATTGCTTTCAAATATGCACATCATTTAGAATTTATTTTTCTGTATCTTACTGCTGTGTAGTTATCAACTGGATTTGATATCTCTCAGTAGCATGAGTCTTACTGAAGGACACAAAGGCTCTGCCTGAGGGATGCAGTCTCATGAAATGAATATGTCATTATAAAAGGCTTGTTATGGAGCCGGATGCTGATCATGCTGCTCTGTGTTAATGTGGAAATGTGAGGGTGAGAGTGTCTGAAGCTAATCACCTCCCGCTGATGTCTGACTGCCATGCTTGAGTGCTTACATGACATTGATTTTACAAAAATTCTTTCAGTTTTAATATTAAGCTGCATTAATCAAATGTACACAATATAACAATCAAAAAACATGCTGGTGTGTAAATGTTCTGGCTTTTAATTTTCTACTATTTAACTACAGTTATGATGTGCACTTGCCACCATTCCATAAAAATTATATTAGGAATTATATTAGGAAAAGGTATATTAAAGAACAGTACCTACGTCAAGCTGATGTCAGCTGTACATATACCAGCTACACTCTCAGAAAAAAAGGGACAAAGACTGTCACTGGAGTGGTACCCTTTTAGGTACTGTTATTCTTTAACATACTAATATGCGCCCTATTTGGAGTAAATAAACCTAAAACGTTTGGCCAAGTATTAGTAAGGTGTACCTTCTGAAAGGGTGACAGCTTTTGTACCTTTTTTTCTGAGAATATATTAAGCCCACAGATTAACCTTTACCACCAGAGAGTTAGTGCGTCAAAGCCACAAGAGAGAAAGAAAATGAGAGAAAGAGTGGTAGAGCTAGACAGAAAGAGATTGTGTGTGTGCACAGAATAATAGTGTTCCACAGTGAGTCATTCAGACTGGTCGTCATTGTTCAATAATCATGAACATTACCTGCTATTTATGTACTGCACTCTGAGAGACTCTGAGCCAATGAAAAGTGTCTAACTCGGAGAGCTAGTCTGAGTCACTGTGACGACAGTCTGTTTTTCCATTCTCAAATAAGGCCTTTAGTTACAACTGAGACGCCGGTTGACACTGTTAGTGTTCAGGTGTTTGCAGGTGTGTATAAACAATATCATTAATTTTTCATTTTCATGAGTTCACCTGCCCATCCAGTCCTAATGATTAATGGTAAATGAACTTGGCTTTCTGTACTCAATGGAGGCCCAAGGCTTGGTTTGAGCTCAGAGATCGACTCCCCCCCACCCCCACACCCCCCCATAGCGGTACTACCTAGAGGGAGAATGACAGAAATAGAGGAGAAGATGGTGAGGTGGAGGGATGCCGGAAGAATTGATTTAATACTGTACTGTAAATAACCTATTTAATACTGTACAGCCACTTTGTCACAGTTCTGTATTGTTAAAAGCTGTATAAATAAAGGTGACTTGACTTGACTTGACTTGACAGTAATATGCACAAAGATCCCCCATGAGGGCAAGGACACTGATATCAGCTGAGAGGGCCCCAATGCAATACACAGTACTATGGCCATTTACCCGACATCTTGAAAGGATGGATGCAAGAACTTGCAAGATAACTTTATATGAATTAACTGAAGGTTAAGATTATGCTTTCCAGATCCCATCTATACTATATTCTTAATTTAATATTTCTGTCCTGTGATATTAACTGTGATTTGTTAAATCTGTTTATTGTAGATAAAAGGTGTAAATACTTCTAAGGTCCTGTACAACAGTTACTTCATTTGGGTTTTCATTGGTTCAGTATTAAATGAGAAAGAGATAGTGATATATGACTCATGAGGAGGTTTTTTAGTTTTAATAAGGAGGTGTGATTTGAGGTATGTATCTTCAGATGTTTAGTTGTTTATTACATACTGGTTGGATTAGTTACGAAGGCAGTAAAATGCATGTTCAATGATTCGTCATGCATCAAACATTTTCCTGGTAAACAGGACTGTTAAGAATCAGATGTATTCTCAAAAAAATCTCTACTGTATTTTTTTCCAGTGTGGTTGGGCTTTGAGTGTTTATATTAAAACCTACATAGCTGATTGTTTCACCATAGTAACATGCATTTCTTCCCCAACGTTCAATTGCGCCACTTTTTTTAATGAATATTCAGCAGTGTTTCTGCATATATATACTGCATATACTCGCTATAAAAAGTTATTTATTGTGTTCACATCTGCACTGTTATGACAAATATCAACAGTCATCCAAACAGAATAATTCTGTTCAAGTTAAATACACAAACTCAATATCCATTTTAAAGTTGAACTTCACTGTCACTGAGAAGAGGTGTAATATAAATAGCGTTGACTTGCCTGGGTGTTACAACCAAGGAAATAATTTCAATCTGAATCTAATGGAGGCTGTGTATTACAGGTACTTATTTATTTTTAAGATAATTTTGTTGGTTGTGCTCTGTGCCCTCAATGAGCAAATACGGAGTGAAGTCATCTTCTTGTTTTCCATTCCATTTGCTTAATGAAGCATGCTAATGATCATTTCTGACTGTTGAAAATTGAGCAGGTACTAAGTCTTCCTGACAACTGTAGCCATGTTCTGAGATAAGAAATTACCCTTATCATTCTAAATTATGATGGTCAGTGAAATTTTACTGACAGCAGCACTGGAATGGAGTAAAAGCTGTCAGTTCAGAACACAGAAAATTACACACACACTGGACACCTGGTCAGATTAGGATATTAGGGGGATAATGAAGTGCAAAATGTAGGACAACTTGTCACCAAGTTTGCATCTTTTTATGCTATTTGGAATATTTGCTCTGCAGTGCAGTGTTAAAAATTATCAAAAGTCCTGACATGTCTGGATGTTGCATGAATCTGGAAGAACGTCAACTCTTGGTTCAATCAGCCTTAAAAGGAAATAACGCTGGAAGCACCTGAAGCTCAGCTTCACCCGGCACCAAACTGCACCCCTGGATTCCAGAGAACCTTTATGATGATACGATGGAAATTTTAAATTGGGTTGCAAACGATACGAAATTCAGTGACGAGCACATAATTAACAGATTTCATTTGTCCAAACACCGTCAATTTCTTCAAAGGGTAGACCAGTTTGCGTGACATTTTAATGGCTATGTAAGAATGCCCAGTCAAAGACTGCGATGTCGAGTTATGCATTTCAAAAAACTACAGAACAACCAGCTGCAAGTCACAAGTGTGTTAGTGGTACCTTAGACCAGTGTTACCTTTACAACCTTTATCTGTAACTGCGACAAGAAGGTTTTGAATGTCTAACGTTGAAATCAAAGCCAGCAGAAACTTCATATAGTCATACATTTTATATCCATATGACAACGAATTACTGAAAACATTACTGTGATCAAATCTTTGAACACAGGGAAGTATGCTACTCCTTCTTTTTCCAAGGGCTTTAAACAATGTTTTATGGTCTTATGACAGACATCTAATATGTGCGTTGACGGGACAGAATATGCTGAAATATTTCGTTGCATTAAAAGTTTTATCCGCCCCGACATTTAGGGACAATTCGAAATTGTTTTCTCTCAAGAGTTTAACAACCCTTTGCCCTGTGATTAGTTACACAGACAAGTATGTAGTTTTTCATAATATTCAGAGTATTTTATTGTATTCAGTACGAAGTCAGAAGAAATAGAATGTGTCAGTTGTTCTGAAATTTATTCTGAAGCCACAGTTGTGTTCTTTCTTTGCTGTGCGGTGATGTTTAAAAACACTTGAATTTGATCTTATTTGCAATCCGTCCTGTATGTTAGTACTTAAGGTAGAGTATGGGAAAGACTTCAGTCGACTTCTTTATTTAACGTGAAAGTATTAAACAAATAAGGAGTAAACAGGAACCTCTCACACGAGATACGAGCACCAGAGATCAGCAGGTTGAAAATACTGAAATGTTGCTTGTTGACGAAATAAGTAACTCAGGGTTGTCTAATGATAACATTAGTTATTGCATGGGGTAGACCATGACAATTTTACGCTACAGAATTCCCTGTAAAAAGACACAGTAGGATTCATGCGATGAAACGGTTTGCAATTCGACAATTCGTCGTCTCAGCTAAGATTCATTACAAGGAAATCTTATATCTCTCTAAAAAGTCTATTTTTATGCAAGTGCATAATATCAGTGAATATTTCACAGTAATAAATTTCATATATTATATATTCAAGTATTTTCGCTGCTGTTCAGTAGTCATTGCCTTATAAGGAAAGGCAGTCGTGCCTTTCTGCAATAGGCTGAGAATTGCCGCCTGCAGTTAACCCTTATCATGCTGAATTTTTCTTAAGATTTCACCATTTTGCGGTCACAAAGACACATTATTGTGATTCTATGATCAAGTAGATTACTGAGTGTATGTATGTAAATGCATCCGTGCATATGTGTATGTTCACATTATGGTTGTATGTCTTACTGTGTGCGCTTGTGTGTGTGTGCGCGATTTCTTTCATACTCGGAAGATGGTACGCAGTACGCGGCGTGTAGCTTTTGTGGCATAAGGCAGTGAATGATTGGGCATTGCCCAGGGTTTTCACACGTTCGTTTGCCACTGCAGTTTGTTTTTCACAGGTCTTACAGCAGCCGTTGGCCGTCAGAAGGCAGATGTCAGATGAACTAAGTGCTTGAGGCTTTGAAGACCAACCACAATGACCTACATATTGTACCTTCGCGGTCAACTCTCATGTGCATTGAATGTGTACATGAGTTTAAACAACTACGTTCCTAATCATACTCTAATTTAGACTACTTGTAATCAGACAACGAAATAATTTGCATCCTACTGCAACTTATCCAAACGAAGATAGATGATAGAACATTAAATAGTGTTTAGAGCGAGCAGGTATGCGCGATGTTCAACCTAGACAGAATATCATAAAAATCACCAAATCTAATAGCCAAGACATTCAAATCTGTCATTTTAAACTGCCAAGTACTGGTTATTAAAAGATATAGACGATGAATCCCAATGCCGCCCATTTGATTATTTAATGCATCAGTGGTCTCCATTGCTTCAGTTGAGAAAAATATAAATTAAAAACACTGTTCAAAATGTAAAGTGTCAAAATATATGCTGTTCTTTAATTATCTAATTTATGAACGTCTTAGCCTCAGCGTCTGGGGTTTTGTGTAACCTGGGTGTTTGTTCAACATAAACAAACATTTGTTCATAGCTTAAGCCTTCACTTCAGAAGGCCTATATGTCATGTATCCCTATTATTATAAAATGTTTTACAATTTTACTTTCCACAAAGTTGTCTCTACAGTGATACAAACTTAAAATGGATGGTAAATCCACACCTTACTGATGCTGATAACGATTTAGCCTGTTTTCTGAACTGCTAGATGACAACTTAAGAAGTAATCAAGCATAAATTTATAAATTGCCACAAGTGTGCCCTACTTTGCGTCATGAAGAAGGAATTCTAGATCAGTACTTGAAAGGCTGCAGTAACGACTCTTCATTTGCTCAGTAAACCCGCGGCACAGGGCTGACCAGCCTCTACACCGCCCCTCCTGATGTGACGTCACCCCATGGCTATTTGCATGAAGTACGCTGTACAGCTCATTTGAGAGTTAAAACTGAATCTCGCTTGAGAAGCTAGAGACCATACGAAGCGGGAGAGCGCGAGAAGCCTGCGCGAGAAGAGCACTCATGTTATCGCGCGCACCCTGAGAAGTATTACAGCGCGCGCTGAAATGGAGCTGCCCGCCGCGGGTGAGCACGTCTTCGCGGTGGAAAGCATCGAAAAGAAACGCATTAGAAAGGTTTGCGGTTTTCTCTTAACAAACACTTTACATTTTTCATGTTGTAAGCCTATAAAACGTGCAGGTGTAGGTTTGTATTTTAAAAGAGAGAGCACAGGAGTAGGGATTTGTTTCGAAACCCAGGATAATGGATTATTTATTTTATTTACGGTGATTTCCAGTCGTAACCGACTTTGTTTTTGATATTTGCAGGGAAGGTGTGAGTACCTGGTCAAATGGAGAGGCTGGTCTCCCAAGTAAGTTTCACTTCAAGATGTCACTTGCTTTGCTATTTTAATGTGTTGTGTTGTGTTGTTGTTGTGTGTGTGTGTGTGTGTGTGTGTGTGTGTGAGAGAGAGAGAGAGAGATAATTAGCGCTTACTAACTGATGCAGGAATGCCATAACTTGTGTCTATGATAAATAATAATATTTCATATTTAAGCTTTATGCTATAGAAATGCGGTTGTTTTTGCAAAATAAAATATACAGCTATGATACTAATAGTTTACCAAATAGGAAATGTAGCATCAGCCATGTAGCATCAGTAGCCTATTTTTTACTCCCTAACATTCTTGAAAATTCGTTTAGTAGGACCTTGGTGGCGTTAGTCGTTCAGATGACAGCCACGTTAGATAGTTCGGTTGAGGGTTGCTGGTGATATTCATGCTTCTGTGCTCACCCCCTTAACCTCGCTCTCCGCCTCCTTTCTTCTCTTTATAGATATAACACGTGGGAGCCAGAGGAAAATATTCTGGACCCAAGACTTCTCGTCGCTTTCCAAAACAGGTGAGGCACAGGAGCGGTCTTGGTTTGACGCTCTGAGCTTGTACAGCCGAATGGGGAGGAGGAGGGAAGACGCTTTCCCTACCGCTATGCGTGCTCATTTTTTTCACTTTCTCTCACTGACAGAAGGGGGGTGCACTCAAGAGCTGGAGAGAGCTTGTGCGCAGGCGCGCCATAATATACAACTGAATTTAATTGCGCGATACACCAATGCCACGGCTAGGAACTAGCCATTAAAAAATGTTTACATACAGACGTGGCCAGAAAATGTGATCCTTTGAGACATCTTGCATTCCTTATGGAATCATTTTACCTCAACAAACGCGCCACCCTTTCACCCTGTTATTTATTTCGTCCGGTTTGGCTGACAAGTGTCCGCTTTTGAACATACTCTCTAGACGTCCTAAACCGAAAGCATTGCAGTAAGCGCAAATACATATTATTTTTCTATCAAGCTTACAGCCTAAGTGCACCCCCACACTAATTGACTGCATTTTGCATTACAAATGGTCGGTTTTTCCGTGGCTACGCATGCATTCACGCCTCCCCGAAATTCCACGCACATTTTTGTCGGGTATTCATTCCCTTGACTGGCATCTGCGCGCACCATTAGCGGTCTCCCTCGCGACGCGGAATTCTGTTTGGAGTAATTGCACGCGCCCCTTGAGTATAGAACCGTTCTAGGTCGTCTAATTAGGTTTTTGCGATATTATTTTATAGAAGGTCGATGGGAAAAGAGCTGATGGCCCATTTCTTTCGACAGCCAATATGCTTAGTTTGAGCTAACAAATAAATAACAGAACCCATTGGAAAAGCTTGTCAAATAACGACCATTTATTAATAAGTGTTGTCAGTTTTTAAGTGTTTTTTTTTCCAACTGGGATTGTCCACCAAATTAGTAAACAAGATGTGTGCTGACTGAAGCAACACAGAATGTTCTTTATATTATGTGTGCAAATTTTAAGAATGCCACTGGTGGGCAATTTAAAGCCAGATCATATTTTAAAGGATACACAAAACAGGCAATAACTTGACCATAATGCACCTTGGGAAATAAAGGTACAAAAGTTGTCTCTGGGGCAGCACCTTTTCAAAATGTGCTAATATTTATCGTTTGGGTACTA
Source organism: Labeo catla (assembly GCA_012976165.1). Classification (NCBI taxonomy): domain Eukaryota; kingdom Metazoa; phylum Chordata; class Actinopteri; order Cypriniformes; family Cyprinidae; genus Labeo; species Labeo catla. The sequence goes on from VONZ01000523.1 coordinate 8,487, forward strand.
ATATGTACACTTTAGGTACTAATATGCACCCTTGGGGTAAAGTACAAAGGTACTTTTCGAAAAGGTACTGCCTCAGTGACAATTTTAATCGTCAGAATAAATCAAAAGTTGAATATATTAGCTTGGGTCTTATCTTGAATTTGGTTTCTTTTTATCATGACTTTTTATAATCTAAAACTTTTCTTTTCAGGGAAAGACAAGAGCAGCTAATGGGTTATCGTAAACGAGGGCCAAAACCAAAACATCTTCTCCTGCAGGTAATTTACCATCACTTACAAACATGTCTATGGACGCAATGTACCCAATTAACTTCTGTGGAAGTCATGTCACTAATTGTTTCTACTGCAAAGCTCATTGCTGATTCGTCTGGTTTCTAAGGTGCCATCATTTGCGCGAAGATCCAGTGTTCTTACTGACCTTCAGGAGGTGTCTCAGGGTGAGGATAACCAACCCAAAGCAACTTCAGACCTGGTCCAAAGCCAGCAATACCAGCTTAACAGCAAGAAGCACCATCCCTACCAGCCCAACCCAAAAGACAAGCAGGGAGAGGCACGGATAAATGGGAAAAAGAAGCACTACTATCAGCTTAATAGCAAGAAACACCACCACTATCAACCAAACCCTAAAATGTATGACTCCCTGTATCAGAGGGTCAAGGAGACCAAAGTTCCTGAGTTGACTGACAAGGAATGGAACTTATCTCCAGCTCTACAGCAGAAATGGGTCCAAGATAAGGAATCTGGGTGCCTCAGTAAGGTGAGGAATATTACAATGGAGTTGAAAAAGCTTCCTAAACTAAATGGTGGAGCTGACTTAAACATGAACACAAGCAGTGATGCAAAGGAAGACAAAGCACCGCCCAATGGAATAAGCAGCAAACTGAAGATTGTGAAGAACAAGAATAAAAACGGGCGCATTGTCATTGTCATGAGCAAATACATGGAAAATGGCACCCAGGCAGCTAAAATTAAGAAAAGAACAGCAGAGTCTGAGGAAAAAAGGCAAGAAAAGGATTGTAAGTCCTGTGAAACAGATGAGTGCACAGAGAAGATAAAGCACACAAAGAAGCAAAGTCTTGTGAAAGTGATTAAAAAGGACAGTAAAGCTGAGTCTGCCGGTTTAAGGCTTTCCAATGGACTATCATCTTGTGGAGGGGACAATCCTAAAAAAGCATGCTCCATAGTATTTGAGCCAAACAACTCAAAGAAGCCTGGCAGGACTGGAGATTATGTATCTAATGAACAGCCCTTGCAACTGACAACCAAAACCAGTCTGACTACAGTGCCTTTTGAGAAGAGTGATCAAAGATACACCCAATCTACTCAATATGGTCCCCCCACCTTCCCTCAGAAGCGTTGCTCCTCGGAGCCAGACAGTGACAGTGGGGAGGCTAAGAGGTTCCTAAATTCTCAGAGTATAAGTGCTCCAAGTACTGACTTGTCTCACTCTTGCAACGGCACCACACACTTTAATGACCATCAGCACTCTGGCGAACATGACTTTGAAATCCTGGACTCCAACCAAGATGAACCCATAGACCTCAGCTGTGTAAGGTCGAGAGAAGAGAGAAAAATTCCTACACATTCTCAGATTGGAAACTCTATACTGACTGGGAAAGCAGCAATCTCTACACCACAACAAGTAGAGAAAGAAATGAAAAAATCTGTTCCAAACTTCACACCTTTTCTTGGGAATATAATAATCACAGATGTCACAGCAAACTGTCTCACAGTGACATTCAAGGAATATGTTACAGTTTAGGAATATGTGATGAATATAAAGTCTATAAAGACTACTGACTATTTACTGTGAATCTGTATAAATGTAAAGCATGTCTAATCATCAAGTCTTTAAACTTGCCTAAAATTTTTGAAACAATCTAGTGTAAAGTTTTGATAGTTTCAGATTGTGTTTGATTTAACTGATCTGAATTAATTTTCAAATTCACACATTTAACTATTCCATGTTAGGGATAGAAAAAATAAACTAAACAGGTTTTCCTGTTAATAGCTTGTATCATATTAGCTTAACGCTGTTTGCAGTGCTGTATTTCAGAAGGCTTAAATATAAGAAGCACTTACTACACATGTAATACTGAGAAACGTTTTCTACTGATCTGTCTTTTATAGTCTTTTTTTAAGTCACTTAAAATGTGTTATTTAGGTTTGTCTAAGCATATTAAAAGTTTTATTTTATGTTCTTGAGTAAGATCTGTTTGTTTTTGCCTGTACTGTGAGCAGGTGTGTGTGTGTGTGATGAATAAAAGAGTTCCTATTAAACACATGAGAGATGAGCAAACAGATAGGTAATTTGAAAGATAGCAAAATATTACTATCATGTAAATGCATAAGACATCAGTATCAGGCTGAACTTTGCACAGCCTTTAAATAGAACATGGATGAACAGGGAGGTGAGTAACACGTGGACTTGTCATGTGGATTTTTTTCTCAATTGTTTTTTTTTTCTTTTCTTTTCTTCTTCTTCTTCTTTTTTTTTTTTTAACTAAAGATGGTTTGCCTGCTTTTACTCCCTCCACAGTACTATATATTTGGGCACTTTTATTATTTGAGAATGAGATGGGCACTCATTCTCAGTTCTAAGACTGGAAATAAATAGTTGATTTAATTCATTTCCTTTAAAAAACATGGCAACGGTGCCAAAGTGTAGCACAACTCTGATCATCAGCTGAAAACTGGCAAGTATATGGGAGTATTGGCAGCAGTATTGTCTCACTATAGCATCTCTGTTATAGACTAGGCCTAACTTAATACTCTTCCAGAAAAGAACGACAGTAGGGCTTTATAGTCTTTAATTGTGCGATAAAGCTTATCTACGCATATATCTGGACACTTATTATCGAGATCACATAATAACACAAGGGTTTCAAGAAAGAAACTTTTCATTTTCTTGGGCGTTGGATTCATTTTTATTTATGAGATGCCACATTTCTTGCAACAAGAAACATTAGCTAAGAAACCAAAAATCTGTTTTCATTACGTTGATATTGCCTCAAAAAAAAAAAAAAGAAAAGAAATTCCGTGAGCTGTCAGGCAAGGCTAACATAAGCATAAGTTATAAACAGTTATAAACAAGAAGGAAACGTTCACCTGGCGTTCTAATGGGGTTTCCTTTAATGTTAAGATAAGGTTCACAGCTATTTAGAATGACTGTTGTGTAAATCGAATTTTGTGTCACAGCATTTTAATGGCATGGCGAGCACAGAGATTATCAAAAAAATAAAATATAAATAAACAAATAAATAAATAAATAAGTAAGTAAGTTACCTGAGCTCTCGGGGGGTTGGGGAACCTAAACAGAGCTGACATTTTACATCTTACAGACATTATTATACGTGCGTATCAGGCAGAATGCTTTATGCAGATCCCTCACAGGCACTCCAAAATGTTAATGAATGTTGAGTTTATAGATAGAATGTGCATTTTAATGTCATCCAAACAGAATAATAAACAATGTACTTAAAGCTATTACTAACTTTGTTTATGCGCAAGACGGTCCATACAAGACCAACAAGAAGAGATTCATCCCGTATAGGCATCGTCAAAAGGTTTATAGGTAAAAGACACTCTAGGCTAGATTGATATAAGAATAATTATTATAGGTATAACGGTAGCTTTCGCTTTATATGGTACTATCATGGAGCTTGTATAAAGCTTTAATAGTCTGATGTATAAAACTCTACTCATTTTTGTCAGCGCTAACATGGCGGACAGCAAACGTCTCTCTTTCTCACAGAAAGCTCATGATTAGCATTAATCCATCCAAAAACTACGCAGGGGTTGGTTAGTGGTGAAATTTGTGTCAAAGATGGGCTTCGGAAAAGCACTTCAGCCTCAGTGAAACGGAATCAACCATTTCCTTTGCTGCACCGTCTGAGATAAAGCTGCTCTCGCTGCGGTTATAAAATGGCTTCCTTTGGTCCATCCACTTTATTTGCGATCAGCTTATGAATTCAGCTTTAGTCCTGTGCATTTTAGCTGTAGATGGTTAATTTCGTCAAGTTTATTTAAAAGACGATTTGAACAGCTTCTTTTAAAATAATAAAGTAATAAAGATTACTTGAGTTAAGCATTAGGTTACTTAATTGCACAGATGGCTTTAGTAAAATAAAGCATTTTGATAATGAGAGGTACAAAGACATTCTAAAGCTTGAGTTCATTAAAATATTGTCTTACGTTTGAATTACCTACAATAATAATGTGATCACATTAAATAATAATAATATGATCTTAGTACAAGTTGCTTTCAGGAAGACAAACGTAACTTATGTTTATCTTACTGAAATAATTAACTAGCAGAATATATGCAGTTGGACTGCTTTTTTTTTTTTTACTTACAAATCAAACAACCGTCGTTGTTACAATACAAGTTTTCGTGTTTATTGGCAAAGTTTAGATTAATTTTATGTGGCATATTTATTTTTAATATAAATCAGTAACTTAATGCACGTCTTTCCCGAAATTCACAAAGGATTTACAATTGTGTAAAATTAAAATACATATGGCGACTGGTAAAACTAATATGCGGCAGAAAGCGCTCGATTTATGGTCTTATTAAATGTGTAAGTCTTGGACACAATGTGACCTAAATAATCAATAATCCAACAAAAACAGGGAAACCATGTAAATGTTTTTGGTAAAACAATTTATGTCGAAATATACCTTTTTTCAAACATTATCGAAAATTGCATCAAACTGAATGAAACACACGGAACAAAAAAAGTAGTGTATTTGCCATTTCCATTTGCAAATTGTGCAGAATTTGTCATGCTGGTTGCCCAGAAACGAGTTAACCAATAATATTCTTCCAGCTCGATCTAGAGCCCATATACGGATATAACCACTGCAGTAGTCAAACCACCAATCATCTTCCGCAGAACCAACCACAAGTCCGCTGTTTACCTGTTTTTATGTATGTAAGAAATGAAAATGAAAAGCAAAGCCTTGGTTTTACTGTGGAGAATTCTTTATACAATCGTCACAATATTTCTTCAAACCACTAGACTATTCAGCTGTTCATTATTATGTAGCGGATGCATTATATTTACTCACTGAATAAACCCCCAGCATAAACTTCGTTTTCAGGCCACCAAGTTAACAATCAATATCCCTGCGATCATGTTTATTTTCAAAGTTTTAAGATATTATTTTAAGATATTGTTTATAGGGCTAGCCTACCTAAATAACGTTACATTCAAACGCATTTTACAATTTGAAAATGTCTAAAATTCACACAGGAACGAATTAATTTATATCATAATTTAGCTACGGAATTTATATTTTTATTTTTTTACCTGTGATGCACTGTTTGAAATCCAAGTGATTGTGCAGGAATGAGCATACATTTTCGGAAGAGCTGGGATAACAGAGTATTCCCTTTTATGGCCATTTTCCTTGATGTGTATAGCTGGTATTAATGTTTGCTTGCAATTTCAATACTTAGGTGAAATTAATTATATTTAAATCGATAATTCTATATTTGAAATATAATTTTCGCTAAACCAACATAATTATGTGAGACTTTTTTAATCGAATGACATATGAAACACCTAATTTAGAAATTTTAAAATTTATTTTTATAAAAAAATAACCTATATAAAATTATAAATCTATATATATATATTTTAAAAAAAATTACATAAAAGTAGAATTTTTTGGGCCAAAATAGCTGTGTTAATGTAGAAAAAGTCTGGCCTATATAATCGTTGTTAGGGAAACCATTTAAGAGGTTACCTACAGTAGTGCATTTAGTAACTCTTGTTAATAAAAAGTTAATAATCCTAAAATGTTCCATTTGCATTATTGTGCTGTCTTTTTATTTGTTTCGTTGTCTTTAGCAGAAGTTACTGTTCTTGTTATCTTTGGTCTGTTGTAATGTTTAATAGGATACATATTTATATCATCGTTGTAATTTTTTTTCAATAATTAAATTGGGGTATAATTTTATTATTGGGGTATTTTATAAATGAAGTATAAAATAAAAATCTGGGATATTATTACAATGGCGCTGTTTCATAAATTTGATTTTGATTCTCATTTGGCTGCACATAGGCTACACAAAAGTAACTATTAATAACTAATAATAACTATTATTATTATTATTGTTATTATTTCGAATGAGCTATACAGTTGAAGACAAAACCTTTGTGGCTTTAGTAAAATATCTAGTAATTTTGTTAAAACACGTAGGCTGGGTGGTCTTTTTTTCTTTATCAAAAAAAGAAGAAAAAATAACACCTTTTAGAGAAAATAACGTGGTAAAGTAGGTTACCCTACCGTACTCTTTAAATCATCGTTTAGCCTACTGACAAATTCAGCCCGTTCTGTTTATTTAACGGCTTTTAGTCATTTTGTATATTATTTTGCTGTTATTCTGCTGTAGGACTCATATTCAAATCAGTATTCATTTCCATCCATGATAAGTTTGTCGTGCATAAAGACATAATGTATGATTTTGGCGGGATTGGTAAAATAGTTTCGTGAAAAGCAGAATATTGATTAGAATAAGGTGACATACATTTTTCTGTAATAACAGATGTAACGTTACAGTAGCCTATATCAAAGTAGCTATTAACAGAGAAATTGTAATGAATTATGCCTGTTTGAGAAAATACAACATTTTTAGAGTCCATATAGCCTATATGTCCTTGTTCTGCAAAGATTTAAATGATTACGTTTTCCTGTTTTCTAGTCTTGACGTAACGCTTACGACGAAACATTAACCATCTGATGTGTTCATTCAAGTATTGAGCGGATCTTATCATATTTCTGTCAAGAATGCAGGTATGTTACTAAGAGCAAGCCCCGGCTACTTAGCAACAGCGAAGCCAATGAACAGCCTCCAAATCTTTCCACCTACAAGCGGTGCCAAGGCAACATGCTAAAGAACGTGATGACGTCTGGCTGTGCACGAGAGTATTATGGGCTGTATGGAATTCTGAAGCTAGAGGAGGCAGACCGGACTCGAGCTCATAGCTAGCTTCGCTGCAAGCTAACGGTAGACGAAGGTAAACATGGAGCTGTCGGCTGTCGGAGAGAGGGTGTTCGCGGCCGAATCGATCATCAAGAGACGAATACGACGGGTATGTGTTGTGTGAGAAATATCTCAGCATTTTTGGCATATACGTGCTAATGTCGTCGTCTCGCGCTAACGAATTCTTTTTGTGTGTGTGTGTGTGTGTGTGTGTGTGTGTGTGTGTGTGATGGCACGCGCAGGGTCGAATGGAATATCTTGTGAAATGGAAGGGCTGGTCACCCAAGTGAGTAATGCATGCTCATCCTGTCTGTAGTGCCTTGCACTGGTGTTTTGGTGACAGTGATGGCTGTCAACCCTGCTAGATATCGCGAGGGGCGTACATCCACTGGCAGGTTAACATGCTGGTTATTACTGCAGACTGGTTTTGGCAGATGGCATGCTGCAACATTAGCTGGCCCTGCTAGCTGGCCGATAGAGCAGTGGTTTAAATACGTCTAGAGATTGACAAGTCATTACATTAAACTTTTTTTTTTTTTGTTCTCACAGGTACAGTACTTGGGAACCAGAGGAAAATATCCTAGACTCACGCCTATTCGTTGCCTTTGAAGAGAGGTATAAAATGAATAAATAAAGATAAAGAATAAACTATTAAGCGACCAAAAATACAGACGTTTTCACACATGCGCTTGTATTTGCATGCAGGGAGCGCGAAAGAGAAATATTTGGACCCAAGAAAAGAGGACCTAAGCTCAAGACTTTTCTTCTAAAGGTTATTATCATTTATTTATTAACAAATAGATAATAACAACAGTCTTATTGGTGAAATTATCAATATATATATATATGTATATATATATATATATATATTCCCACTTAAATATTGACTGAAGTTATTGGGGTTGCACTCAAGTTTTTGTCTAGGTAAATAAATTGATACATTTTATATAAGGGCATACTTTTGTATTCTGTACTAATTTTTCAAAATCATGTATTTTTCACAGGCCCAAGCTAAAGAAAAGGCAAAGTCTTACGAATTCCGAAATGAATCATCCAGAGGCATTACATATCCCATTCCAGAGCCTGTGGTAACCCCTAGAGCGAGAGAGGGGCTACGTGCTGTGGTTCCCACAATTTTTCCTCCCAGCACAGTCAACCGAGGGGAGAGTGTAAGGATTCCACCTCCAGAACCAAGGGAGCATCGTTCTTCACACTCACCCAGACCTAGCACTGATGCATTTACCCTCAGCCCAAAAAAGAGAGGACGGAAGCCCAAATTACGCTTCACAGATGGTTATACAAGCTCCTTACATCCAGAGCATTCAAAAAGAGCAGCAGACGAAACCATGGCAAGCATTCCTTCCAAAATGGCAAAGTTAGGTTTGGGAGAAGAGGAAGAGAGATGCTCTGAAATAAGTGGGAGAATTAAGATCTCTCACAAGCACATGGATGCTACTTATTCACACAGACAAAACAGAGTCGTTCCAAGCAGGAGTACCCAGCATATTTCTCCAGAGTGGAGTTTGCATTCCAGCAGAGTTAGTGCAGACTTACAGGGCCGCAGGACTAATCCACAGACAAGCCACTTTCACCATAAACACCTGAAGCACCATTCAAAACGAAGAATATTTGAACATGGTGATTCCACCAGCAGACAGCCTTCGCTTATTGCCAAAATTCCAGTGTCACGCATATTTGGAGAGCCAGAAGAAGGAGATGCTTGGAAGCCTTCCTTCAGTAATGTGGAGAAAGTCATAGTTACTGATGTGACAACAAACTTCCTGACTGTAACAATCAAAGAGAGTAGCACAGATAAAGGCTTCTTTAAAGATAAAAGATGATTCTTTACTGCAGTACTCCAGTATGCTCCTTTCCTCTTTTCAGAAGGCCTTTATTGTCAGAAAATATTCTGTGTATTGTATAAAAAATCTTATTCTGTTTTTTTTTTGTTTTGTTTTTGTCACACTGAAATCTGTATTTATTGTGAAAAGCTGCTTTAAGAGATTTGCATGCACTAGACAGTTAAACAAGGCCAGAACTGCGTTCAAATACATACAGGAGTTCTCAGATCATTTGTTGTAAATAAGTATTAATTACACATTGTTTACCTATAAATATATAAAAGTATAATTTGTCTCCCAGACAAATATGAAAAACTCAAACATTTATGTACAGACCAAGGGTTGGCATTTTGCACACTAGACCTAACCTTGCGTCACATCATTATGTTTTCAGTTCTTGTAATTCATCAATTCTTGTAAATGTCGTTGATTTTATTTTGTCATTTAAAACTGTAAGTTACCTTGTACACTTATTTCACGGTACAGCCGTTAACAATTTACACATATGAAAGTGTAAAATGAAAATCCAATTTTCATCTCAACTCAAAAGTAAAATGTAGAATGACCACGTTTCTTTTGTTTCTGTTTCTTAAGCTCGTATTCGTAAATATTTAGTAATGTTAAACTTAGAATTCTACGTATTTTGTAGGGCGATTTTGTAACTGTGATTATCTATGAATTGTGCGAATAAAAGTTATTTAATATGACGTTAAATAGAAAAGCGCACATCCAATGTCCATACTCGAATCATATTGAATCATTATTTTTACAAATAGGATAACATAAAAAAATATACATTAGTAGTGTAATTAAATTAAAAACAACAACGTAAAACTAATATTTAAATCTAGGCTATGCTTATTTGCACAGAGTAGCATTAAATGCAAGACGAGATTTTTCGGTGTTTTAAGGGGGAAAAAAAGCTACGTTTAAATTTGGTTAAACAATGGTGTACTTATTGATTCCATTTTACAGGCTTATATTTGTTTACTTATTTAGGTTTTATGCTTTCTTGTGTGACACGTGACAAAATGTAAACTTTCAGGTTTACACACATTCATTATGCTTTCGATCAGTCAGTGTTAGGCCTTTAGATATTGCCGTGTAAAGGTCAAACTCTTGTTTATGGACCGTTTGCGCATTATTACTGTTTTAATCTTTTAAACTTGTAGTTTCGATTTTACCCATATCATAATGCAACTAAAATACTTCTAAAACCCGTAAGATGAAAAACCACAGTCACAATCAAAATATAGCACATCATTTTTATTTTATTAATGAGTCTCATTCAACATGCGATTTCGTAATTCGTGTTTATTTATTTTTTTTTTTTTTCAAAAAAAAAAAAGAGAAAAAAAATCTACAGATTCTAGGATCATCTAAGACATCTAAAATGCGTCTCCACTATTAGGTGGGTGTCTTCGTGGATTGCATATCCTTGGCCTCGGCATTTCTGGGTGTTTTCGTTTTTACTGCAATCCATTTCATGGTCTTCATCATCTTTGTCGCCGCCGGAATTCCTGTCTTCGGCCTGAAAAAAAATAGATTTGCTTTCACATACGGGTAGAATTTTAGTAGCCTACATATAACCATATATATATATAAAAATTTAAACCGGAAGAAAAAAAACGTCCCATATGACGTACAATTATGAATGCCTTTATCCGATTTTTTGTTGTGTAGACACATAGTGAATCTAATTACTTTCTTCACCTAGCCTAATTCTCTTTTATTTTAAGAAAAAGTGTCAAAGTAAGCTTAAGCATTGCAGTCTTCAGTGATATACAAAAGCTGAGGGGTGTCAGAACCTCTGGATCTCTGCAGGCCGGTTACACAGGGTAACCGTAGTTGCGGTCACAGCGAGGGAAGCAGTGAGGGTTCATCCAATGCTCCATATTGGTCTCCCGAGCCCTCTGTTCCAGCCTCTGCATATGCAGCATGTGTTCCTGAAATACACATGAACTCTGAATTCTAGAGTACTGACGTGAAACTAATTTCACTTATTGATTTGTTAATAATTTTTATTTAAATCCAGGACAAAACAATATTTTTTTACTATCACTAAGAATTACAGCCAGGCTCTCATGCATGATGTTTTCTTAAGATTTGTTATTAAGTATGTAAATAAAGGGATTCTGTTGCTGGCATCCAACCCTCATAGGTTCATCAGGGTGTCCAGGCTTCTGTCTCTTGGTGCGGAGTAGCTGCTTTGCAAAACTCTCCTTAATGACGGGGTTTGCATCTAGAATATATACATGTATCAAAATCACCATTTCATACTGTAAATTCACGGTAATGACAACATGATGTATTCATGTGAATACATTTAACTTATTTATTTTTCTATCTAAAGGGGTTACTTATAGTGTAAAAATGTCACACCAATTGATTTATTGATTTATTATGTATTTTTATGTAAACAAAGACTTTAATTTTGTGTCATTTAATATTACCATTCTTTCTTTCTTTCTTTCTTTCTTTCTTTCTTTTTAATACTACATGCTAATTTTATTTTCTCCATTCTTCCCCAGGCGGCCATTCTGTCCTCTGATCCTTTATTCTTTCAGATTTCCTCGAGTCCTTTGGGGGTCTAATTTGTATGAATTTTGGCCTTTCTCTTTCCCTCTTTCTTCATCTCTCTCCCTTTTTTTCTCTCTTTCACACAGACAAGCACGCACACACATACACTTCACTCACTTTCTCTCCTGCCTCCCCATTTCAACCCCTCCCTCCCTTTCCCAGCGCTGTTTCTCTATGGAAGAACACAAAGTGCCCATTCATGAGCGCGTCTCCCCGGGGAGCGCGCCCCTGCGCGCGCGTGACCTGGAGCTCTGACCCGCGAGGGGTATGAAAATGAGCCCGTTACGGTAAACACCGACGTGGCAGATAAACAGCCGAGCAGCGTTTTTCATAGCAGTTTTTATACGTTTCTCATGTTAGTGTATAATTAGATACGGTTCTTTAATTTATATTGGGTGGGGAGGATGGGTAAAATTATCACATAATTTTTAAGACTAGTGTGTTCAGGTAACATTTTTAGCAGCTAAAACAATAGGAATAGTAATATAGACTATAGAATAGGACAGGAATATATAAAAACACAAATAAAATGGAAACATCAGAAATTAATAAAAACAACTACGCAAATTTTGAATTTGCTATTCAATAAGCTATTATTAGAAATAGTTTAGTGAGGGAATAGAAATAGCAAGTGAGGGGATTAAAATGACAAGATAATAAGTAAGCATAAAACTTAATGAAAATAATCTCACAGAAATACACACCCATTTCTGTCTTAACTAAAACTGCAGGAAGACCGAAAAGAAAATAACTTTTCTTCGAATGTCATTATGTCCAAACGTTCCAAAACGCTCTTATTTTGCATGGAAATGAGTATTGCTAAAACAGGTCATATGCACACAAACTTCACAACCCACAGTGAGAAGTAAAATAAAGCCACATTAATATGCAAATAAAAACCATGGTACAAGATTTCTACAGAAAAAACATACCAGTGCAGAAGGTCAATAAGACCACGCAAAAGAGGCATACCAACAGCTTCATTTTTTACTTCCGTCCGTCCTCAGTTCGAAATAACTGCACTTCAGTGTTTACCCAACTTATGAGGAGGAGAAATACACGACAACGTCATTTAAAAGTTACCCCCACAGCACCTCTGCTCACAAGCCACTGGATAGGCTACAGAAGAAGACGACTCCTGGTAGCACATCTGGATGAATCTGTTAGTTACAGATATATTCCACAAGATGTCGCCTTTACTTAAACGTCGAAGTCTAGGCCTATCACCCTGCTACATAAATAATAAGGGTTAAACCTAATCCCTGTTGTTTTGTGGTTTATTGAACAAAAAAAAAAAAAACAAGTTTAAAAACTGCAAATTTTTTAGTCATTATAGAATGTCATTTTGATGTTTGTGTATTTCAGTAACAGCACCTGCTGTTGGTGCAAAAAGGCACAGTTTGATAATAAATAGTTGGCTGACTTTTCCAGTGGTTAAAATGACATGGTTAAATTCAGATAAATATCATAAACTGGGTATCACAACATACTACTTTAGCTTAAGTATTTGTATAAATACTTGATGCCTTTTACCCTTGTTTGGAGTAAAAGGCTCACCCTGCCACCTCATACATTTATTAGATTTTAAACAAAACAAACCACTTTTATGCTAAATAAAAACATATAGTATATGTATATTTTTCTGCAATCATACATTATGGGAGTAGTGAAAAGCACAAACCTCAGGTCTTATTTTCAGTACTATTACCCATAGCATTCTTAATGTAACATTTATGCTTAATGTAACATTTTCCTCTGTTTCATTATAAGCTACCCCATTTATTATTTTTCATCTCACGGCAGGCTACATGATGCTCAACTCCCATTCTGGGAAGCTGCAAAAATCGTGCAAATGTTACGGTTACGGTTCTCATTCTGTCTTACGTATTGTGTTCCTATTGGTCACTGACCATGTTCCGTCATAAATCAACGTCATCATTTCCGTTTCCGTATATTGAACTAGATGAATCTTGTAATGTTTTTATCCGCTTTTTGTTATTACAGTAGTTTCAATGCACTTTTAAAATGCGTGGATAACAGAGATGATGACGGGATCTCCCCCTTGAAAACAAAATGTAGAACATATACGTGAATGCATTTTATCTGCTGTAAGTACAATTTGTCTTGCTGTAGCAAGTCTTTGACAGCAAGGAGGTGTTTACGATGGCTGTGCTGTAACATCAGTGCGACTCAGGTTTGGTGCATTGCCTGGCGATGCGATTATGTGCTGCTTGTTTGGGATTAGAAATGGAATATCGTTGTGGGACGTCAAGACGTTAACACCTTGACTAATGACGATCGCAGGCAATCACTGATTATTTTTATCTTCTCTTATTGTGCATGTCAAAGTTCCTGTAAAATTTGAATTGTGGCTATGGAGGAGAGTACTGAGGAGATGCGGGAGGAGTGGACCTTACTCCTCTGGACCACGGTTGCTGTTCTGGTCCCAGTGCTCATCACACTGTGGTGCAGCTTCCAGCGTCCCAAACGCAAAGTTTATTTGAAAGATCTGTTCCGAAAGAGCAAACACGGCTGGCACTACACGGACCTGTTCAACAAGCCCACCTACTGCTGCGTGTGTTCTCAGCCCATCCTGCAGGGGGCGTTCTGTGACTGCTGCGGCATATGTGCGGATGAGCAGTGCATACGAAGAGCAGATCGCATTCTCTCATGTAAGGAGATCATGACCCAGAGTCAGACAGATGGGATGTTTTACCATCAGTGGGTCAGGGGAAATGTGCCTCTCGCCAGCTACTGTGCGGAGTGCAAACAGCAATGCGGGAGTCAACCTAAACTCTGCGATTATAGGTATTGCATTTAACACTAAACTTTCTTTCTTGATATTACAGAAAAAAAAAAAATTATCCTGCTGGTGTATAATAGCCTACATCAATATCTAAAACAGTGGTCATAGGCCTATATTGTGTCAAATAAATCATTATTGATGAGAGAACAAGGCAAACAAAACAAAAAGCTTTTTAATAGGGGTTTGAACTTTTTGAGTTGAGAAAGAAAATACAAATAAGCAATCAAAAGCTACCTGGACTATCTTTAATTATAAACAACAACAAAAACAGTTTTGAAAAGAACTGATGCCCACCTTCCTAGATCTTTTATGGTTTTAATAATATTTATGAAAGTCAAAATCAGTTTTTACAAGAAAATGTAAAAGAACAGATAAGTGTTTTTACATCTTAATTTACAGCAAAAAAGATTGCAAAATGGCAACAACTTAGACACTGTGCAATATCAGCAGAGAGCCAAGAACAGAACTTGAAAGGGTCTGTTGAAATCCATTTTTGTTGAGGCTGTGGCACTTTAAAATACATCACTGACTGTTGAACAAACAGCGCAAATCAGAAGCCTGTCCTACTTCATGTGTTTAATCTTTCCAAAACACGGTTTGATTAAAGAGTGGGTAATCCCTGTAATCCAGCTATTATGTGTGGTCAAGGGCCAGGTCCTTCTACCTAAGTCCTCAATGTCAAAGGTAGTTCTAAACTGGTGCCAGATCAGCTTTTGCTGAGGCACAAAGCAAAAGAAGTACTGATTTAAAAATTGTTTTAAAAATAATGTGTGCCATTATTTATGATACATTAAGAATATATTATAGGCACAACAAGAAATCTTACTATGAGGTTTACAATAGAAGCTCTGCAGTCTGTACAGTGCGTTCAGTGTATCCATTTCAGTGCTTTATAACAAGTTACCAGTTCTAAGTTTCCCTCACTCACATTTGCTGTATTCATTTGGGAATATATATAGGTGTGTATGGTGTCAGACCACAGTGCATGATGACTGCCTTTCTAGTCTGAATGATGATCTGTGTGATCTTGGAGAGTTCCGCTCTGTTATCATACCTCCATATTACCTCTATCAAGTCAACAAGCTCCGCCGAAGACACCCTGATGAGTACAGCAAGGTGAGGATCCATACATAGCCACAAACACAAACATCTGTGAAAATTGTGTGGTTTGTCTGTCATGAGTTGAGAAATCAAATTTTTCTTCTGGGCTACCAGCAGTTTTGAAATTTTGCAAGCCCTGAAGCTGCCAAAATGACTAATTTTCTACAATCCTGACTGAATGACCGGAGTTGTACTGGTCTTTAAATTGTGTACTGGTCTTTAAATAAGTGATTTTAAATTGTCACTTCTTTCATTTATGTTTTTTTTCAAATAATCTCTTGTGCTATTTTAAAAGTAGTTATACATTTTTGTAACGTGTACTTATGTAGCAGGTAGCCATTGATTCAGATTCTGCTGTTGTGCCTGTACATCATTAAATGTGTAATCAAAATGTGTGATGAATGAAAATATGGGACCTTTATGAGAGTTTTGGGCGATTCAGATTGTAAAAAACAATAAGGGTGTTTCATTTTACATACTTGATTAAATTAATCAAATTACAAACAAAGAGAATTTTGGAAAGGTACAATTTGTGGAAACTAGAAACAAATCAATGAAAACCGTCCCTCTGGTCCTTTGCATCAGTGCATACACAGTCCACAAAATGAACAATGAACAATGATCGACTTAATAGTCAATTTTTTTTGTTGTTTTTTTTTCTATGCATACAGCTTGCTGCAGGGTGTGGGAGTGGCTGGACTCCGGTTCTGGTCTTGGCAAACACAAGAAGTGGTAACAACATGGGCGAAGTTTTGCTGGGAGAATTTCGTACCCTCCTGAACCCTGTGCAGGTGTCATTTGACTTTGTGCTTACATTCACATATTCAGCCAGTCTCTCTGTTTCCATGCACTCTTGTCTCTTTTTATTTTGATGAATGATTGAATAATTGTTTGAATTTAATTATTTTTTTTGTTTCCTCCAGGTGTTTGATCTCTCTGAGCTGCCCCCCTCTAAAGCCTTGCAGATGTGTACTCTTCTGCCCCCAGGCAGTGTGCGTGTTCTGGTGTGTGGGGGAGACGGCACAGTAGGATGGGTTCTGGATGCCATTGATACCATGAAGCTGAAGGTAAGAGCTGAAGAGCCGAATAGTTGAGTGGACTTGAAAACGCAATACTTTATACTGAAGGCAGTTGTTGCGGATGTAAACCCAGCATATTTCTTCCCACATGTTTTAGCGCTGTGCTATATAATGACTGTATATGTATGTGGCCTGGCTAGTAGGATGCGTAATATCACAATGTGATGCTTATATTGACATTTGTGGTGGTTTTTCATTAAAAATGTAATTTGTTGTTTCTTGGGTTATTAAAATGTTATCTGTGTTTATCTGTCTCTCATTCTGTATAGGGTCAGGATCAGTTTATCCCTCTTGTGACAATCCTGCCATTGGGCACAGGCAATGATTTATCAAACTCTTTAGGATGGGGAGCAGGATATGCTGGAGAGATCCCAGTAGAGCAGGTGCTGAGGAATGTTCTAGAGGCTGAGGTAGTCAAAATGGACAGGTGAGACCCTGGCTGTGTGTATTGTCTTTTATCATGAGGGATGGCTTTTGTCATTCAATTTGTTTTGTATTTCTGTTGTGAATGTTTTAGGTGGAAAGTTCAAGTTGTCTCCAAAGGAAACTATTTTCGTAAGCCAAAGGTCAGTACGTACAATATATGATCGACCAGCAGGAGGATGTACCCCAGAATGCAAATTAAATTATTTGTGTGCTAAGCAAATTTTAACATAACCAATTTATTAGCATAAAATCCTATGAAATACAGTATTTGTTCAATTAACCATGACACATTCAATTCATGAAGAAAAGAGATAAATATTTTAGCGTAATGTTGTTTTCTTGCCAGGTGTTGTCCATGAATAATTATTTCTCAGTGGGTCCTGATGCTCTCATGGCACTGAACTTCCATGCGCACAGAGAGAAAACACCCTCCTTTTTCTCCAGCCGAATCATCAATAAGGTCTGTAGCCTGTCTGTCTTTTCATTTTTTTTTATTTCAGAGGAAAATTAAATCGAAAAAGCTTTTAATATTGATGCTATATGGCAAGAATGTTCATTGTGTGATAAACTGCATATTTCATTGTAAATACATTTATATCTAGAAAGTCATCCAATTTCCTTTATTTAACTTAAGTTTGCTTATAGTTTACTTGTTTTAAAATAATTTCTTCACTGTAAAGGCTGTATATAACTGAGAAAATGCCATCATTCTGGAGTTGATTTATACATCCACAGTTATATAAAAGGGACCTTTTTATATTAAGTGTTTTTAACTATTATGTCCTAACTTTTGAATTAATCATTTGATGCAATGTATTGTGTACATATCAGTTTTTTCATTGTACTTTTATTTAAAAAATTACATCTGTAATAAAAGTCTTTATACATCTGTATATTGACCCTCCCCCTACCCCTTAATTGACTCTTAAACCTAACCATACCATTAAACTTGTCCCTAATCTTAACTATGTCTCACCTCAGTAGCAGCAAAATAGTTTTTCAATAAAACATGAATGCAGTAATTTCACTGTATGCTATTATTTCAAGTGTTTTGTAAATACATGTCTGATAGTGCTGCCAATTGTCTTTTCTCACAGGCAGTGTACTTCCTCTATGGAACCAAAGATTGTTTAGTGCAAGAATGTAAAGATCTGGATAAGAGGATTGAGGTAAATTTAATTTGCTTACTGAGACAAGTGATTCAAGGACAAAGTGTTTTCTGATCGTTTCGTTTAGTTGTTGTCATCACATGATTAGTGTGTTCTCTGGAAGTTTTAGCCTTGACATGAACTTCCTGCTTCAGTACTGTGGTGTCTCAATACATAAGACACAGTACTGTGGTGTCAATACAATACACTGAACAAATTTAAATACACTAGGCATAATATACTTTGTAAGCAGTCACAGAGGAAAACCAGCCATCATACACTACCAGACTTTAAAGTAATTCTTGCTGCTCTGATCTGGTGCCAAAAAGTCATAGTCTGTGACCATCGTACACTATGTGATTTTCTGTAACATCTGTCAACTCAAATCTGCAGACTGGCTCTGACTTTCGGCAACTAGCGTCAACTTGTTCAGACTGTAAATCAGGAAAATCGGGGCAAAAATTGTGTAGTGTGTTCCAGCCTTAAAAATCTGTTGCTGCATCCCAATTCTGTCCTAAATAATATTCAAAATTAGTATTAGTGTGTCTCAAATCATAGTATGTTGAAACAAGTATCCCAAAAGAACCTAGATAGTTTACTATTTCCAGTGGAAATTCAAAGTAGTGATGTGTGCACACTCTAACAGCTAATATTGCTCACAACCCATTTGCATGTTGGTTGAGAATTCGATTAGAATTATAAACACGAAAAAAAAAATGTTAAAAGACTACAGACATGACAGATATGTGAGACCAAAGGACAAGTACAAAAAGGTATTTGAGTGATTATTAATCAATATCTGACCTGATGATAAAATATTTATTCAGTGCTATCTGCATTATATTCCATCTGCAACCACATTGTGAACTTTTATAAAGATATGTTTGGTCATTAATTTTTTAATAAAGCATTATGCTAACACACAAGGAGAGTTTTTGGCCTCTTTGTTTCTCTCCAGTATGGTGAATTGGGACACAGCCCTTCTCTAACAAACGGCTTCAAGAAACAGCTCAATATTGTTACTTTTGGTTTTTGATTTCTGGTGCTTATGTAAGAACAGGTTTTACTTTCTTTAAAGCTGCACTGTAATTTCTGCACTGCTAGCAGCACCAAACAAAATTTCAAACAGAATTTTCTAAACAGGTTTCTCAAATATTGCCTTATCCACCATCGTTCATACAAACCAGTAGACCTAATCCAAACACCACGAGACAGAAGCTGACATCAGTAGACCCAGCAATGTTGAAAAAACTGCAGTGTTTACTATCTACTAATGTCCTTTTGTTTGTGCATAAACATAAAATGGGAGAAAATATGATTCCATTTCCCAAATCTTAATCTTTACACATATGGAAGGTGCAGCATGATTATAGCTTTAATGCCCGTTAATGCTTAATTTTGCCTCTTTAGTTGGAGCTGGATGGAGAGCAAGTGACTTTGCCTAGTCTGGAGGGGATAATAGTGTGCAATATCGGCTACTGGGGTGGTGGCTGTAGACTTTGGGAAGGAATGGGAGATGAGCCCTATCCTCCAACACGGTGAGAATCCACATGCTACTCTGCTAGACACTTATATAATTCTCTGAACTATACTTTACTATACAGACTCATAGATTTGAAATTAAATAAAACTTTATACTTGTAGATTTGGATCAGAGTAGGATGACCTTTGAAAATACTTCCTGTTTATTTAATATTTACCTTGTCTTTTTTTCTTTTTTTAGTGTTGATGATGGTTTATTAGAGGTGGTGGGGGTGTATGGATCCTTCCACTGTGCACAGATCCAGGTGAAACTGGCCAATCCTGTGAGGCTAGGACAGGCACATACAGTACGGGTAAGACAACAATGTTCTTTATTCATACAGCTTAAATGGTGCTTAAGTGTGAGTCACGATTCAGCTCCATGGCGCTCAAAACTGCAACGTCTCCACTTTAGGATGCGCAGCGTTCCCATGGGTCCTTAAAATCTTTGAAAGTTTGTGAATCTGAAAAAAAAAAAGATTTCAAGGCCCTGGAAAGTTTTTGAAAATAAACATACAGAGATATAGCTCCTTGAACGTGCATGAATTTATTTTGTGCAAGATGTTTTCTGGAAAAAATTCCATATTATTCCCTCTGTTCTGCTAATGTGTTATTTCGCCAACACTTCGTGGCCTATGCATACATGTTTGATTTACATTATTTACATGCATTTACGTGTTACGTTAAGTGTTTTCTACGTGAGGTACTTTGTGTTATATGTTGCCATGACATTCACACGCGCACAAAACTAGTACGATGGTACCTTAACGTTTCACAGAAACACTGTGAAACATTGCAAAAATAGGCTGAAACATGATGCCTGGAAAATGCAATTTTCAAGATGTTTGGCTCACCAAAGAAGATTACAATGAATGGCTTGCCAGAGATCCAAAGGACCATCACTTGTCCAGGAGCAGAGCCTGTTGTAAATCTGCAAAAAAAAAATGCTTTTGACACATGAAAATTGTAACAATGTATCTAAGGTAACACGATGTAACCTTGCTCTCACTTGAAATGTGCCCCCACATGAAGTCCTTGAATTTGAGGGTACAGGACCTGGAAAGTCCCTGAAAGGTCCTTGAATTTGAAGTTAACCTAGCTGTGGGAACCTTGGATGCGTCTATAGCAAGTTTGTTTAATCGGTTTCTTCAGTACACAGTCAAAATAATCACACACACACATACACGTACATACATACATATATGAAGAATTCATTTGCAAAAACAGATATCACCATTTTTAACAATTTTCAAAAATCATTGTGCATTCCAGTTAATCTCAATCAAACTGCAGTTGGGTTATTTTGATATGAAGTAAAAATAACTAAAAAATACAGCTAACTAACACAATAAAACACAATAAAACACAATAAAAACATGATAGCATAATAAAAAAAAACACCGCAAATATGACTAAGTATGACATTAAAAGCCTAAAATTCATTTGTTTAAATCTCGCCTCAGAGCTCTCAGTCTGAATGAAGAAAATGATGGCGTTATTGACAAATTATAAAGTACGTAAACAACTCTCCCGCTTAGATATCACTGCTTTGTGTCACATCAAAATGAAACATGAAATGGCTTGAAAACGTGATGACTGTGTCAGTTTTTAGTGAGCATTCAGCTTGATGAAATGAAAGATGTAAGTTATCTTCGTGCCTTGGACAATGTTTACAGGGCTTTTATGACCATGACCTGAAAATAGGATGACTATTAAAAAGAACAGCTGAACATCAGTGTTTATTTACAAGTGCAAATAACCCGCCTTGTTGGCAGAGGCTATTTACACTATCCCCACCCAACAACGTGTGATTAAGAAGCATTACAAAAGGCAATCATCTAAAAACAGCTCCAGTGACATAGATGGTAAAGTACGTGTTAAAGTCGCAATCGACCAGGGTTTGAATACGTGTTTTGGCAAACTTTTTTTTCCTACTTTTTCCTACTTTTTCAAGTCAGATATCACCGCGTTGTTATTGTTATTATTGCATACTGTTTTATAATGTACTACAATACTGAGGTACAGATAATTGCTACTATTTGCAATAAGTAGTACAAATAGCATATAAGAGACAGTATATATATATATAGTGTTGTCACGGTACCAAAATTTCAGTATTCGGTACCAATACCAGTAAAAATCCACGGTTCTCGGTACCAGTTTCGGTACCAAATCAAAACACAAAAACATGAATTGAACAACACACTATTTTTATTAATAACAAACAAAAATAAAACAAAGTTTTAAATTGGAAGCTGGTATTTTAGGTTGAGGTGATGAAGCATTTGCTGGAATCCCCATTTTTCACTGTATAAACTGGCACTTGATCCATACATGTGAATTCAGCAACAGCTCGGTTCAGTTTTCTTGCCTCAGGTGAGTTTTTGTCGTACTTCTGCTGCTGAAAAGCATCTGGAACCGTTGTCTGCTTAGGAGTTTGATTTGGTGGTTCGTGGTCTTCTTCAGCCTGCAGCTGTAAAAGGAAAATATAATATACTTCAGTAAAACAATGGGCTGAGTCTGACTAAATGCAACATTAGATTGACACCAGCTAAACAGAACTTTATATATAATATAACTTTTCAGTAAATAATAAACCTCAGCTTTTATAACAAATTTAGATAAGATTACTTATATTATGTGTATATCAATGTTACACAGACGGAAACTAGTATTAAAAACACTTTACAAAAAGATTCCATTTAACATGACTTAAACAAGTGTTACATAGCAATTATTCTTAATTTCAAAATGTATTAATTTATTTTAAATTAAAAGTTGTATCTGTTGACATTATTTTACGCACAATGAACAAACATGAATGATCAAGTGTTTGTATAAAATAACATTCACACACATTAATTAATGTTCACTCACTGTAACTTGATGTTAGATAATATATTACATCATGTTAATGAATGGTATCTTTTACCAAACTATACAGGACTGTATTTGACTGTACTTTTATTTAATCAAACTGCGCAAACTATATTTCATAGCCTAGAACTGCTTTTCTGTTGACCGATTTTAAGGCTATAAACATTAACCATACATTTGTACATTTGTTCTCTAACACACATATTTTAGCTATTTAAAAGCCTCAGGTGTGTAAAAAAAATAGTACACTATCATGTCCTTTTTTTAAAAATGATTTTTAATAAACACTATAGGAACATTAAACACTTAATAAAGAAGTTTATTCTAATACTCGCGTTAGCATTAGCCGCGCTTATGCTAACGATTAACTAAGCAAATGGCGATGTTTATTTAGAGTATGATTTTTCAACAAAAGCTCTAAATATAAGATTAAATTAAAACTTACCTGCTTGAGCTTTCATTAAATCTGGGTGTCGGTCTTTGAGGTGTTTTATTAAGTTCGATGTATATCCTCCTTTTGAGAGAAAACTTCGATGACACCGTTTGCAAATGGGTTTCTGATGATCTATGATGTTGCCCTTGTCATCAGCCGCAAATACAAAATATTTCCACGCGTGGCTCCTTCCTCCCTCCTTTTCAACAAGCGGATTCAGAGCCGCCGCATCGGCAGCACCGCCGGTCGCCATGTCTCTGTGCTTTTATGAAGAAGACGCAACTGCGAAGTGCGCACCTTTCCGGATAGCGTAGCAAGAACCGGGTTGACCGGGTGCTCGGTACCACCGGTACTTAAGAAAACCTGGTACCGTAACATTTAATTTTTTTTAGTACCGACTTGGTACCGAAGTACCGGGTCTTTTGACAACACTATATATATATATATATATATATATATAAACTAAAAACAGGTGCCCTCACGCATGCTCTAACCGACAAAATACCGGAAGTGGCGCATTTAACGTCTGAGAATACATGAAACACATCATTAGACTGTTTTCCAAGGCTGCATGATAAATTAAGCCAATTTAATAATCATAATAAAGAATAATGCTATTGTGAATTCACCAATGCTACTATTCCATTGAACTGTTATCATTTACATGTGTGAAGTGTCTCAAATTCCATCTTTGCATGTTGCTGTGAGTTTGGATTTATTGTAAAGTTCATCTGGGTACATAGTCCAATAGCGAGACAGGTCCCAATGCTTTCTCTCCAGCAATCTGTCATTTACATGAAACGACTGCAGTAATTAGCAGGCAACAGGAATTCAGTGAGCCAATCAATTTCTAAAAGACAAATTTAAGTCTCTCCCTACATTTTTCTTTTTCAAGTAGCAATTTTACTTGGATCACAATGAGGGAAACGACTGTAATGTCTGTCCAGACCTCTATGCTGAATAATAGCAATCCACAAATCTGTGCTGACGATATTAGATAAAAAATCTTAAACTGAATTGAGCTGGATAATGACATGATTGCATTCTGTACAGCTGCTTCATAGATTAGTTAAATTTGTTGCATCTGTTTAGAGTTAGTTGCTGTTTGAATTTTTCCGCCTATGGTTTTGCCTATGTTTTTAACAAAAAGTATCACAGCAAAAACAACTACACTAATACATTTAATTTAATAGTTAGACAAGTAAACAGTTAGTAATAAAACAGGAACAAACCAATCAGAAATGGTATAAATAAATACAACTGAACAAATTTCAGGTACAGAAATTGAAATCAAAAGTTTAAAAACACTGTTTTATTTTCATAAATAATATATAAATTAAGATACTCAGTC
The DNA here is from genome assembly GCA_012976165.1 of Labeo catla. Taxonomy (NCBI): domain Eukaryota; kingdom Metazoa; phylum Chordata; class Actinopteri; order Cypriniformes; family Cyprinidae; genus Labeo; species Labeo catla. Next base: position 32,640 of record VONZ01000523.1, read on the forward strand.
AAGATCAGTGAGTTCTTTTGTTCTTTGATTATTGTTAATGACAGACAGCACGTTTAAAGGAGAAGTCCACTTCCGGAACAACAATTTACAAATAATTCACTCACCCCCTTGTCATCCACGTAGTTCATGTCTTTCTTTCTTCATTCGTAAAGAATTGTGTTTTTTGAGGAAAACATTTCAGCATTTTTCCCCATATAATGGACTGGTATGGTGCCCCGATTTTGAACTTCCAAAATGCAGTTTAAATGCAGCTTCAAACGATCCCAAATGCGGTTGTAAACGATCCCAGCCGAGGAAGAAGGGTCTTATCTAGCATAACGATCGGTTATTTTAATACAAATAATGCAGTCTATATACTTTTAAATGCCAAATGCTTGTCTTGTCTTACTCTGCCTGGACTGTTTTTGTTCCTGTTCATGACAGTTAGGATATGTCGAAAAACTTCAACTTCAAAACTTATGTTAAAAATCGTCCTATATCGATGTTTTACCTTTTTTGTTAAGGGTGTTTGATCTTTTTTGCATGTTCACTTTGCAAAGACTGGGTCGGTACTTCTGCAGCGATGTAGGATGATTTTGAAATGATTTTTGAAATTGAGGGAGAAAATACGGTCAGAGTTTTTCGACATACCCTAACTGTCTTGAGCCAGAGTACACAGGACTGCAAGGCAAGACGAGCGTTTGAGAATAAAAAGTATTTAAATTGTATTTTTTTATGTAAATAAATGATCGTTTCGCTAGATAAGACCCTTCTTCCTTGGCTGGGATAGTTTACAACTGCATTTGGAATCATTTGAAGCCGCATTTAAACTGCATTTTGGAAGTTCAAAATCGGTGCACCATAGCAGTCCATTATATGGGAAAAAATGCTGAAATGTTTTCCTCAAAAAAAAAAAAAAAAATTCTTTACGACTGAAGAAAGAAAGACATGAACATCGTGGATAACAAGGGGGTGAGTAAATTATTTGTAAATTGTTGTTCTGGAAGTGGAGTTCTCCTTTAATAGGCTGCTGTCTCTTTAACAACGAACGCACATGGATCTAAAAATACTTGTTACACATGCCTTTTCTTTCACATCAATTTGTGTTCACTTAAGTCAAAAACGTGTGTGGTGATGATGATATTTTGACGTGGTTTCGTGCATATTGGTTGGTAAATCTGAAAGAGGAACTCGTTCCGACTTTTCTGCACTCAGCGGTTTGACAACAGACACAGGCCGGGAGCCCGCTCCTGGACCACTGTTCTCTGTGCTTTAGATGTGTGGGCTGTTCTCAAACAGTGCACACATTCCTTCCCTCTGTGCGCTCAAATCTTTTAAAATCACATTAAAATGCGAACACTGGAATTGTTAAGAAATGCAATATATAAGTTAAGGTTATTCTTTATTTACTCTATATCCTTTGCTTTTTTGTGGTAGCTGGTGTTGAAGAGTTCTCGAATGCCAATGCAGGTGGATGGAGAGCCGTGGGCACAGGGTCCATGCACCATCACCATTACCCATAAGACCCAGGCCCTCATGCTATACCACAGTGCAGAACAGACAGATGACGATGACTCCAGCGCTTCAGAGGCTGAAGAACCCTCGGCCGATCACATTGACACAGCTAGCAACGCACAGAAAACATTGTCTTAGTAAGACAGAGTCTTGCTAAGTCTTAGTAAGGCTGTAATCACTCTGTTTGTGCTGTTTCCATCCCAAAAAAGTAAGACTCCCTGATGTGATAAATGTCTGATGTCATAAACATAAATGTACATAATGTGCATGTGCTGCTTTAGTAATAACATCTGCAGTGGTTATTTCTGAGAGTTTAAAAGCTCCTTTGTCTCTCAAACACAGCTCCTGCTGTTCTCAAAGTGTCCACAAGATGGCCATCTCTGTTGAAACATAGGTTTTGTAGATTTGTGTGCATTTTTTTTTTTTTCTCCCAAGGGGCTCAGGTTTTAGCTATTTAGTCCACAGTGGAATCATATTTAGCTGTAAGCAGAGCTCAGGCAATCATTGAAAAAAAAAAAACAGTTAGGTGGAGAATGTTACAAAGCAAGCTGCTTAGGCACAAATGTTTTGCACTGATCTTGAGTGCCATAGGCCTGTGAATATACAACTCACTGCAGAAATCTTGTATTTGAGTTGTATAATTTAAGCTGTGCAATAATTTTGTTTAGGTCCTTATGTTTTGTTATTCCTTTTGTGAAACACCTTTGCACTGCTTGAATCTAGAGTAGATTGTGAATGGATGTTTATTATTATTATTTTGCCTCTTCCACTTGTGTTACTGAGTTTGTGTTATTAATGAAATGGCAGTAATGTTTCAGTGCACTGGATTAAGATACCATTTTTTTATTTTGTTGTTTGCATATGCTGCCTATCAGACATTTTTATTGTGTTTTATTCATTATTCAGTTTCTCCACTTTTCCATAGAGATTTGTTACATTTTTATGCATCCTGCTTGAGTAAAATTGACTTTTGCTAGAAAATAACCACCCTAATAGGCTTTCTGAGATTTTTCTTTAGTCACACTCTTCCAAATCTTTCTGGTTTCAGTGCAATTGTAGCATAAGAACAGTAATGTTCTTGAAAGAATTAAAACTAAGCCAGACTAGAAAAAAGAAAAACAGCTCTAGTAGTAATATGTAATGTCATGTGTTTCATATAATCATATCTACATCTATGGTGTTCCTGTTGGTAGAGCACTTAAGCACATGACATTCTCTCCCTGTGTCACCTCTCTTCGCAGGAGTTGCACATATTATCTGTTAAAACCTTGTTTGAGAAATCTGAAATTTTGTTTATGTAATGTATGTGTGTAGTTCATAATTTGGTTTAGGTCACTTAATAGTTAATTTCATGTTCAGAGTGATTTTTACTGAAACAGTCTTACAGATTGTTAAAGAGAACTGTAATCTGAATGGGAACCATTTTTCATATATAATTGTAAAGGAGATTTTGATACTTTGGAAGCTAAAAGGTTTACAAGAGTGTTACCAAAATACTTGATAATACTAGATAAGGTATATATCATTTTTCCTCAGCAAAGACTGAATATTTTTCAGTTAAATTATCTTCATCAGTTGTACATCAAAATGAAGACTGCTGTATTAGTCTTTAAAACAAGTTTAGTAATGTCTGAAAACTTGAGAAAGGATAAAATCAAAATTGTAATATTTGTTTTTATATCAGTGTCATGAAAAATTTCTTTTTCCATTATGTATGTGTATACATTCTGAAGCAGTGATTGTGATGAAAACATTTTTATGATTGTAATTGCTCTCTTTCTCTCTCTCTCTTGCTTTTTCCCCTTAAGACACCTGTTATGTTCCTAAAACTATATGTTACACACACTCTAATTGTCAATGGGGTTTTAAACAAGAATATTATTCTCCATGGGAATACGGATAGTTGATCATTTTAATCTTCTGGGAGTGCTGAATGAAATTGGATTTTCTGTATTGAATATTGAAGTTTGAAATGTTTTGCACTGACTTCTGTATGCTAGAAACATGACACGTAGTTAATACCCTTGGCTTATGTCTTGTTTTTCAAACACAAATGTAGCCTAGTTTTTTTTTTTTTTAATCTGACAGTAGCTGCTCCTGGAATTGTTTAATGTGTAACTAGGCTTGTTTGTATGTGTCCAGATAAGTTCTATATTACAAGTTGAAGATGATTCAGCTAAATCATTTAATTAAGTTTGAACATAAAGAATCTTTGGACAAAGACTTTTATTATTTTTTGATTTTTTTATTGTTCAGCACTGAAAACAATATGAGCTGCACAAATTAACAATCACCATTACAGAAACAAGAATAAGTTACCCCATAACAATTTCACAAATGTCAATACAACAGAAGATAAGAGAGAAAGAATAATAAATTTAGATAACAGTATTATATTTATATTGTCATGCCATGCTTTTTGGAATCATTGGTATAATTCATTGCTATCATTGTAATCAAAAATGTAAAATATTTTCATTTCATTTTTTAAATAATACTTCCTTACTACTAAACTTTCTGAGCTATATGTTTAGATTGATATGACATTTCCTTAGTGCAAAGTGAGTTTGTTTTTATTTTGTTTTAGGAAGAAAAAAAAAAAAAGTCACATTTTAAATGTGTCAGTATTAAAGGGAATGGGTTACTTTTACTCATACATGGACAGCTATATTAATATAAATGTCAACAGTATTTGATTTAAACAATAGACTATTACAGACAATTATTTTGTTATCTAAATGTTTCCCAATCAACTGATAGAATGACTACACAACATTTTATATTTGTAATAACGGTTTGATTTACAAGTACACCTGGCTACTTGTGCTGAATGCTTCATTTTTAACACACATTTAACACTTGTTAGTTTGACAGAAATGCACATGCTTAAAAACTGACTGCACCCAGCCAGGACACTTTGATCAGGTACCAAGACAACTGTAGCTCACTGCTAATGGACTTTGCTCATGTGATAAAACCAACAAATGTCAAGCATGATCATGTGATGAAGTTAAACACTTAAAACAACTCACAACTAAAATCTGCAAAAATAACAGAATTCAGAGAACAAATTAAGCTTATATAACATCTCACATTTGCAAACCACATATGTACAGTACACTGAATTTCTCCCTTTCTGGATCAGTGACACATTACCATTTACTACACAGCTCTTGACTTTGGTCAGTCGTAGCAATCAAGTCAAATATTTTTGCATAATGACCACTAAACTATTAAATTTACTGTTGTCTTGCGCTGTTTTCAACAGAAAAATTTTCAGTATAGCTGTGCCCTTATATCTTGTTTCACCTTAGAGTATTGTTCTCACCTAAATAATTTCAGTCTTAATCAGGGGTAGGCAACGTCGGTCCTTGAGTGCCAATATCCTGCAGAGTTTAGCTCCAACCCTAAGAAAAACTCACCTGTCTCAGCCCTAATAACCCTGAAGACCTTGATTAGCTTGTTCAGGTGTGTTTTATTAGGGGTTGGAGCTAAACTCAGCAGGATATTGGCACTCCAGGACCGATGTTGCCTACTGCTGGTCAATCAATATTTAATTTCCTTTTATTTGGTAAGTAGCCATATAATAGGTTATACAGTCATCTAGTCAAATGCAACACAAACCCCTTGACTTTGTTGAGGTTTATTATTTAATGAAAGTTGGACTGCATTAGCCTTTCAATATCATCTGTCCGTCAATCTATTTTTTATTTTTTTTTGGTCAACATTACATTAGACATTTATAAAACAGATTAAGATAGAATAATAGATTAAAAGACTACTTTATGCATTCTATACAATCACAACAGACCTAAATTGGTGTTAAAAAGATTATTTGCATCAAACCTGGCTTGATTAAACCCCATAAATGTGACCATGGACCACAAAACCAGTCGTAAGTGTCAGTTTTTTGAAACAAATTTATACATCATGAAAGCTGAATAAATAAGCTTTCCATTGATGTATGGTTTGTTATGACAGGACAATAGTTGGTCGAGTAGCCTATTTGAATATCTGGAATCTGAGGGTGCAAAAAAATCAAAAATTACATTTTGATATATTTCCGGTAGGAAATGTACAAAATATCCTAATGGAACATAATTTACTTAATTTCCTAATGATTTTTGGCATAAAAGAAAAATCTATAATTTTGGCCCATACAATGTATTTTTGACTATTGCTACAAATATACCTGTGCATCTTAAGACTGGTTTTGTGGTCCAGGGTCACAAATGAATATTCTGTGAAGTTATTTTTAATATACCATAATCATTTTTGCCCATCCATTGAAAGTCCTTCAAAGATTTCATAAAGTTTTCATAAAACATGAAACTTGAACATTCTGGTTGTGACTTTTACTGCATGGACAAAAGGATGAGAGAATATTAAACATATCTTAATTTGTGTTCCAAAGATAAACAAAACACCAATTAATATCAGTTCAACTCATATATTCTCAGTTGCTGAGCTTGCACAAAGAGACACAAGAACCATTTGAGAAGATCCAGAAAGCTGGATACACAGCCTCAGTGAAAGGAAAGACAAATGTGTGAAAGGGGTATGCCCGGTCCTGCACAGTATAGAATGTTGCACTTCCCTGATCACAGTCCAGCAAGATGCCCACACGGCTTGAATTGGGATTTTGCAACACCGTCTCGATGCTGTTGTGCCATGCAGAAAGCTTCACATTAAACCACTCCACACACCAGGAATCTGCATTACGGCCCAGACGGCTAGAGGGACCCTTGCGGTCAATTCTTCCATATGCAAGTCCCAGTCCGCAGAAGTTGTTACTGCTCATTTTGATCTCCCAATAATGACGGCCCTGAGAGAAACCCTTTGTGCAGAGCACCTGGGAACAGACAGAAAAGCGAAGGGGAATATCTGGATAATGAGCTGGGTTGTCCGAGACTGTCGCTTTGGTGTTGTTTTCAGACAGGGAGATCCGCTTGTGAGCTGTTCTGACATCAAAATTGAGGATAGTGCCATCTAAATGGGAGAAACACAAAGCATATAGATGTAAAAGGTTATGAACAAGAAGATAAAATCTAAAGTATGTCAAACTCACATTTAAGAAGGTCACTTCTCTTAACCCAGTTTTGCACAGCTAGTGAACTAGCAGGTGAATCTGTGAAGAGAGAAAGAGGAAATCATAAAAAAGCTTTCAGAAACCACTAAAGTATTATCTCGAAAGGGAATTAAAGATTAGATCATTTTATTAATGCATTAGTTTATCAAATCAAAATAGTCAGGGGTGCATTTCCCAATAGCACTGGTTCTTCTGTCTTTGCCCATAAAACTTGATCTGCTGTTTATATACATTTCAGTCTATATAGTGTGTCAACAACCAGTGCCATTTTCAACAACCATGTGCATAAATCAAAACTACTTTGTTGTATGGGAACTGCGCCCCTGCATGAGATTCAATAATTTTGAAAAAACTTGGTCTGATATATTTCTTGTTTGCTTCTAGAATAGAGTCTATTCTGGAATTGCAGTGAATGGTGCAGGAGTTTTAGAGCACAGATCCCTTAGAGTTAAGATTAAATTTAGGAGGGCATGATTGAACAACATACTTATGTCAGGTATGTCTACAGTTCTAGGTGTGAGGTCAAGCAAGTTTTCCATGCTTTTGGAGAAAACTGGATTTGGTCCTTTAGAGGGATTCCTAGACTCTGGCAAAGAAGATATGCATATAATGTTAAAATCATTTCTAAGTAATATTAATTTGATCCACATTCCTTTCCAGAACAATTTGATAAAATCTCTGTGAAACATAAGAAACTAATACAGGCCCCTTATTTTTAAACCCAATCACTAGGTGTAAATATGTTTCACACACATAATAGTAATCAGACAAACAGTAATAGTCAGTTGTAAAATAATGAACATGTAAAAAGGTGGTCAGAGCTTACTGTTTGGCCTCTGGTCTTTATGTTCTTTGTGATCCTTCTGATCTTTATTGTCTTTATTAGCACCCTTGTCTATCAGGAAATAGAGAAGAACAATGAGAGAAAGGTGTATATTTTAATGCATGTTGTTTATGGCTCCAAAACATTATTTAAAAAAAAAAAAATATATATATATATATATATATATATGTATATATAAGCAGTTGACTTACTGGAACTTTTCTGTTTAGCTCCTGAAGGCTTGGCTTTTGGGCCGCGGCCTGGACTGGGAGATCTTATGTGTGCTGAAACATTGGGAGAAAAATGATTTAAAAATGTATGAGAAAAAGTAGTGATGAATGGATGGATGGATGGATGGATTTGGGTTATATTGAACCAAGAGACAACAAAAGCCCATTCAGTTGCATGGGAGTTACAACTTACATATGTCTCTTGGATTTGGCAGGAGGGCAGGAATCTCACTTGGGATTCCTGGGAATTGGTTTACTAGACCTAGAGGATTAGAGAAGTGGTGCAAATCTTATGGTAGCAGTTTATTAAGAATAAGGCCCTAGGGCTGGGGAATTGTTACGATTTTACTGATTAATTTGAATTTTGCCACAATTTTTTATAAATCAAGGAATCACGATTGTAAATAGAAATATCACCAAATGTTAGAATTACACATGTTGACAATATGCTAATAATAACAGTTAAAAGGAAAGAATGATGCGACCTAATGAAGGTGCATATGATTAACTGCTCACAGCTGACAGACTCCATGAAGAATTTTATGGTTTGGTTTGTTTTAACAAAACATTTGTAGTTAGTAACAGTCTACTGGTCTTACACTTATAGTGATTTTGATTTTGAATTGGCAATTTTCTTATATTATTTCTAAATATATGTGCATAAGACAAGTTTGTTCAATATGGCAACTTCATATTTCTTGCATCTTTTCTGAAAAAAAGATATTTAAGAAATTATTTGTTTTACGTTTATACCATGTTGACAACATAATGTGTGGTGCACTTGGAATAGAACTTTAACTAGATGGTTAAAAAAAAGAAAATGTTACATTTTTAAGTTACATTTTGATCAATATCGAAAATTGGTCAAACATTCTAGAAAAAAAATTGACGTTATTTTTTGCCATATCTCCCAGCCCTAGAATAACAACATACAACTGGCAACATAATCACTTGTATAAAAATGCTTTACATGATTAGTATATCCCAGATTTCCACACCATTTATTTTAAAACACAATCTCACCTGCACCAAGAACTGATTTCTCAAACTCTGTAAAAACATATGTATATCAGACATCTTAGCATTCACTAAGACTTTGTGTTGTTGCTGTATAGAGGGTATGCACTGATGTCAAAGAAAGGCCAAAACGTGAGTAAAACAAACAATAATTAGTTTAAACTAAAGGTTGCTGGACTAATATAGTGTTCTTTACAACTTACCAAAGATCCAGTGGTCCATAGATATTGATATGTAGCCAGAGATTGTGTTTCCTGACATTTATTCCATTTATATGTGCCTGATTTTGACGCCGGGGAAATAAATAAAGTAAATTTGCCTATTTTGTAAATACAAAATAGCTTGGTCTAAATCTGGGTGATCACTTATATCAATGTTATATTGATAATGTTATATTGAGCAAAGCTCTTTCTCACTTTAGATGAGTTTTTGTGTACTGTCGTAGCATTCACGCTGAAACCAATGCTGCCATTTAGTCTTTTTGCCACTCAGTGGGCAGAGCCGCACTCGCTCCAGCTGACAGTGACATGCATACGTGCATACCCTCTATACTGAACCAACTGCAAACATCAAAACATGCTGCATAATTTATACAAGTTCTGCACTAACTCACCTGGTTTAAGTAGAAAGATTCTATTTTCTGTTGGCTGCTCCATTAATTTGGTGATCCACTCCTTCAGTGCAACTGCAGAGGAATGATAACCTATCACCTCTTTACTTTCCACACTCATGCGAGGGTTATAGGGCTCAAAATTTACCACCGAGGGCAAATCCACAGAGGCCTGTGACAGAGAATGGCAAAGTTAAGAATACAAACATGCAATCTGCATTGAATGAAATTCAGGTTAGGTCAAAAAAAAGATCAATAAAGAGAGCACATCTTGAATTGGCTTTTTACTTTTTGTAAGAGATCCTAGACCGGCACTCTTACACTAGCCTTCACACACAGTATTTAATCATACATCTAAGACAAAAATAACAGTACTAAAAATTCTAAATTTATTTCCACATTTGCTCACATAATCATACTCTGGATCACCTTTAAAAATGCTAGTGACTGCGACTGGTCCAGCAGACTGTTGATCTCAGATTTGGTCCTATTCATCTTCTCAACGTTCTCATTGAATTTCTTCATCAAGGAGACCAGTTTGCTCTGACCTTTCTCCTGTTCTTTATTGATAGCAAGCATGGCTTCTTTCTCATCTCGGTCGATAATTTCTCTGATCTGTCTGTATTCTGCCTCAAGAATACGTTTGCGGGTTGCAGCTAGGTCCTGGAAAAGCAAAATCAAAGGAAATGAAAGCTCCACATGCTGACATATGTGACATTTAAAATGGTATATGCAAATCTTGCCGTCTATTACAGTACCTTTATCTGATTCTGCTTAAAATTTCAAAAGAAAAATAAATATTTGCCAACCTTTAATTTGCCTTGTTGCTCCTTCATCTGTGTGATAACTTGCTGATTCTTGTCAGTTTTGACTTCAAGGATGTTGAGCTTGTCAGTCAGGTCAGTCTAAAAACGTTTTCAGAATAAGAACAAGGTATTTTAGGGAAGTATTTTAGTATTTTATGTTTCAGATCACACAATCCAACTCAATGTTTACATATCAAATAATACAAACTCTCAAAACAAACACAAAAATTTTAAATATTACAATTATTGGACACTATACTTCTGTAATTTGTTTAGAGTCAGTTTAAGACAGCATGTCTAAGAGATTTTTAAAAAAAACTTTAACATTTCAATCTCTAGCACTGTGCATCACACTTTTGTAACTATTTTCGGTGTAGAAGAAATATACTTACTAAAAAAAAAAAGAAGCTTTTTCAGTGTGTTGCGCAAAAGTACAGAGTTCTTTAAATGCGTGTAAAGAAGTTCAACTTTTAAAAATGCATCTCAAGACCTTGCTCATTTTCCCATTCCACTACACTAAAAGCAAAAACTGTATAAATGGCCCATTCTTCATTCAGCTCACTGCAGTTCATTTTGCAATTATTTTGCTAGTCTCACATAGCCAGACCTTCAGACTGATGGCAGAAGGTCTGGGAACTCAAGAGGGCATATGACTGACAGGTAAAGCAACCAATCAGTTTTTGTTTTGTGCCATGTCATGTTTAGGGATGTGGAAATGTCCCCACAATAACAGACCGGTGTGTAAAATTATTGAACGTATTTTAAAGATTTTGTGCTGCGAACTTTAAATATTTCACATACTTTTGAAAATCCAAAAGGTGTAAATGTTAATAAGACACATCTTAATAGGTAGAAAATTCAATTTCATTGTTAGTTTCCGATCGGAGCTGTATCCCTTCTATGCATCAGATGTTCAGCCACCAGTCCGTGGGCATGACGTCTGAGGCTGAGACTACTATTTTGCTTCATTTATGCTACTGAACACAGGAGCTAAAATGTAAATGTACCACAAAGCAGAGCCCAATGCTTTTCAACATAGACAGATTAAAATGAGCCTTGAGGGCCTGCACTGTAAAATGAAAGACTGAAAAAAAAAAAAAAAAATTGAAAATTATTTTGGCATCAGTAGAATTGCATTGACATGGTTTAAATCGTATATTTTCTGACCATTATCAGTGTTTTTTTAGTTTTTCCTTTTTAGTAATAAATGAAGAGATGTCATATCAATCACAATGGAGTGTAACAAGGTTCAGTATTGGGACTGTTGCTATTCACCTTTTTGCTACACTTGGGAGATATTAAGAAACATGCAGTTTTCACTGTTGTTGACAATAGTCAACTCTATATTCCTTGAGGCCTTACAAAACCTACCAACTGGCAAAAGCAATGGAATGCATACTTGATATTAAAAACTGGAGAACTAGTAACTTCCTGATGTTACAACCTAATAACTAGTAACTAGTACTTCCTAGAACTAGTAACTTCATAATGCTAAGTCCAAAACCTACACAAGTAATAAGCTAGTTAAGTCTTATGTCTAAGTTTTGATGGATGGTCTGCCTTTGTCATCAGTTAAAAACCTCGGTGTGCTATTTGATAGCAATCTGTAATTTGAAACTCACATTTGTAAAATTGTGTAATCACTAAATTACAACATTATGCTCGCTCTTTCCGAGACAGAAAAGTCTAGTCATGCATTCTAAATGTCAAAATTAATAACACCTGTTGATCAAAATTCAGCAGCTAGAGTGCTTACTAGAACTAAGTGTGGCCATATTAACTCTGTTCTGTTCTGTTAACACTACATTAACTGTCTTTTAAATGGATATTCCCCCCAAAAATAAAAATTCTCTCATCATTTACTCACCCTCATGCCGCCAACATTTTGCGAAGTGTGATGTGAGTAAGTTGTGTAAATGTGTATTGTTAGCCTGCATTATTACACAGTTCTCTGGAACACTTGATTCTGATTCTTGATCCTGGTGAATTCACGCAATTCTGAGATGTGTTATTGCATCATTAGCAATGTCAACCAACATGCGGCTCATCCAGGCATTTGAGGCTGGAGCTTCATTCACATCTCTCATATCACAATGCTGTCATCTCTCATATCACACTGCTAAATGCAACTGCTATCATCTTGCACCTCAGTTAGTGACTGTATTTACTGTACAATGAAACTGGAGGACTTAGGTATTAATAGTAGGCCAGCAATAATATTGTTGAAGTGTTCATCTTGTTGCCAGCATTGTTGTTTTGTACAGTGTAATGGATTTAAGATAATAAACAGGTACGATTTTAAAACACGTTCTTCTCAAATAACATTTTATGTCCTTGTGTTTGTGAAAAGCTTTGTAATTAGTGACACAACAGTACATTATGCCTTAAATATCTTTTCTGAACTTTGGCTAGACTCAAAGTTGTTTGTTAGGAACTAATTTTCTTTGCGGAAGCTTTGTGTTCAAAGAGATATTTAAACTCAAGTCAATATGGATGTACTTTATTCTTTACTTAACAAAACCTGGGAACACTTCCCATAACACCTGATGTTCTTTTGTTGCTTAGAATTAGGAATGGCATCTATGCTTATACACTGACCAGCCACAACAATAAAAAACACTTACAGAAGAAGTCAATACCATTATTTGAACTGTTACAAAAGCACCTATAAAGATGTAGAATATATTAGCATGTGAACATTCAGTTCTTAAATGTCATGTTTTGTAAGCATAAATAACAGGCAAGCGAAAAGAACTGGATTCAGGGTCATGGACACCCAAGTCTCGATGTGCATGGGGAGTGAAGGCTAGCTTGTCTGGGCACACAAAAGAGCTATTCTAAGCCAAACTGCTGAAAAACCTAATTTAGCCATGATAGAAATGTCTAACAGTGTACATAGCACACACAGTACATCAGAGTTTGCTGTTTAGCCAGGCAGAATGCCCATGACAACCGTTGTTCAAAGTGCCTACAATAGGCATGTGAGCTTCAGAACTGTACCATGGAGCAATGGAAGAAGGTTGCCTAGTTTAATAAATTATGTTTTGCTTTAAATCAGGTTGATGGTCATGTAGGACGCATCTGTGTCATTTACCTGGGGAAGAGATGGCAGCAGGATGCACTATGGGAAGAAAGCAGGCCAGTGGAGGCAGTGTTATGCTCTGGCCAATGATCTGCTGGGAATTCTTGAGTCCTGGCATTTATGTAGATGTTACTTTGACACATAACACCATGGTTTAAGGAACATGACAAATAGTTCAAACTGTTGCCTTGGCCTCCAAATTTCCCAGATCTTAATGCTGCTGAGCATCAATGGGATATGCTGGACCAACAAATCCACTTCACGGAGGCCCCACCTCCTCCAGGACTTAAAAGACCTACTGCTAATGTCTTGGTGCCAGATACATGCTGTTGTGCCTAATCAGTGTATAAGTCTGTGCTGTTGTTAAGCAGCTTCATAGCTTTATAACTGATGAACTGCAACACTGGCTATGTTCACGCTGTCAGTTTTTTGGACTGACAACCACATTTACTTACAGGTGTGAGTCTCGAAATGTCCCGTTCTTACAGCAACTTACAGTAGTGTCTCGAATACTGTCTGTATGAACATGCAACTGAAGTCAAGCTAGTATTCCTTACCAGTAACCATAGCAACAGTGACCAATGTAATATCAAAGATGGCGACGTCCATAAAACTAAATGTCTTATCACTTTCTGACATGACAAGAGTCCAATCGTGCCACAAGTTCATCTATCAAACCTTCATTAACTGACAGCAGCTTTTATATTTTGGTGGAGAGCGGAGCATTTGAGTTGCGTGCAGAACAAAAAACTGACTGGAGCGGCTCCAGTAGACTGGATATAAAACTTTCAGATGACATACAGCTTATTTCTCTGTCACTGTAAGTGACTGAAACCATACATTAAAATATGCAACACACAGTAGAAGTGCATTTGTGCGGCAGAGTGTCTCTCTAGCACTGTATGACGTGACAGACAACTAATTGTCCAGTCCTGTTCCGTTCACACAACACGTTTTCTGAGAATGCAGTTGTGAGTCCTGAAAATTCACGGGTGTGAATTTAGATATAGAATGTGGTTGTTACGCCAGTAAATATCCTTATTGTGTGTGAACATAACCATATTGAAGGCACGATATGTACGTTTTTGCCGATAGAGGGCGCATATTCAAAATAAACAAAGAAACAAATGCATAGTTTGATGACGCCGTGATTGAGTATGGAATCATGACAGTTGTTGTCTTCATTCCCACAGCCGATGCAATCTGTCAGGACTCTGGCAGAAATCATGTCCATGGATGAGCTAATGTATTAAAGACTTATTAAGATAACTGTAATAGGAAGCAGGTTGGGGCTGAAAGTCATGGAAGTGAAACGAGGACGCTGGAGCGATTGGTAATGAAGGACGAGTATGATATCACGGCTCGAACGCAGCAGAGCTTTAATTATTCCATTTTTATGCCATTTTTTATTATGGTTTTTGTATATTTTAATCAAAAAATCTTACATATTGTGCCTTTAAGGACTCAAATACAGGATTGACAACTGTATTCTGCTGCTGTGTGAATGTGGCCATAGACAATGTTATTGAACTAAACTGAATCAACATTGACCTAAATTAAGATGAATAATGTCAACTGTTTTCTGCAGAGCAGAACTGAATTTTGCAATACTGTTTGTTTCGTGAGGCTTCTTTGAAAAAATCTGTATTGTAAGCTCTTTACAAATAGATGTGACTTGACTGGAAATATTCCTTTCCTTCATTTATTAAGTGTGCATATGCCCAGATTTGATCTAAGAGTGTGTGTGCGCTTAAATCCACGCTCATTTTGTAAAAACTGCCTTTGACCTGGAAAAGTGCTTAGCAACTAGTTCAAGATCTTTTGTGATTCATAGAATACACATCTGAAAGGGAGGTGTACGTGTGTTTTCTGTGCATAGGCTTACATCCATTCTATGAATCATATGTACTCATATTTGAGAGATGATTGTAAGATCAAATTTAGGATGGTTTCTGCGCAACATTGTATGAATGAGGCCCGAGGTTTGTGGTATGACCTTACAGATTTCATACTGAAATGCTGATGTCAGTGTACGCAGGCACTCTTGCTCCTCTGATATCACGAGTAAATTATGCTACAGTAAAATCACTTTTCAGGATTATCTATCATATTTTTTCACATCTGTTTGTACATTCAGGTTTACAGAGAGACCCTACCTTTTGTTTGAAGCGCCGCTCATCTGCGGTGATAAACTCACAGCCTTTATGCATGTCTTGCAGACAGGTACTGCAAATGCAACTCTGGTGCTGATTGCAGTAGAACTCCATCAGTTTGCCATGGCTTGAACAGAGACGCTCCATCAGATCTGGCAGTGGATCAGAAAGTTGATGCGCCCGAAAAATGGCATTCTCCCGGTGAGGCCTGACATGATCCTCACAATAAGACGCCATACATGTCAGACAAGTTTTTACCGCTTTGGCTTCCATACAGTTGTCACATTTGATCGCATCAGGATCTTTCTTTTTCACCTCAAAATGTTCCTTGACGGGTTCAGAGACACCAGCTTTAATTCTATAGGCTTCCAGTACCGCGCTGAGGACGGTGTTCTTCTTTAATTCAGGTTTGCTAGGAAACACCATTCGGCACTGAGGGCAGGATAGAGAAGATATCCTGTCGTTCCATGTCGCTTCGAGACAGTTGGCGCAGAAACTGTGTCCACAGATTAAACTCACCGGGTTCTCGAATAGACATAAACAGATGCTGCACGTCAACTCGTCCTCGAGGCCCAGTAGAGACATATTTTCCGCCATCGTGACACGTCCCGAGTGACAGCGATCACTGACAACACACTCAACTGCTCTCTTACCGAAAACGAAACTAGGCGGAGAAACGAAACTTAAAAGGTCTACACGTCACGGAGTCACAAAGCCTTAAAAAATAAAATTAAATAAAATAATAAAAAATAAATTGTCATCAGCAGACTGTTCAAAGATAAGTCAAATAAAATAAGATTAACTATAATTTCCAAATTAACTACTATGAAAATATGCTGGTCATTCTAAAGTGTTTATGTTATTTGTGAATTAACTAATGAACTAAGAGGTGTCAATAGATAAAATAATACAAAAATTAACTGCGATTATTCCTAAATTTGCGGATATCCCTAAAATGATACATGCACAAAATGTTGCTTTTAAATAGTACTTTCATGCTACATTCAAATGCCCTAATGCAATTCATTAAAAAAATAATAATTTAATAATATTTTTTTTTGTTTAGTTTTTTTGTTTGTTTGTTTTGTTTTGTTTTGTTTTGTTTTGTTTTGTTTTGTCTTTTTTTGCTGTCTCTACGCAGATCTTGTTTCTGTTGTTGTTGGGGGGTGGGGGATTTGCGTAAAGGTACAAATATCATATAGTTTCTTCAAATGTACACAAGAGGACGCTCTTTGCTTATAAAATCGGTGTTTGAGATTTGATTAGTAAAAACAAGACTGAAAATCTGTAGAAAATGTAGAAGATTTTGAAGAACTTTTTAGCATTAGCGTTATTTTATTTAACTATAATCTACATGTCAAGATGTTTATTATAGTTAGCAAGTCCCCTTTAACAAATTGCATTCATGGAAAAAGACCACTTCTATTAATCTGAATCTCATACTCAGCTGAAGAATTTTGTGGGTCGTGGTGAATACTTTTAATCTGAAGTTTATCTAAGTTTAAGATAAGTTCACTGATCTTTAAATACTGTAATAATTTGACTTTTTTCCCGGAGACTTTATGCTGATCCTTTCCCAGATGCCCCCATTTCTCTCTTATCCCCTGATTTCCCCAAAACATACATCTGAATACACATTAGTCTATAGAGTATTAAACTTAGAATGTAAAACTTAAGAGAATAAAAACTAGAAAACTATAAAATTTTGAATTAAATTTGAATTTAAGTACAACTAGATTTGGAATGCTTATGGAGTCTAATTGCCTTTGATAGATTTGGAATGCTTATGGAGTCTAATTGCCTTTTATGTATAGGTTAACTTGCTCAGTGACTTTACTGCCCTAATTCAAAATGATCCACAGAGCTCTAAATAAAGATTCTTGAGTGTATGTGTGTGTGTGCTCACCTTTACTGATTTAGTTAGTTAGTTACTTGTCCTTTATCCATGATACATTATTTTTTTGTTTGATGAGAATTAAGATCACATACAGCAGGCCACCTGAAAGAGCATAAACAATCCATACTGTGAGTTTGCCTCCATGCATCACATTGAGATCTGACAATGAATAATATTAATATGACCCCTGACGCTGACATTTTCTGGCATGGTGTATGACATGTTTGGTGCCACGTTTAGCTCTTTCTTATGTTGGAAGCTGATAGATCTCAACAATAATTAATCCAGTGTTAAATTCTAACCTAATTACACATGGAATCAATGACCTTTCTACTAACAGGAAATACTCCAGAAACTGTTAAGGTTATTAAGAGTCACCTGTAATTTTATGCTAAAGTACATTTAGCATAAAATTGTTTGAAGAACAGAGGACCATACTTTCATGATTTAGGCGGCTTCATATTTTATGTTGGTCTTTTAATCCATATAATGATGTTAAAAAATGCATCACATTTCTCTGGACTTCCTGTTTCAGCTTTGTTTAGTCTATCACACACCAGAAAGCAGCAAACCAGCCTAGAGTGAAGAAGTTTATAATGTCATTTCTGTCCATAGAGGAACTGCATTATAGGAACAAGAGACAAAGAGGGGAAGATTAAAAATTCTACTTCATGCTTAAACACAAAGTTCAGGATGACCGCTAAATGTCATTGAGTTGTGTGTGTTTGACATTTGTGATGTGTTGAGTGTCCAGATGCTCACAGCAGGGATAACCTCCACCTCCTGTAGACTGTGGCCATTTGGTCACAGAAACACTCACATTGACACACACATGAGCCTTCATTAACACCTTACGGTGCCACTGGTATACACATTCCGTTTCTCCATTTAGACTCCTGTAGTGTTACCGTGACAGACAATATCTAGGGAACAGAAGAATCCTCAGTGGTCTTAACCTCGCATACATTATAAAAAATATTGTGAAAAAAATAAGTTAAAAGCAGCAAAGAGTGATGCTATCAAAATTTTATTATTTAAACTTCAACTGCTGCTGTTATGCCTTCATTATTAACAATTTTATCTCATTTGGATAATGGTACTGCAAAGTAAAGAAAATGGGTTTGATAGCCAAGGTCTTTATAAGCATTAATACCCCTTTTTTACACATAAAGCATTTCATGTTATCAGTGTTCTCTCTGATTTGCCAGCATAAGAAAGTGTTTGTTTTTAACATGCTTTGGGTTCACTGTTCATTCAGATCAATAAACCTGCTCTTTGCTGTGAATCTTGGACTCATGGCTTTGTTTTTCATGTCAACTTTTGGTCAACTTTTCAGGCGACACCCTGTTAGATGTGTCATTTGCATGTGTGTATTAGAGTGTTATTTATTTATCTGACTCAGTGTGACAGTGCCAATCTCAGAATTTTTTCAGGGTTTTATACCATTTCTTCTACCAAACTTCTTACATTTCCTGTGTTGTTTTCCTCTTTGGCTTTTTCCCCTCTCCACTCACACACACACACAGCCTTTCTTTAATTAGGTTGCAGAGTGCTCTGTGGCGTTATGGTTGAATGAAGGTGCTGTCACATGGACTCAGTTCTGTGCTACTGCATACACAAACATTTCCATTGAACTCAGGACAGTAATTAATTGTACTGGGACAGCTAGCAGGCTCTTTTTATTACCTTGTTTGTGTGTGTGTGTACCTGGTATCCCCTACATTATGGGGACCAAATGCCAGTAAATACTAGTCAATTTTGACCTTGTGGGGACATTTTTTCGTCATAAATCATATAAGAATAAGGTTGAAAATGTAAAATAGCAAAAAGTTTTGTGTGAGGGGTAGGTTTAGGGGTAATATATAGTAGTCAACATCTGAAGTGGATCAAAACCTTTCATCAAAGTTGTCCTAAAAACAAAACAATATCCATTCTTGTCTTAGGACAACTTTTCCTGCATCTACAAGAATGTTTCTAATGTGTTTTTCTAATGTATTATTTTATTTCTAATGCCGTGACAACCCTATGCGCAACTACCCTTCATTTATATAACTCACAACACACTGGATTTTATTTTGAATTATTATTATTAATAATAAATGCAGATTATTGCAGTTATTTACTTTTAGAACACAATTGTGAACAATGGACTGACCAGAAAGGTTCTTCTTGATTTATTAAGACCCATTATTTTACTACCCACATTATTAAAAATATCTTCTTTTTTCTTCAACAGAAGAAAGAAACTCATGCAGGTTTGTAACAATTTGAGTGCAAGTAAATGTTAAGTATTACAATGAGAAAGGAGGAATTTTATGGTTTTAACAATGATTGCGTTTTCTCAACATTTACAACATGTGTTGCACAGATGATGTGTTCTTTAGAGAATGTATATTTGTATGGTTCTGTGTAGCTGTGACATATTTTCTGGTCTTTGCATTTATTGATTCTCAAAGTGAGACTTCCTCTCTTCCACTATTATCTGTTCCAAAAACCTATGAACTGCCAACCTAGGAAGCATTTTAAAGCATCACAGGCTGTGCCCTGTAGGAAGCTGAACTATATAAACATTTAGGTTTTTACAAATTCACAGCCATAAGAGAGAGACTTTTTAAAGTAAGAGCAAGACTGAGTTATTGCAGTTATTGACAATTGAATAATAACCAACACTTCTTTCCTTAGCATGTTTATTTCAAAGCGTACCAACCTGCTTCCTTAGTTTAGCACATATTGAACTGATCACCTGATCATTACTGTGACCTAGAAAGTGATAAACATTTAAATTTTTACAAAATCACAGTCATCGGAAATAGAAAGAGTTTAAAAAGAGTGTAAGAGGCATTTTAGGAAGAGTACCAAATTTGTGCGTTTTGCCTGACCTGACTTTTTTCTTTCCTGTGACTACACAGTCAGCATGTAGCTGCGTTTGTGCTGAGGGGATTTTTCTACAAGCAACTCAGTTCTGCAAGCTTTTCTCTAGCCATAAGTTAAAAACTGGAGTGGAAGGCTTATCATCTACCATGCACCACTGTTATCAGAGGGGTTTTTTTTTTTTTTTTTTTTTTTGAGCTAAGCAGCTTGTATTGAACTAAATTTATAGATCTCATTAAATGTAATTCAGTTTAATATTCCTTGGTTTTTGTTTAAGAATGCCGAAAATGCAGAGCTACTGGGAACAGCTGAGGCATTGTCTTTTCTTTTGTGTAGACCCCATGTGAAGAATATTCGTTCATGGGGGTAAATCTGCTGGAATTCAAATTGACTTGAGCTTGCAAACTGCATGGGGTCTGCATGTGCAGGCAGGAGGGAGTCTTAGAAATCAAAAGTGTAGACCAATCTGATGACCTCTGCAGTTTGCCAGTGATGACAGTTTTCTGGCTGGAATATGCTAGAGTGAAGCTGTGTTATTGGCACAGTCCTGAAAAGCATTTTCTATGGTTATTAGATGCTTGTTCATCACTAAATTTCAAGCATGGCAAATGGATTGGGTTATAAACTTACATCATTGGTTTGACTGCCATTTTACCAAGGTTTGTGTGAACATGCTTGGTCTTAAACAATTCTTTATGTTCGCACATAAAGTTTCGCACTTTTGACAGCTAAAAAAGTTCGCACTTTCATTAGTGTTCATTAGTATGCATGCAAATCCTATGGCCAAACACCTACAGTTCTGTAGCCCTATCTGCTGTTAAATACTACTGCCACTCTGCCTAAACACAATTTGTTTAGCAAGTTATTCCTTCACATCTTCTGTTTCTATTCTTTTCTTTCATCTGTTTTTAAAGAGTTCTCTTTCTATCTCTTCTGTAGAGTCTGTCTGTTTCTAAGATAGTATTTTGAAACTTTGCATGAAGAGAATCTTGTTTCCACATTTGTGTGTTGATTAGGTTTCTTAAGGTGCAGTCACGTTGGAAAAATTTCATGGGCAAAAAAGGTCTGTCTATTATCAATAGTGTAGCGTTGCATGTAAGCTCACAAAGAAGTCGACTTTACAGAGAAGCTTTCTGTCTGTCAATGCAACAAATCCATGTGACCACTGACATCCTAAACTTTCATATCAATTTACTCATTATTTTGAAGAAACATTACTGCTTCAAAATTCACATTTTTGGAATGGGTGTGTGCAGTTTACATTGTAGAACAAAAAGTATCATTAAGTTATATTTACCACAGGCTTTATTTTACTCATAAATTAAAAAAAGCATTATAAAACCCCACAGGTAAATCTCGAAGGAGCCGGTGACAAATTAGTCTTCTGAGTTCTGACGACATACACAACTCTACTGTGTGTGATTAGTTATAATAAGCAACGCTTTAAAAAACATGTGAAAAGAAATATGATGCAACATGAGCAGAACTAAATTTGCTGAAATCCACATTTTTCATTTCATTTTCACTTTATTTGCAACAGGTGTAGTAGATTTCATTTTAAAAAATTTTCCCATTTTTCCTCAAGCATTTTTCCCCAAATTTTTAAGTGGTGCTCACTGCAGAGCCAAATGGGCTATCGCATAGAATTTAGGATGGATAGTATGCACACTGGGACGCAGGCCTAGTTCAGGGATAGTGTTATGGTTGGGTGTGATTGGACATCCAGAGGGGGAGCTGGATGTCCAGCTCTTGAATTCTCAACTAGGGGTTGAGTGAAAAGGAACTCTGACTTGTGTGAACATTCCATTCAAAAACCCTGACATGGAGCTTTGAATTTCCTGCCTCTGATAACAAATCGAACACAGCATAAGCCTTGCCCAGCCTTACACACACTCTGCCTAGGCTTTCTACTTATTTGAACTTTTATTTCACAGTGGGCTGTAATATATGTTCAGCTAACACATTAACTCAGATCTCCACACTTCTTTGATTAAAAAACAGAAATGTATATGAGATGTCATTTGAAGGCTTTTATTCAGTCAGTCCATGTGAATTATTCTTTGGACTGCCAAGTCTGAATTGAATCACTAATAGCCTTTACAAGGGAAGGGGCACAAACCTTTAACAAACTGCATTTAAACAATCAGCCTGCAGCCATTGGTTGACCTGTGGCCAAACTCTTTCTCAGAGAGCCCATGAGAAAACATTCCTTTCCAGATAATTAGCTTTCATTCTTCCATCCACCCCCCAAAGAGCCCTATCTCTTTCCATCTCTGTTTCTCTTTTTTCTCCGTCGTTCTCTGATGTCTCTAAATCTTTTTCTTAGCAAGAAGCTAAAATGTGTAAGATTAAATCCGAGGTCAGAGTGAGAGAACACTGACATCATCCATTTTTTGTTCCTCTGACAAATACCAAGAGAAACAAGATACCACTGTCTAAATGAGATGTCAGGAAGAATAAGAGCTGTAAACGCACTAGTGTGTTTGTTTTAAACTTCCCTCAAGAGGTTTGGCTGAAAGAATTGGCTGTGGTTTTGTGTGGTTTGGGGTCACTTGTATTAATGTGACATGAAACTGGAGACAGGTGTGGATGAAGAAAATTTACCTGATCTAATGCAAAACATACAGTGAGAAAACTTGATATGAGGAGACATACAGGGGATGTGAGAATAAAACATGTCAGAAGATAAAAATCAACAATATATGTTTCAAAAAGGGAAGAAGTGGCACAAGTACTGATTCAGCACATGCCTCAGTTGGTCTAGTATGGAGCAGCAGGTGTATGTTATTTCTTTAAGCTGGGCTTTGTTTGAGAACAAATGTCTTCAGGGATTATGCTACTGGGGTCTCATAGTCACAGGACTTTAGAAGTCACAGGTCATTGGAGAGTAAAGGGTAACAGGACAGTTCAGTCAAATAAATTAGCATTTAATGCTCTTGTACATCTAATTTGTTTTTCACAATTACATTTCAGAGCGGATGTAGCAGTAAGAGTAAGTTTCTTTCTGAGAGATGGTAACAAATGTAAGACGGCTATTTGAGAGAAGAGATGTTTCCAAATCTGCAATAGCGCAACACAACCACAAATCCAGTTTCGCAATGAATCATGCGTAAACGCACAATACAAACTAGTCTTGCAAGGAAGGAAGTGAAATTGTGGGGTTTGGTGCTTTTGTGTGTGATGTGATGTGTTGCAATTAAACTTGTCTCCTCCAGCTTCCCCTTTTGTGTTGGTGATACAAAACCTTTGAAAGTTTTCTTTTCATGTGTTTAGATTTTGTCATTTTATAACTGGATCTGAAAATGTTTCACTTGAATTGAGTTTTTGTAATGTTTCAAGTCATTAAGCCTCTCAGCTTTCAAACTAACACACTTCTTGTTGCCACAGTGACTAGGTGTACCTGCATATGCAAATCCTTAAGACAAGAGCCAGTGTGCAGCTTTTTTAGTTCCACCCACAGGACCTCCTCTGAAGCCGGTTGCCTGGCAACAGCCATAGAGATTGAGAAGGGGAGAGTAGGAGTGGCTGGAAACTCACAACTTCTGTCAGAGCTTCTGTGAGTGTTTAGAGGGAGGGTGTGTGGTCAAGCAAGCCTGAACTGAGCAGTGTTTTTGCACAAGTTTCAGAAACTATTAGATTTATTCAAGAAGTGAGCAACTGGAAATAGCCCGCATAAGGATTCTCTCTCTTTTCCTTGACTGTGGATTACAGTAGTTAAAGACTTTTGAATAGACGCATACCAGTGGATGAGGCCTCACCTGTTTGGAATTCATTTGGGTGACAACAGTGGATAGTAGAAGTGGACAGCGAGGAGTGGAAGAGATCATGGTCACTCGGCTGTGAGAGACAGGGTAAGAGGAGTCCTTAATATTGTGTTTGACAGAAGGAGGAAAGAACTATAAGGAATATAAAGAATTAATGTTAAGGGGTTCATGTTTGTGTTGCTCACTCATGGATTACATTTACTTGTTCCCTACTCATTTTTGTTACTTCTTACACTCTGTTTCGTTTGTTTTCCCTCAAGTCTGACACTTTTTACTACCACTAATATCCCCAGTCTTTTATTAGTCTCCAACCTTGTTCTCTGTTGTACCTGTCTCTTTCTCTCTTTCGTTGTTAAAATGTCTAATTGCCCTGCAGTCAGTTGATAATGAGATTAATTGTTAATTGAGGGCAGCTGGCAACTTGTGTGCATAAACCTAAAAGTCATTTTTAGTAGCAGGCTAGCAGCAGACATGATCAATATGTAGGTCAAATTATGTTTCACAGTTGTTTCTGACCTTGACACTTTGTTGTTTTTGCCAAACATAGAATGCCTTTAAAAATTATTTCCTACATATACTTGCTGTATGTGGAAGGTCTCATTAGAGTGATTAATAATAGAATGTCATTAACATGTTGAATACTTTCCATATACTTGTAAAACCTGGTAGAAGCTAGACTGTTATGAAGTTTTGTAGAATATACTCACTGTAATCTCACAATCTTGTCTAAGCTAACAAACGTAAGTCTTGATCATATAATTGACAATAATCATGTTCTTTGGAACATGTAGAACACAGCTCATCGGGTAACTAGACCAGCTTGAGCCATGACAGATCATTTAAAATGTATTCTAGGTGAGTGTTTTAGGTATGATTTGAGTGTCAGTGAATATGGGTGTCAGTTGCTTAAATATCTGGTCTGTAACTGAAACCTACAAGCAAAGAATTTCCTTAAAAATTGTAGTTGTTTATCTCAAATGAAATAAGATGTTAAAACTGCTGCTGATAGTAGGCTTTGGAGAATTGATCACCATTACACTGATTTTGGCTAACTTTAATATTGGATTTTTAAATACATAACTTTTAAAGTTAAATTGTTAATGGAAGTATGTAAATGTGTTTGAGACAGTGTGGCAGCCCTGCTGTCCCTATCTATCATCTTGCTGACATTTGTTATATCACCTGTCCCTCACCCCTGCAAATAGTCTTTCTTTCTTTTTTTCTTTCTCTCTGCTGTCTCAGTTAGTTTGAGTCTGCTAAATACAGACACAACAGGACCAGGGCATACTTGAATTTAATTGCCCACTTGACTTTCCACACTCTTAATGTTTTGTGTAAAATATTCCCAAACCAATCTGCATAATGTCTGAAAAGCTGTCAGAATTTATATTTTGACCACTTATCAATTGTGACAGTTTTTTAATTAGAATTTTTTTTTTTTTTATATATATATTTTTTTTATATTTAGAACACCTACATTTATTCAAGAGGATATGACATTTAGCAGCAGACATGCTTTGAAAAAATCATAGCTTTTTTCTGGCTTTGATAGTGTTGTTAAAAGTACTCTTGAAATCCCTTGTAAGTCCTTTCTGTTTCTCTGTGTCAAGATATCTTTCACACAAAACCTCTCGGCTTGAGTTACCACTTTAGCACAGTGCAGGTTTCGATGCACTTTACAAGCTGCAGTCTAAACAAAGACCGGCTGTATGTTTGAAAATAAATAAATAATTGGTGTAGCAGCCAGGGCCAATCTACACTGAACCTATATACAGATACAGATATATACAGATACAGATATATATATATATATATATATATATATATAATTCTGAGAATTATGCATTTGGGAAGTAAACCTGGTCTTGGCAGGGAGATTTTGCTATTGACAAACCCTAGTTTGGACACATTGTGTAGGGTTTTTTTTTTGTTTTTTTTTCGGATTGCAAAAATTGCAGTGCATCTCATGGTGACTCATTGGTTCCTGTGCATCAGCTCAGCTTTGTCGGATCGTTTTGTTTTTTCCTGGGTGTGTGTGGGAGTGAAACTGTCTCCTAGGCTGAGTGAGATGTGATTCAGTATGAGGCGTTATACTGTAATCATTGTAAAAATGGAAAATACACTCGTCACTTCTGTTCTAAACTGTGCTGATTCCAGATTTTGTTTATGTAAGAAAATACCATGAGATTGGCAAGATGTATATGCGGCAATATTAGACATCTGATTTTACATTTTACATTCTAACATAGATCTCAGCCTGCCTGTTCACACCCAGTTTTGCCAATGTGCAAATCTTCTTCCTGTCTCCTAAAATGATTTCACAATTCATTTCACAATAACATCATTCTACCTCCCATAGGTCGCTTAGTATTGTCCAAAGAGTTTCTGGGCTTACATGTGACAAATAATTTCATAGAAATGCCTCAGTATAGTAATCTCTCCTCTCTTCATGTGACACAAACACCTGAACCTGCTTTTGGGTCAGATGGAACAGTCAGGTGTTGTACACCTGAGTGTAGAATCCATTGTGATTTTGATAAGGGCTTCCTTTATTCCTTTATTTATTTAAAAAATACATATTTTTCAAAACAAAATGTTACTTGTAAAGTATGGTTAAAATTAGTTTGGTCTGACAGGATCAAAAAGTAATGCGTTCATTACTTTTTACTCCAGTGAATATGTGTCATAGTAGGTTTATTTTTGAAAGTCAATTTCTGTATAGGGACATAGCTTAATTCTTTGGCTACAAGAAAGCTATTGAGCATGTTCACAGTTTCTGCTCAGGAAAAAAGATATGGGTTAAGTTACAGTGGAACCTGCCATTAAACAATTATTTATTTATTTATTTACACTGTCCTCCAAAAGTTTGGAAGTGCCCTAGTAAAGTGGGTTTTGGACAATATTGGCAAGAATCCTTTTTAATTTGTGATAATTTTGCACTGATAAGGGACAACACAAGCTATGAAAACATATTTTATTACATAAACAGTTCATACATAGAAAAAACTTACATTTTCGATTCATCAAAATATCCACCATTAGCAGCTATTACAGCTCTGCATAATCTGGGCCTAAATTCATTGTATTCTAAACTTAATTGGCAATCAATTGTTGAAGCTATTAAGGTGTGCTGACCCAAAAATCTTTTAAAAACCTGGGCCAAATTTAAACCAGTAACCAGACATCACAGCTGGCAAAGGGGCATGTCTGACTTTGACATGTATATGTTGCCATTATTATGTAATCAAAATGAAAATTATTATTGCTGGTCTTCAATGATAATGTCAAGTTACTTTAATGTATTTGCACCAAAAAAAATGATATGGATTTGTGTTGATATCATCCAAACCCACACTTTGCCAGGGGTGTTTCCAAACTTTTGGAGGGCAGTGTATTTATTTATTTATTTTTCACTTTTAAAACCTTTTTCACTTTTCACTTTTCACTTTTATTTTATATATTACTATTAGGTGCACTAAAACAATTATAAACCAAATTATGAAATGGCAGAACATTTAACATGTATATAACAAATATCAAACCATTTACAATGCATGTGACAGCATGTCATCCAACCTGACATTTAAGAGAAATTACTTTGTATTGAGAACCATTCTATCTATCAGGTAAATATCTTTATGGAAACATTATATAGTTCATGTGTGTATATATATATATATATATATATACTTGCCTAAATAAATGCTAGTGTGGTTTTATTGAGTTAACTTAAAATTTACTTTCAGCTACAGTATACCAAACACATTGTCATATTAGAATTTTACATTTCAAGGATTTGTGTTATTGAACTTTTATATTAGATATATTAGATATTTAGATATAATGCCATCTTAATATAGTCTGGTGGTGAATCTGTGACACCATCTCCATGTGACAAGAAGACCCAGTCTCTAATACACATATTTGTGTGTGTACCATTACAGACTAAAAGGTTAAGAAAAGTAAAATTATCTACTGACTTGGATAAGTAAACTAATTAACTTATCCAATAGTTTGAAGCGTGTATGCACTATGGGTAGTGCTGTTGCACATTTGACTTGCTTTGAGTCAGTTGAGTAAAGAGGCCTAATGAGGATTGCTATGAATTCTCTAGGCAGTGAGAAGTTAAATGGAGCTTATGATGATAAGCTGTTAATAAGACGGAAATGAGAACAGGGCCCGGGGGCTCTTTGGTTCAAGGGCGGACATGAGACGTCACATTCCAAAAAGCGTCTATGAGACCCTAATGTACGCTATTGATTCTGTAGTTGTCTTTAGCTGCACCCACTCTGCCCTGGGAAGGATAATGTTTTTATAATTTCTCCTTAGTGATATTACATGAGTTTACTTTCCTAGCTTCTGTTGTTGCAGTTCATGTAATTACCTGACTAAACCAGTTTGTTGTTTTGGGAGCAGTGTTTTACCCTGCATAAAACAGAGACTTCTCTAAGAATGATGTAAGAGGCAGGTGGAGAAGTTTGTCATTGCCAAGTTTACTCTTTCTTGTCTTACTTAATCCTAGTATTGTGTTTGAATCCACAGTCACAAGTTGTTGTTTTGTTTTTTTTTTCATTCCTTTTCACTTCAGCTGGTTTCGAGTTAATTTTTAAATTTTATTATTATAATTGGGGCACCTCTTGCTTTCTGTCTAGACTCTGCTTACTGTACATGTTCAAACAGTTAGGCCCCATTCAGTTTTGCTTACTGTATTCATGAAACAGCTGTCCACAGTGGCCTTGAAGCTGTTTGCTGAAATCCATTAAAGTATTATGTAGTGGCTGGTGGGTGGTATGTTTCTGACTTCGTAATGCAGTTGACTGGTGGAAGACTCACGTAATTTACTAGACAATCAGTCATTGCTACTTCACAGTTTCTCAATCCTTAACAGCATTGTGTTTGTGCTGAAAATAGTTTTAGATATTTTACTCAATGACAGCTGGGAAAATCATGAGAAGAGAACATAAAAAGATGCCTGTGCGTGCATGGGCCAACATAAGAGTGTCTATGATAAAGAAAAATCTTTTAAAAATATAACTATAACAAAAACACATGTACAGCATTCTTAGAAATGTACTTAGAAGAGTACACATCTTTTAACAACATTACAACATTTAAAAATACTTACTTGATAAATTGCTTTTTGATAAATTGCACTACATGATATTTTACAACTAATCAAAAAAGTTATTTGATATTTTAAGAAACTGACTATGACAACGTGATATCTGAAGGGGTCTCTTCTATATTAGTTTTATTTTATCCATGATAATGCATGAGCATTAAATCACATGTGCTGTGATTGAAATATTCACATCAGAAGAGATACTCCTGAAAGTTCTTATCTTTTTTTGTTATTGTGACATGGCTATTTGAAGTGCCTTCCTGCTCTGTTTACCAATTGTTTTCAGTTGATCAAACAAAACAGCAGAAACTTTAACATAAATCTACGTCATTAAAAACACAATTGTTATTAGTATCCAGTCATGTCAGGTCTCGGAGGTTCACAAAGAACATGTTTTCACACAGCATGCCTTTTCAGTTTCATGTATAGCATATTGTCTGAGCAAGGGATTACATAATGCTTGCAACTGACAAGTGTTCTCAACATCAAAAAAAACACTTTTCTAAATGTTAAAATTATTTTAGAGACCATTATGTAATATTATTCGAAAGTGGGAACTGCACTGTGAAATGCTATTGCCTTTTGTGCTTTTCACACATACATAATAAAGCATTCAGAGTGCATGTACAGATCACTTTCTAGCATTCAGAGTGGATGTTGGCATCATTTGTGTAAGAGCTTCCTGCAGGGCTTTGAATGTCATGTTTCAAGTTGTGGCGAGTTGTTTGCATTTATAATCAGGTGCTCAGACATACAGTAGGCACACATACTCATACCCTGCTGTTATGAGACAGTCAAGGATCATATTGTGGAGGAGGAGATCTATTCACAAATACAAGAGCACATAATTACATTTTGTACAACAAAATTACAAGTGTGTGTTTTGTGTGTGAGAAAGAAAGTGGGAGAAAAAGTGTCTCAAACCACTTTGTGTGTGTGTGTCTGTGTACTCAGTGCTTCTGTGTATGTAGGACCACTCACTGTTCAAGCAGCCTGACCACACACTGGCATTTTGTATCCCTGCCCCCTCATGTTCAGCACAACAGAATACTAAAGAGCTCTCTTTTTTTCTCACACATGCACACCCACCTGCTGTGTGCTTTCAAAAGTGACTGTTAGTTGTAGAGCCAGTTTGTTCAACCACAGAAGAAGTGCGTGATTGATTAAAAATTGGGAAAAGAGGTTATACTTTAGCAGTTCCGTCCATTTTTCTGCAAAGATGGAACATTGGTGCCTGCCCCATTTAAGCTGTGTAGCTTTTGTTTTTGTAGCTCTGTCACATTAAAGAGTCCTTCATCCTTTCCTTCTGTGTTTTTTTTTTCATGTCAAGACATATTACGAGCAGTTTACTTCCTTCTGTTTCTTTTTTTTTTTTCTTACAAAACCAAGTTAAAGTCACGTGGTCAAAACACACACACGCGCACACACACACACACACACACACACAAAAAGAGCCATGACTTATTAACCACATGACTGTACCAAGGTCAATAAGTTTATGAAACATAATTGTATTTGTAAATGCATAATTTCTGATATTTGTTTAAAAAATAACCTTGAATAATACATTTAAAAACCTTTTGGAATATGATTATGATGGTTACACCTCATGCAGTTTTTAGTTACATTTATATGGTATAAATGGTATAAACGAGCTTCAAACCATATGAAACTAATATGAATACAAAGAATTTAACACCGGATTTTTAAAAGTTTTTTTTCTTTTTTATGACCCTAAATAGTTTCTAGTCACTAATATTACTAACATATCATATGAGTGAACGGTTGATATCCATATTCACAGCTTGTGAGGCACCAAAACAGGGCTGTGGTTATCATAGATAAATGCCGTTGTCACTCCCAGAGATTTTATCCCTGTCAGATATCCATGCGTTCGTGCTATTTTCATAATTGATTCTATTCTTATGTAACTCAAGTTGGGTGTTGTTCTAACAGTCTAATCTCTTTTGCTTTTAATAGTACAGTCAGGACAGGTTGGGCTACCAGTTATTATGTCCACCCAGGAGTGCCCAGAGAGTCCAATGCTTGAGGATGAGGAGGGTGAGGAAGGCAGAGGGGTGGAGAGAGAGTCGGACAGAGACAGTGCAGTAGACAGCACTCTGTCGTCAGAGATATCGGATGGAGGGAGAACAGGAGAAAAAGAGGAAGGGATTGGGCTTTGCCTCCCAGGAGAAAAGTGAGTGCTTTTATATCATGTTTTCTTGTATACATAAAACTGAATTTATGGATTTGCAAATGAATGAACTGAATAATTATTGATTTCATTGATGTTAAGTGAAAAAACTAAATCTACAAAAAAGTGCAGAAAATAAAAGCTTTTTAAATGTCCATTTCTTCTCTCATTTCTCAAGGCGTGATCAGATGTATAATCGCTTTGAGACTTCTGATCATTCTACACGGTCATCTGCTTCATTAAATGAGGAGCAGTTTGAGGACTATGGAGAAGGAGAGGATGGAGACTACACTCCTAGCAGCCCCTGTCCAGACGATGAGATCCGCATTAATGGATGCTCAGATCTGGGCTCTTCTGTTTCCTCCAGGTGTGTGCGTGTATTATTATTATTATTATTATTATTATTATTAACATCTAACCACACCAGTATTCTCTCTCCGTTTCACTGCCCCAAAGCCTGTTTTCAAAGGGATTTACTTTAAATTGAAAGCATGATTAGTTTAGAAATCCAGAGATCTGTCTTCATTACACAAGATTTATTTCAGCATGTATATATTAAAGACTGTATTAGTGGATGGAACTGTCTGACTGTGGGAAACTTTTTCACTAACAACGGATATGTGTTATGGTTCTTTTTAGTCCTGACACACTATCCAAAATGATGGATTTGCAATGTCAAGAATCAAGTTGCACTGAACCCCTGCTTTTATTTTTATTTGTAATTATTAATATTGTAAATATTATTATTATTATTATTATTATTATTTAAGCACAGAGTAGAAAACAGCTTTTGTGCATTTATTTTGTTAATCAAATTTACTTTTACTTAATTTTACTAAACATGTTTACCTGTCCCCCCAAACCACCACATTCTATTTTCAGTAGGGATAGGGGAAAGACCGATTCATTTTAATCACGATTCAGTCTTCTAGTGATTCGAATCGATTCACAAATTTCAAAAAATTATTTTCTAGTTAATATAATAAAAATCAATACATTCTATGAATCCACTAAAGGGACATATGGTTAGCCACTTGCTAGCAGTAACATTAGCCTGCAATTTTACATTACATAAAATTTCACTTACCACATAAACAAAGTAAGGAGAGATGACTGATAGGAGAACGGCGAATGATTTGCAGATCCTGAGCACCACTGAAAAACACCTAATCTTATAAAATGTGTGGTAAGTAACAGTTACTGCTGCTCTGTAGTATAACAAGAGTGTGATTGCAAATCTTGAAAGTGAAAGTAAAAAGCAAGCATAATTAATTAATAACGGTTCCACAGTTTATATACAGCATAATTACCCAACGATATAATTGCGAGAGAAAGCATTGAAATATTTTTTTTTTCCTCCCATCTCGTATTTATTCCCTTTACGGTTCCATAGTACATGCACATCCCTAATGGGAAGTGTAAAATAATTTACGTTTATATTAATGTCATGTCTGTCTATTTTTTAACAGGTAGATGTTGATTTGAAGTGTATATCAAATTAAACAAGATAATCAGCTTCATATGATACATATTCTGTCATCTGATTGCAAATCATATTATAACCCAGAAGTGAAATGTTGATTTTTCTAACCCAAAAGCTTTTTTCATCATGTAAAAATGCTTTATATTTGTACACAATCTACTGCCGGTTCAAAGGACGGTGGTCATGTATCATAATGACTGGATCATTGTACCTAATTTCTAAGTGCTCAAAGTGATGGTGTTACAACTCCATGTTACCACCTTCCCCCAATCTTCTCTATCCAAATATTTTTCTTTGGAAGTTGCATATGAAATCTACTTGGCTCAAAAAACTGTTGAGGCATGTTTGAATAGGCATGACGCTTCTGTGGGGGAGATTTTTTTATAAGACTTGGCTTACTAGAGAGTCTCACTTTTTATTTTAGTTTCCTTAGTTTTCACTATTGTATAGTATTTTTTTTCTTCTGCATTTTGCTTATATTGTTTATTGAATGTGTCCAGAATGCACATTTGATGTGCCACAAATGTGTCTCTTTGTCTCCCTCTCCATGTTTTCCTCCAGTGCTGGTCAGACTCCTCAGAAGATGCGCCATGCTGGTGACCAGATGGATGTGTTTTGCTCTCAGTGTTGTAAGAGGGTCAGTCTGCTGAATGACCTGGAAAACAGGCTGAAAAATCTCAAAACCAACAGGTATGGCAGTTTACATCTGTTATGAATAAGAAAGTTCTAAAAAAAAAAAAAAAAAACTTTTTCACTCAGAGGGGTTTGTCATACACTGGGTGTAAGCTCATCTTTAGGAAGACTTGTTAGAGTTAAACCTTTGAAATAAGGGTTTAGTGGTTATTGACTTGGTTATTGTCTAGTTTCTTTTTAGTAATGTCACAGGAGTGACCCTTCACATCTGGGAAATAAGCATTTAGTGGCTTGAAATCCACATTAGAGGCACTTTGAGGGGATTAGTGGTTATCAGTTCTTCATTGTCTTCCTGTGGGCTACAATAGACAAAATTAAAGCGACAGTGTAATAGAGGCAGGATGTTCCTCAAGGAGTTAATTTGAGTATATGAGAACACAACTGAGGTGGAGGGGCTCTGATATCTTGCTGCAGTCTCTCTGCACCACTGATGATTTACTTCCTTTTCCATCATTCACCCTACCACTTTAGAGCCCATTAGGGCTTTATTAGGCATCTGGAAGTGGGCTACACACACATTTATCTGACTCTGTCATTCTGTATTTTGCCATCTGTCTTTGTCTCTGTAATGTATCATTCTCACTCACATCCACATCCACACATGAACAAACAGGCAAACCCTTCTGAGGCTTTGGATATTTTGGATACTTTTCTCTTCTTCTCCTCATCTTCCCAGTTTCAAAGATTTCCAGTGAGTTTACGTCAACAATTTTTTTTTTTTCTTTGAGAAGGCTTGTAATCAGCTTCTCATATCTTTGCTTCTCAAAACAGAGGATGAAATAGGAATTGGATCAGATGGACCGAGGGATTTTGGGGAAGAGAGTATCATACAATAGAAGGGGACCAGAGAAAAAAAGACAGGATGGGCAATGGGATAGAGAGGAGGAAAGCTAAATGCCCTGTCAGCAGGCTGCTTCAAAAAATGCATTACTTCACACCTCATTCTGTCACTGCTAGAAAAAGCTATGTCAGCAATAAATGTGTGTTGGGGGGGTGGGTGGGTGGGAGAGAGTTTTATGTATTAATTTTTAGTATGTGTTTTCCCATAGAAATTCTTGATATTTAATTCTAATTGGACAGTGAAGACCTTAACAGTCTTATAGAAAGGAAGCCATTAACATTTATGTTATTCAGCTGCTTTCTGCCCTTGTTGTGTTAATCTCCTGTCCAGACACTTTTACTCAAGTAGCAGTTGTATATTTGAGCTATAACAAACTCCTTCAAACACTTTTTGTGAGCTTTGTTAAGGTTGAAAGTATGTAAAACTGATGTTCGTGTCAGGGCGAAACTATATTCAAATATGCTGTAACTGAGTCTAGGTTAAGTGCAAAAAATGAAATGTCCAAAAATGGAATGAAGCCACTTTTGGTGGCTTTTGGTGTCCTTTTTTTAAACCATTAGACACAGAAGTCTCATGTTTTTGTTTTGATAATTATTATCTAACAGAAAATTAACTGGTATGTCTGTATCAGCCCTATAATTTGTTGATTTTTTTTTTTTTTGATTTCCATATCAGAGCCCTTGACTATCTTGACTTGACCTGACTTGACTTGACACCAATAACTAAAATCATATAACTAATGTGTTGAATTGTTATTCAATTAATTGTTGCACAAATCAATTTTTACTTACTTTAAGTAATTTTCATTCGTAAGAATGTAATATTTAACTGCATTTACCCCCACACACACACACACACACAATTTTTACACAAGTGTAGGTAAGCATTGGCTGCGTTTGTCAAAGTCAACCATTCCATTCAATTATCCAAGTTATTATAAAAACATGGGAAAAATAAGTTCATCAATAATGGCAAACCATGCAAATAGACCTTCATATGTAAATATACAATGTTTACTGAACAGTTGTAGAAAAAGAAAAATGTTTTCATGAACATCAAACTGATATTTGATATATTAACACCTGTTAATATGTTGAAGTTCTAACTGGCTCTCCTTTGTTTGTTTTCCAGCCCAAACAGAAAGATCTCCAGCACTGCATTTGGAAGGTAGGTCATTCAATATAGCTCTGCTCAGTGTTTGTTTGTGTAGTCTATGCTGCTGTTAATCATTTATTGTGCTTGTTTCCAACTCCCTCACTGCTTTGACTGTGAGCACCTCCTGTGGTTAAATAAATGTTATATGAAGTTGTGATATCAGTATTTAGCTTGCAATATTAACTATGATGTGAAGACAATTTGGGAAAGGAATGTCAATTTTAATCTAATTGAGATGGTTTTAGTGAAAGTTCATACTCAGTTGAAGATTCACAATATAATAGAAGCACATAGGCATGGAAAATTGCGACATCATATACCCAAAAATTCTTCATACAGTGGACTACCAGTAAAATTGCTAAAAAATCTGGGACCAAAAATTATTCAGACACTTTGACCTGACCATGTTTTGCTTAAGTGCTTTTTTTTTTTTTAATTGCTAATGCGACATTTTTACACCACAGACTAAACATAATTACGCATTGCTTGGTAGCTGGTCACCAAAGTATTGATAGTTGTGTAAATATTGTCATACTAACAGTTGTCTGAATTTTTCGTTGATTGTAATCCATTACATATCTTCCTATCAAAGTTATCTGACATTATCAAGATTAATTTGTTCTGACAAAGTTCTTGTCATATTTTATTACCATTTTCTAAACTATATTCAATAAACTGTGATAATGTGAAAAATGTTAAAGGTGTCTGAATACATTTTGGTTTGACTACATGAAATATAGTGTGAAATCTGTCAGTTGCAATAATAAGAACACAGTTTCCTTTTTATGTATGTAAAATGACGTATATGTCTCCCATAAGTCTGAATCTGCTTGAAAATATATTCATTATTAATATTGTAGGTATTAAATAGATTGTATTGCATTTCCAGACTTAGAATATTATGGTTTGTGGCATAATTAAGTTATATTACATTTTTATATTTCATTATTAAAGATTTGCATTGACTTCAGTGACTGCACCCCATGGTAAAAGAGTTTGAGAAATAAGCAATCTGTGTTTATTTTACTGAATTTGCTACATTAGCTTATATGGGCTTGTTAAGTGATGATATAATGCACACCAACGAATGCTGTATCCGGGTCCAAGCCCCAGCCTGAGAATACTATCTCAGCAGCCATTTATGAGCACTGTTTATTCATATTAAACATTTAAGTTAAACGTTTTCAAATTTACGATGTACACTACAGTCTCCGTGCTCACAGTGTCCCAAACACAAATAATTTTTATATTTATTTATTTATATTTATATTTTCATTGTCTGGCTATCTGGGATTTCGGTATTAAGTTAATGGGTAGGATTATAATTTTTTTTGGTAGTATTATATCACATTGTGAGTGTATAATTAGCACCGTTTGTTTTCTCGTGTCATCAGATAGAGCATTTGGACACGGAAGGGTGACGTGTGACGTCAGACTTAACAAGCAAATACATTGCGATAGAGAAAGCTTAGTATTGTTGTAAAGAACAGAGTGTGTTAAAAGTATCATCCACTTACACGCTTTGTTTTAAAACCTTTTCGAGTACCCTATGGTATGGATACCCCTGGTTGGGAATCACTGCTCTAGACATTTCCTCTGTGTTTAACTGCAAGAATCTGATCAAATGTTGCGTGGGAGTGTAAACGCTGGGTGGCAAAAATTGTGTGGGTGAATAGCAGTTTTTCTTGTCCCTTTGGCAACCAGTCACCTACTCTAAATCACAGTGACAAGATGAAAGTGGCCTGCCACAGCTGACCTAAGTGTAAGAGAGAGGGAGAAAGCAGAACCATAGAGAGAGACCAATGTGTGTAATTTGTATAATGGATTCTCATGTGTGAAGTCACTGCTTTAATGTGAATGACAGCAATAAAACAAAGTGACAACCAAGACCTGACTCTGCAGAAGAGTTATGTGAATGTGTGTTTGTGTACATGCAAGACTACGGTTTTCAGAGGCTAATGCAAGTGGGACAAGAGAATAGTGTGCGTGCCTGCGCATGCGCTTGTGTCTTTTAGACAAGTGCTGTTGGTTCTGTGTGGGTGGGTCGATTGGATCGGACACTGCACCAGCTCTCACTATGCCTGTACTGGTCAGTCCCTTCTCTCCCTCATCACTGCAGTGCTCCTAAAGAAGCTCAGGCATGGAATTATAGATTCATAGAATGGATGAGTAGTCTGCTGCAGCAATGCAGCATGGGTAGTGTAGTTTGCAAATATTGATGCTGCAGTGTAGTCCAATCCATCCATAGGTCTGAGCAGAGAGGTAAGTGGGACGATCCTCTTGCAATATACAGCAGTCAGCATGGGATCTGAATGCTGAGGGTGCACAAAATTAACTGGTGCAGCGTGGAATGAATAACTGTAATGTTTGTAATGTTATTGTGATGCACTATGTTTTTTTTTTATTAAATTATTATTGTTTACATGTGTATTTGGGTCCAACAGGCAGCTGCTCCACAACAGTAACCTCAGCAGTAGTAACGGCAGCACAGAGGATTTGTTCCATGACAGCATTGACTCCTGTGAAACAGACATTACTGAGAAGGTAAAATCCCCTCACAGCATACTCACTTCCTTCCTGAACATAGCCTTGTGAAAACTGCATCAGTGCTGACTATCTTTGGAGTGTCTTTTTAAACACATGCTTAGTCCTGACCTGCCCTCAGGAAATCACATCCGTAGATGTACAGTAAGCTTCTTAATGCAGTGGGTCAAATGGGTCCAGATGATGCTGATGACTTAAATTGGATTTTGTCTATGTCTGGGTGTGCACTGTTATGTCCCAAGGATTAATTTTAATTAAACTAACAGATTTCAGAATTTTTCTTTTTGTTTTATATGGAGGTCATCAAATTGTCTTGAAAACTTTTGGTCATGCATTATTTTTTTCTACTTCTTTACAGTGTATATAATTTTTCCTTAGAAAAGGAGTCAACTACTTTGTATTTGTATTTTTTTTTTTTTTTAACCACAAAATACAATACAATTCATGAACATAAGTACATAATTCAAGATACGATGAAAGTAGCGCTGTGATGGAAATTGTGGATTATGAGGTTTCATTAAATTTACAAAATTCAGCTGTAGTACATGTTCCAGTGCTGGACCTTGTTAGAAAATACATTAAATAAACTATAGTGTGTAAAAAAAAAAATTCAAAACGTCCACAGGGCCAAAAGTGCTTATAGTTGGATAACAAAAGCCTGTTTTTTTTCCACCTCTTTTTTCCCTCTGTTTATTTAAATCAGGATCAGGTTTGTACACATAAACACTTTTTTTTTTTTTTTTTTTTTAAACTGAAGTGATGTTTCAAAACATCTTTTTTTGGATGCACAGATCAAGGGTTATGTTTTAGTGCTAAAAGTCATTCAGCACTAATTCAGAGCTGTTCTGCAAGTGATAGTAAGATCTGCATATTGTTACTTTGTTACAGGTGAGTTACTTGGTCAAGAAAGTGACAGAGCTGGAAAATGAAATTCTGATGAATGGGGATGTGAAGTCAAAGCTGAAACAGGAAAACATACAGTTGGTTCACAGGTAAATTGCTAGGTCCACCCACCCATTCTGCAGACAAAGTTGATTTCATTGGAACTATGTTATGTGCGTATGTATTTGCATACTTGTCTCTTTAAAAACCAGAATCTTTCCACTAGCAAAACCTTCCATGAACAAATGTTTTGCATTGGCTAAATGCTAAAAGGTCAAATTGGGCCTTAGCAGGATTGACAAACAAGCCATGATAATAATGAGGACTGTGCTTCAACAGGATTCACGAGTTGGAGGAGCAACTAAAAGATCAGGAGACCAGAGCAGAGAACATGATGGAAGAGGAGCTCAGGAGACACAGAGAGGCCTATAGCCGAATGGAGAAAGACAAAAACACACAGATAGAGCTGCTCACAAATCGGTTGGCTCATCCTAATACTAGAACTGCTTTTTTTCCTTGTTTTCCAGTAAAATTATCCAAACATCTTTAAAACAAGATAATTTTTCATACATTTTTCATAAATTTTTCAAAAACTTTGCCTGTGGCAAAAAAACAAAACAAAACAAAAAAAACTTCATTCTGTTTTTGAAAACAAATTTGAAGTTATCTTGGTACTGTATATTTTGGATGTTCAGATTTTTTTATTTATTGGAAAACAGGGCACAAATACTAATAATATATATATTTTTTGTCATGCAGTAAACACAATAACACATTTAATTGTGTTAATTGAGGTTTTATACTCCACTGTCCCACTATTTTTCCCCTCTTCCTGGGAGTTCTTCCAGTATTAACACACTTTAATTATAAAGCAGCCTCAAATGGTTCTTTATAAGGGTGTTAGACAGAACAGTGGCACAGTTTAGCCACTCAAGGGACCATTACATTTAATACAGAAATCTTCATCTAGAAATTTTGATTCTCAGGGCTATAGAGTGGTGGAGGCTTATGGGTGGCTTGTTTTTATTTTATTTTTTCCCACTGGCAGAGTACACCAGCTAGAGGAGGAAAATGGAGAGATGGCAATAAACATGAACAGACTGAAAGCCCAGTCAGAGAAACTGGATGAGGTAGGACATTTTTATTAAACTAACTTAAAGTTTTTAAAAGAGAATGAAGGAAATTGACCATTGTGATTAAGGCTGAAAGCGATGCAAATGAGATTGTAGAAAGGGTTTGCCAACTGAAAAAAGTAAAACATTATGAACATAAGATTATGAAAGTAGTACAGTGTGTGAAAAGGGTTTTCTAAACATCCATAAAAAAAGAAGGGTTTGATGGTTAATGGTATCTGATTTAATAATATATTATTACATCAAACTTATTTTTAAATATTGGGTCACAAAAAATTACCCAATAGTGATCGTACAGATAAATAAAAATGACCAGTAATTGACTTAACTGACTGTATGCATAAAATATTTGTTTGTGAATGTGTAGGAGAGACAGCGGATGACAGATAAACTGGAGGATACAAGCCTGCGGTTGAAGGATGAGATGGATCTGTACAAGAAGATGATGGACAAGCTACGACAGAACAGAAATGAGTTTCAGAAGGAAAGAGATACCATGCAGGAGGTAAGACCATGTGCTAAAGTTTCCAGTGGGCAAACATTTAGAGCAAATTTCAGAAATGGCAGGGAATTAAATACAGTCAAATTATTCAGCAAGCTGTCAAAAGCTACGGCTGTCTAATTGTGTGCCAATTGTTTTAAGATGTATGTAGTCACCCAAAAATATTTACAGATAGAAAAAGAGTGAGCCTTGGGCAGCTTTAGTTGCCCTCAGGCTTAAACAGATTGTGTACTTAAAAACCACAACTGAACATAGCATGCACACATACAAGTCAAACACTGAGAAGTTACACAAACATTGAGGAGACTAAGAAGCATGAAATTAATATCCAAATTAGTCCAGAGCTATCTTTGTTCTATTCTCCCTAAAGGCTATGTAGCAATCATGTACTTGACTGTCACATAAAAACAGTAATGTTATAAGTTCAGAAGCTTAGTGCCTTTTCTTATTTTCTTATTTATTTATTTATTTTATTTTATTTTTTTTCTCATTTATGTTAAGCTAATTGAGGACCTTCGGCGAGAACTGGAGCACCTCCAAATATACAAGCTGGAGGCAGAAAGAATGGGGCGTGGCCGCAGTTCTTCCATTAGCCTATCAGAATACAGCACTCGAACACGTGAGAGTGAGTTGGAACAGGAGGTCAAGAGACTAAAACAGGTGAGATGGAAAGCTGGTAACCTGATCTTTTGGCAGGTGTATTTCCTGTGGTGTTGGCTGTACAGTAGTTCTGTGTAGTCAGATCTTTGAGAAATAGAATGAGTGCAAATTATTTTGCATTTTCACACAACCTTTGCGTATCATTAAAAAAAAATACATTTAAAGAATTTCATTCTTTCTTTCTTTATAAATGTTATTATTACTTTTTAACCACTTAGAATTGGATGTAATATAACTGGAACGGTATATTTCCTTCAGTAAAGGCTGTAAAAATAGACAGTCTCCACTTTCTGTTTTAAAAAGCAAAGAAAGTACTAGAAAGCTGCGATACCAAAATAAACTTTTTTTTTAATCTTATTTAATCTTATTTACTCTGTGTATATGCAGAGAAGCGTTTCCAAGGACATGCCCTTTGACCTCCAGCAGCTTGTGTATGCTCGGGCACGACTCTGTCCGACTTTGATGGTAAACTGTAATTCCTGTGTAGACTTAATATCATTTAATTAACCACTAATTCACAAGAAGTCTATTTTTAGATGATCTGCGGGCTGACATGCCTTCTCATCTAACATCTAATATAGCCACACTTTTTTTGTAGGTTGTAGATTTTGTAGTTTCATGTTCCTGTCAAAAGGAGGAGATAACTACACAATACCACAAAAGTGCTGTTATACTAAATATCATCACTATCACTATCACAGCAGAGTCAGAGCCATGTTTCTCAAAACTTTCTGTTTTCATACCACTCTAATTGTCCATTTCCTGCACTCCACTGATACTTCAGCCTTAAGAAAACGCTCCTTATTCACTTATTTTAACTTATTATTTTAACTCACTTATTCAAAACTCAGTTCACATACTTTGGGGTGAAACAAGTTCCGGTGTTGTTATACTAAATATAAGCTCACTTGGACAGTGCTTGAGCAATCAAATTAGATGGAACTAACTGTAATAGAGCTGTTGCATTATTGTGAAAATAAACATTTAGTAGTGTTATGTTGGGTGTATGTGTGTTATAAGAAGATCATTTGATGATAAGATAAGATAAGATATAAGATAATCATTTTTTTCATCTACAGTCATTACAAAATCATTTCAAACCAGATTACCATCATTACCATCAAGTACTGCTTTTTTCTACCAGCAGAAGCTGGCCTAAACAATAAGGAGAAGGAAAGGCAAGATGACTCTTGGATCATCTTTTTGGGGTAAATTGTAACTCTGCCCTCTGCCTTATCACAGGAGAACCAGAAACTGAGGGAGCAGAATGAA
Source organism: Labeo catla (assembly GCA_012976165.1). Lineage (NCBI taxonomy): Eukaryota > Metazoa > Chordata > Actinopteri > Cypriniformes > Cyprinidae > Labeo > Labeo catla. Next base: position 74,957 of record VONZ01000523.1, read on the forward strand.
GATCTAAATGGTCAGCTTCTCAGTCTGAGCCTCCATGAGGCCAAAAACCTGTTTGCTACACAGACAAAAGCGCAGTCTCTGGCCATGGAGATTGATCATGCCTCCCGTGACCAGGTAAGAGAAGTAGAGGACTTTGTTCTCAGTATTGTAAACAAAGAGTACATGACTTTGACCTACTGATAAAACTGGACAATGCTAGAGGAAGTCTGTAAATTAAAAACATCTTTTAATGTGTACCAGTGAGGAACAGAACCGTATGAAGCATGTTTTTATTTATTTATTTTTTTTTGTAATGTTCTCTGATAAGGCCTCTTGTGCCATATAAAATATAAAGAAAATACATGAATTTTGTGAGGTACTTAAAGGAATAGTTCACCAAAAAGCTGAAGGTGATTTACTTGCATCATACTATTCCAGTGGAGGAGGAAAAAAACAAATAACTTAAACTCTTCTGAGGAACACAAAAGGAGAAATAGAATGTGTTCTGAACTGTCCATTAGCATAAATGGGACAAAAGTTTTCTAAAACCACCAACAGCTTTGTGTAAGGAAAAAAGTACTAAATTAAAGTTGTCTCTTTGTGTGTGTGCGTTTTAATCTTGACTTTCTCAGTAGTTCAAATCTCATTCAAAATTTTCAATTTTTGGCAAACCTTTCATTTTATTGGAAGCTTATAATGTATTGGCATTTTTTGGAGATCTGTCCAATTAACCAGTCCAATATTATTCTAAAATTGTTTTGATTCCCACAGTTGATGGAAGCCCTCAAGGAACAAGAGGAGATAAACTATCGACTCAGGCAATACATGGACAAGATAATTTTATCTATTCTGGACCACAACCCGTCTATTCTGGAAATCAAAAACTAAAAGCCTGTCATAAGCTGTTTAGAAACTTTACAGTGGATCTAGAGCTCCCCCTGAGGTAGCACTGAACCTCAAATGACTTGTGCCTCTGAACGCACAATAACTACAATGTGCTGGTGTTTTGTGCACCTTTCTCATGTGACAAAAATCTAAAATATACTGGTGAAACATTTCATGCACTTTTAAACGGCATTTTTTGCTGCTCTGTACAACACAAGGGAGTTTTCACTGGAATGTCATTATGGTTACTGAACTGCATCAACTAATATGTGAATATGACACTGGATGTTCACACAGTGTATTTGCGTTATATGGATGGTGTATATTTGCTGAGTTTGCACTGGGATGTGATGAGAAAGGTTGGGTGATTAAAAAAAGAGAAATAACTACCTATTTGATGGCTAACAAAGCCTGTTCCATTCAATGTTGCTGAGTATGATTAGAGGAAAGAGACTTTTGTAGGTTTATATGTAATGATTTTGGTGAGTGTTTTTGACCGTCTTCCTATTATTATGGTATGTGAGGGAATGATGTAAGGAGAGACAAATTAGAAGAATAGAGGAGAGGTAATCGAAACTGGGACTGGAACTTGATAACACTGCCTGTTGTAAAAGAAATCCATTTTAGAGCAGGGCATTGCTCTAGTCTGTGTTTGCAATGTAACGCTGAAATGTTTATTCTGACATTACTTGCAGTATGTGTGCTTCAAACAGGAGTGAAGATGCAAGAAGCTGAATGTAAAATGTCATTGTGAATGTACCAAACAAGTAGTATTTCAGGTTATTTACAGGCTATAGCATAATAGTTTAAGACCCCTGTTCATCGGCTGAATTATGTTCTTAATGGCCTTAAGGGACTTGCACTTGTTCTTCCAAACTAAAATAATATTCAGTTAATAATTTCAAATGCAACATTCTCATGATTTTCTACAATGTGATTTAAATACAAATAAACGTACATCAGATAATGCAGGTCTAAAACATACAGAAAACTGACATTTGTGTTTTTATCCCTGAAATATTTTGAATATTAGACATTTTTTAAACAGAAAATTCATCTTAAAAATGGCAACTTTTTTTTTTTTTTTTAAAGAGTCCCCCACAGTTACACATTTCTCTTGTTCAGTCAATAGACTATATGTGATGACAACATCAAGCATCTAATTTATTCTGTGCTGATCTGGGCCTACGTTCAGCACATGGGATTCTGTAAATTTCATATTTTCTCACATAAATGCCTCCCATTTGCTTGTAGTATTTGTGGCTTTTCACTGATCAGTTAAACCTCAAGTAGACCCTTTTTCAGTCACACATTAAATAGCTGCTGAGCTATAACACACTTTATACATGTGTGTGGAATTTTTAACAACTTGTAAATGTAGAGAACTTACTTTTTTACTTGTGCCACTCATTGCTTTTACATTGTTTCTCATTTATTCTGTGAATATTTTTAGTCGTGGACATACCATGACAAATATCTGATTATTTCTTATTGTCTTTATATTTATAAAGGAGATGCTGGAGAAGGCGGCAGTATTAGTTTTGCTTGTTTATGAGAGAGCAGACTAACTCAGTGGCACATAATGTCACAACATGCTAAATGGTGAGACACTTTAATCCAAAAGTGGGGTATCTGTACACTTGCACAGAATGTATACTAATTGCATTTCATTTTTTGCATAATAGATTTATCTGAAATACTTTAGCAATACTTATGATTGTGGGTTATTTCTGTTTCAGATTTAAATTAGTCTCTATGAACAAGATGAGCATATAGGCATTTGCTTTTGCATGTCAGGTGTTACTGAATTTACTAAACTTGAACATGAAAAATTAACAAACTGATCTTTTAAAATAAAACAATACAAAATTCAATATGTGGCTTAAAGGGTTTGGTATATACTGTGCATCACCATGTTTTCAAGACTGATGCAAACAGAATCACAGCAGTCATTAAAAGAGGTTTGTATATAATAAAAAATTAATTTATGAATCTCGTAAACGACATACATGTGTCACAAGCAAAGAGCAAAAGTCACAAAAGTTATGATACAATGGATAAAAAAAAAACAAACAAACAAGGAAACGCAAAGGATATCACAAACAATAAATGGACAATGACCACTTGCCATTGCTAATGGCCTACAACAATTTACAAAAGCTTTTTATTCAGAAAGGTATAAAGGTGGTAAAGGTGTGTTCACTAGAATAACTGGGACTGTTAATGTGTTTAAAACAAATAACTTTTGGAATAAATGCTGCCTACAAGGCATATTTTTACTTCATACTTTGAATAACAATCTTAATACTTTACATTGTTACTTTTACCTGCTTTCATCATAGCTAAAAAGAATAAATGAAAAGGTGAAACAATGTTGCTCTTGAGCTGATATTTCTGAGGTAGGCCTAACTTCCGTTCATTGTTCCGTTGGGTTGCAGGTTATAGTCTGTATTACCGATTGTTTTATTTAACACAAACATATACAGTTTAACATACGTTAACATAACCCAATATAATATAGCATAATAAAACAAAATTTACATTTATATCTGTTAAACTTACAAGCGCTATTTCGAACGGTAAATAAATACGACAAATTGGCAAGTCACGTTACTTCCCTTGGCGTCTTTCAATCCTCGTGACTATGACGTTAGCCCTGGTTAATGCTCCAATAGCACTTAATACTACTCAACAAGGAATATTAAAGTGTCTGAGATCAGAGTACCCAAACGTCCTTGTTCTCTGAGCCTTTACAACACTTTGCAAAGTAAAATAATGGCAAAAAAGCGTCTAAAGCCTACAGATTACTGCTTTTCATGTAGTATTTGCTTTGACCGATCGAGGGCGCTGCTTGCTTTAGCAGTGTCAACTCCTGTTAGCTTAATTGTTTCACTGGTACTTACTCGCGGTAGTTTTACTACAGTGAAAACTAGACCAGAGTTAACGCCCGCTGCAAGAGCATCATCATCATCATTCGTCATCGTATGATTCCGAGCAATAGTTTTGACGGGAACGAGGGCGCCGCCGTGAGTTCAAAAATCTGTTTACTTCATAATGATGACAAAATATAATTTAGACAATGACAGTGTGTGATACACTATCATAGTACAAGGGAGACCGGGTTGTTTGGCACAAGGATCATTTTTGGTTTGGGTCACAAAAATGTAACAGAAATATTTACCTTTTAATTCACATTCAGTGATGTGAAAATATGTGAACCCATGTGATGACAACTTACTAATTAATTAATACAGAAAAGGTCAACAAAACAAGAATCATAAATGCACAACAGAATTATATGAAGTTATATAATATTAAGTCAAGTTCATTTAATCATTAATTTTTGGGATAGAAAAAAAAGTGTTTAAAAAAAAAAAAAAACAGGTTTGTGAAAAGCTTACAGCAATGTATCCAACACTACCAAAATGGAATGTTCATGTGTTGTTTGGCTTTTACACCTGTTTTTTTCCCCACACATTTAACATAGGCCTAGCATCCGGAGGAAGAGCATATCTCAATTTCCTTTGAAGACCTTAACCATAAAGGGGTCAAAAACAAGAAATGAGCCCAAACAAGTGGAGACCAAGAAAAGTAAATAGAAAATTCCATCAGATGGGTAACCACAGAATCACGCCACATCCCCCTAGTCAGGAAGAGGACTGGGAAAAGGAGTTAGAGGAAATTTCACAGCGCATTGAAAAGCATAAACAGCCTACTTATGGTAATTTCACTTACACATAATGTTTTATAATGTAATGAACAATTTATGTGGACATTAATAGCTTTATTTCTACCACAGATCCTGGAGATGATTTGAATCTTGAAGTGAGGGAGATGTCTCGTCGTAACGTCCAGAATGGCCCAAGTTCAAACCAGGGACACTACAGCCCAGCAATCCACCACATTCAACCTGTGAAATGGGTCCGCTTCATTTATGCTGTAGTGGAAGACCAGTTTGCTGATGCTGAAGAATAAGGCTGTTTAGTTCATTGTATATGTGCTTCCTTACAGAAAAAAATATTGAAATTAGTTTATTATCTACTGAGCTCAGGTTAATGTTTTAAGTAATTTTTGTTGTTTTTAGTGACCTCTCAGGATTTTATGTTAATTTATAGGTATAGATGTTAAACAAATAATTGCTGAGCATTTATATTTGCAAATGTAATTAATTCTTTTATTTTTGCAAGTTGAAGCCAATTTGTTTTAATCTTTTTCTAAGCACATTTTTGAATTTGATTACTGTTTATCTATAAAATACTGCATTACAGTGTTAATCTGCATTAAAAGAAAAGTGACAGGAAGTAATTGTGTTCTTGTGCAGACTTAAGGCACATTAAAGAATTATTGGAATTGAACTGAAAATTGTGCAACGTGTCATTTTACAGGAGCTTCCACTAGGTGGCAGAATAGGCTCAGTCTACAGGAAAGCTTTGTTTTTGAATTGTGCTTTGGTACTCATCTCTTGATAGACTCACACAGATCTGCTGTTCATTGCTTTAACATACAGATCTCAGATGTCATTCTGACATTTAACCATCGTCTGCGACAGCCACTATATTGTCTAATTTTTTTGATCCATTATGACTGTGAAGATCAGGCAGTAGTAAATAACAATTTGGTCAGAAACTGTACAAACTCAACCATTATTTGTAATCTAGACCAGTTTTGATTAAATACTACATTATTCTGTGCTTAAAATGTTTTCAACACCCTGGTTATAATTCCTGGTTATCGTTTTGATTTTGTGCAATATTTTTATCTTACACTCATATCTTGCTGGGGTTTTAGTGCAACAAAGACTTAATTTCTAAAACATTAAGGACATGATATTTAGAAATACCTGGCAAGTGTAAAGGCACGTTTATTGGTACAATAGTTTATTTCCTAACTCAAATGGACCATAAAATGGTGCAATGCTGTTCTTTTGTGGACAGTGCAGGCTTTCCAAGTAGGCCAGCCTTTTGCATAGTCATGATGGTGCATGTTTCAGATTAAATGCAGTTTCAGTATGCTATAAATGGGTTGTATGAAGTACTTATGTTTTTTTTTTTGTTTGTTTGTTTGTTTGTTTTGTTTTGTTTCGAAGTCCTTCGTGACTTAGATACCTAATTTAACACTCTTGTATCAGAACCCTAGTTGTTGGCAGGTTAACTGTAGTTCACATGCAGACCCAACAGAGGGTGGTGTTCTACAGGTCTGTGGCTCTGAGATGTTGGGATGCGGAGTTTGTCTGCAGGCCTGTGCACAGGGAGCTGTGACGCTTGTCTCCATCACTGTCTAGACCAGCACCAGGCAGTTGTCTGGGTCAAGCTATAGACTACTGGTACTCCTGACTGTATAGAGTGTGAAAAAGATGTGGAAGACGGAAATGAATTAATCCAATACTTTGTGTGCTCCTTTAATTTACATCGTTCAGATTGTGTTAAAAGACGTGTCAGTTAAGTATGATATGCTTTTATATATGTACACACACATATATGATGTAATATCAAATTTTCATACTGTTCATTGTATTGTTGTCATGCCCAAACACATTTGTGGCATTTAAAATGATTGATTTTAGTCTTTAGCGTTTAATTTTTTATTTAATTTCAGACAAAATAGTATACAATTTTAATGAAGCGGTTTATCGTAAATAGCCTAATTATCGCCTTCTGATAAAATTTTAAACTCACCATAAAATCTAAATTGAGATTTCGTATTTTTTAATGGCTATAGCAGAGTCTATTGTAAAAGATATTGCCGTAAAGATATTTTTTCTTATTCGTGTTTCCTCTTAATCTATAATCATAAACTTTAGCTTCCCATCCCTTTTGTAACAACATCTCTTCTTTGATGACGTGTTAACTGGCACCAGGGCGGGACGATAACCCCTCACCTCCAGCAAAATATCACTCACGTGAGATCGCAGCAACTAGCAAACGGCAACAATTCAGTGAACCAGTCAATTCTCAATGAACAAAGTCAAGTTTCACCCAAGACTTTTTTTTTCCTCATTTGAGTAGCAGTTTCAGAAATGTCACAGAAGGTAAGAAAAATGATCACAATTTCTGTTTAATCAGTAATGGTTTATCCATTAATGTGTCTTCCAGTATATCCAGGACTGCTGTCCAGGGCACTTAATCTAGATATTTTCAGTATCTAATGATCTGGAAGGCCAAGAGGTCACCTCTGCAGAAGCTTTGATCGCCAGGCATAAACCCACATCCTCATTTCCAGGATTACTTAGAACTCTGATAAGAGCATTTCCTACCACAGACACTTAAAGGAATAGTTCACCCAAAAAATGAAAATTCACTGAAAATGGGCTCACCCTCAGGCCATTTAAGATGAGTTTGTTTCTTGATTGCAACAGTTTTGGAGAACCTTAGTATTACATCACAGCATTACGTTGAGTGGGTGCCATCAGAATGAGAGTTCAAACAGGTGATAAAAGCATCTCAATATTCCACAAGTAACTGACACAACTCCAGTCCATCAATTAAAATCTTGTGAAGTGAAAATTGTGTGTTTTTAAGAAACAAATCTATCATTAAGAGGTTTTTATCTTCAAACAGTAGCTTCTGGCTAAAAGTATTTTCTTCAGTAAAAAGTTATATGTGACCTTGGACCACAAAACCAGTCATAAGTAGCACAGGTATATTTATAGCTATAGCCAAAAATACATTGTATGGGTAAAAATTATGCGAAAAATTATTAGGATATTAAGCAAAGGCCATGTTCCATGAAGGTATTTTGTAAATTTCCTACTGTAAAAATATCACAACTTAATTTTGATTAGTAATATGCATTACTAAGAAGTATAAGGACAACTTTAAAGGCGATTTTCTCAATATTTAATTTTTTTTTTTGCACCCTCAGATTCCAGATTTTCAAATAGTTGTATCTCGGCCAAATATTGTCCTATTAAAAAAAATAAATTATTCAGATGATGTACAAATCTCAATTTTAACATTATTATGGAAACGTTATTATGGATTTTGGAAGTGTATTTTGTATTTTGAGCCGGAAGTTCAAATGCCTTAAATGATTTGTTCTTACAATGGTTTAATGCTAAATTTCTCCAAATTCGTTCTGATGAGGAAACAAAATCTTTGGGAAATGTTTATTTTTGAGTGAACTGTTCCTTTAAGGACAAAAAAAATGTGTGTAAGTATGGCCATTTATTTTTTTAATGTACTTCAGCCATAAATCTTGTGTCAGTCCTGGGGCTAATTTTTATTTTTTTTAATGTTTTTTGCAGTGACTGTGTCATTGAATTCCACTGGGAATATTACCTTAGAGACAGAGTGCTAGCAGGTAGTCAGGTTATAGTTTCCTTTAGTGACCTCATCAGTTCCTGTGTCTTTTTATGATAGCAGGGTTCCGTTCTGTAACCACATAACATTGTCTCCTCTGTGCATTCTTTATTCCTGATTTCAACAGTAAATGTCCATGGTCTGTCTCTGGCACACTTTTGCCCTGCTCTGCACAGCAGACATAGCAACAGGATTCGACTCAGAATCCAGGACAACCCAACACAAGGTCACTCCTCCCGATGCAGTGCTGAAAGGTGTGGGTAACCTCCTACATTTACAAAAGACAAAAGAGATCTTTGGGTGTGTACATGTATTAGAATGAAATTGAAAAAAAAAAAAAAAGAAATGAAGAAGGAAAGTGCATGGGGGGTGGGTGTGCACACCTGTGAGAAAGAAATATGGAGAACAACATTAAATCACCCTTCCAGCGTACTACATACCAATGTTAAAAAAGGAAAAAAGGAAACTTTTTTTTTGCTCTATTTTATTCCTGCCATTTCAATATTTATTAGAATTTATTAAAAACTGTTGCCATCGTTTTCCTTGCTTACCTCTCTCTCTCCCTCTCTTTACAAAAAGGCATTTCCGATTGGAGGAAAATGTCTGTCATTATGTTGAAACAGATGAGTCCAGGCAAGTTAAATGTGAACTAAATGTGGTGTGTAAATGTATTTTCTTTGTATTAAGTGATGTCCTTTGGCGGTTTTTCAAAGACAGAGCAATCATAGGTTAAAAGAACACCAATGAAATGTTTGAGAATTAATGATACTGAGCCAATTATCATTCAATACTTATAATAATGCTGAGAGAGGTTGATGTTCATGGGTCACACTCATTCTAATCATTTATTCCAAAATGCATTAAAATATAATTAACACATATATATTTACTTGTTTACATTTACATTATTATTATCGTTTATATATTTACATTATCTCTTCTATGTTGAGTATATTTTAATGTCTGTATTAAAATTAATTTAGATATTTTTGGGGGGTATAAAAAAATATTGTTGGAGTTCAACTAAAGATATACTGAAATATATTTGATTGTGCGAAAGTAAAACTATTGGTAAAGTATTGCTTAAATGTATTTTACGTACATTTTAAATATCTTGCATTTAAAGACAGATTCAGAGACCAGTGAGTACTAGTGACATTAAAACACATTTTAGGCTTAATTTTAAGAAATGTGCATTTTGCACAAGTAATACTTGAAATAAAGTTTAATTATAATTTTTATATCAGTAAGTCTGAAAAAGTATCAGTAAATGTCATGTTAATAGATTTGAACTATACCTTATGTCGTATAAGATACATTTTTAAATACAAAAATTACATTTCTTGAAAGGAAAACAATGTGTCGTGTTCAAACCAGCATGCAGGGGAAAATAATCCTTTAAACAGGAAAAATATCAGGCCTTTTAATGACAAGCTAAGGTTAGTTTAGATTGTGAAATGTCATTTAGTGTGACACCAAAAAACATAATGGTATTTACGAATAAATATTTTGTGATATTTCTCATTAAATAAATAAATATATTGTGCTTTGAAAAATATAATAATGATAAGAATTCTTAATTTTTTTTTTTATTACTGATAATGATAAGAAGATGTGCTCTATAGGGTATTACTTTTTACTCCACATGACATGTACAGCACGCTACTGTCAAAATGAAACCTTTGAAAATGTTTTTCTCAAACTGAAACCAACACAAATACAAAGTACGCTCTCAGTTTCATATCTCTACCCCTCTATATATCCAAATGAGCAAACATTGCAACATGAGCGTGTTGCCCAATTGGTAGAGATGACCTAACCCACTTACTATACCCATTTACTTTAGATGACAGATGTTTTTTTGCCCTAGAGAAGTCACTTGGGGTTCCATTTAATGATTGCTTAAATCTGAATGTCTACAAACTTCTTTTACAAGAATACACAAAATTGCTTCAGAAACACTGTTTGGTTTAACTCACTATTTAGTTTTCAGTTTCCTGACTGTAAGTGAGCACTGTGGCCAGATCATGAGTCTGTCTTTCCATTGAAATGCCTCTGAAGCAGTGGAGTGGTCCAGGCTTGAGTTTCTGTATCATTTGTCCAGGTGGAGAAAATAGAACCTGTGCCTCCTCTAAATCTGTCACCTCTGGCTCAGAGCCATGAGAGAGGGGGAGCGAAGGACAGATAAAGAGAGATAGAGAGACAGCAACAAACAAGAGGAAAGAGAGGACTTAAAGACCTTATATGCCACAAAACTATCCTGTAGTTTTAAGACATGTGATGTGTACTGAGAGATGCCTAACTGCATACTCACTTGTCGTTAGTAACTTCTCATTTGACCCTGCCCATCTTGACGGTTGAGTGGCAAACATATTCCTAAAGAAGGAATCATGTGTTCATGTGAAACATTGTTAAAAGTCCAATCATACCAAGCTTTTGCTCAAGAAGGATTATGAGTAAACAGACGTCTCTTACCTTCTCCTGACCCCTGAAAATTTCACCATTTTGTCTCCTGGTTTAACTAAAAGGGTCTTGGGCAAGAACATTTTGACAGTTCTTTAAAGTATAGTGGCCACTTGAGACGTGAGTGGGGAACGACAGATATGCGCTTCCTCTTTCACCTACATTTTCAGACATCATTCACAAGACAGTCTGTTCTATTGTGTTGGAAATGACACTGCCGAATGAACCTTTGCCTGGATGAGTCTATAAACCAGCTGGCCCTGGTACCAGCTGCACTACCCTAATGCAATACAATAATAGACAAATTTAAGGTGAGTTTATGACATTGAAATAAGACATTAAAATTACCTCGATATGAATTTAATATGTACATTCCTAATGTAAATTCAGTCACATTTTAGTTTGGGGACTAACTATTAATGACAACCTTTGCCTCAATAAACTCCTAATGTGCTGCTTTTTAATAGTTAGTAAGGTAGTTGTTAACTTTAAGTATGGGGTGGGATTAAATGGTCTAAAATATGGTTGTGCAGAATATGACATTAATATGTGTTTTATAAGTATTAATAAGCAGCCAGTATGTCAGTACTTTTAATAGTGAGAATCAGTGCCTAAACAAAATTACCATACCAAATTTACTGTTACTGTAAATTCTACACCCATAAACATCTAAATACCCTAAGCAAGGGATAATGTACAGTCAGCAGGTCATTATTTCAAGATAAACCCTGATATCAGCCAATCAGGACGTCAACATGAAGGGATTAGTTGCAATTTAATTTAGCTCCTGAAATTTAACTTTGTTTTTATTTGGATGCAAATGCAGGTCACACAGATTAGAGGTTTCAGTTATAATGACATAAAATATACTTCTGTAAACAACTATGAATGTAATACCGATTACTACACTTTTATATATAAATGTATATAATTTGTCCATGTAAGCTAATATAAATATTTGTTATATTTTTAATTTTTGAATAGTATAATTTAACTGAGTAATATATATATATATATATATATATATATATTTGCACATCTGAGATTAATTAGACTGAATAAAATGTATCATTTTACAAAATAATAATAATAATTATTATGGACAAAAATTTTATTACGTACTGTACAATGACTGGCAGGTAAATTTCCTTCTCCACTTTCTGAAAAGTGATGTACTGTATCAATGTTCCTGTGTTGTTTAAAGTGGCTTTCAGACTAAATATACCTACATTTACATTTTTATCCAAAGTGGTTTACAAATGAGGAACATCACAAACAATTTGTGAAAAATAAATAAATAAATAAATAAATAAATAAAAGGAAATAAAATGGTCAGAGTATTTTGAGTGTTACTAAGTTTGTTAAAAGTTTAAACGAACAGAAGTGATGATAGTCTTAATGTTTGTACTGCTGATGGCAGTGTTGTATCAAGTCACAACAACATAGAGTAATATGTACCATTTAACCAATACAGAGTAATATGTTAAAATAATTAAGGTTTTTAAGTTCTAACTAAAAATCTGCATTAAATAGCCTCTCTCTCTTACAGGTGCTGGTGGTTTAATGTTAAAGGATCTGGGAATGTAACACAAAGGTTGCATTTCAGTGCCAGATAGAGTAAACTCTTGAACTTGAAGAACTTTCTCTTGTCTCAAATGTTCAATGTTCAAATGCTGGAATGGAGTAGCCTAAGCACTAAGAAACAAGACATCGGCAACAGAAAATAGCAGGGAAACCATAGCATACCCTTCCCAACCACTGCCACAATTTTCCAACAATTTTGCCAAAGTTTTGAGTGTATTTCAAAGTTTTGGCCACTTCTGTATAATGAATTGATAATGTGTTAGTTTTAGACCAACTCTCCAGACTCAATTCCATCCATAAGTTTGGTAATATCTTAAAATGTATACTAGTAAATTAAGTCCTTTTAGAAAGCTGACAAAATATTGGCTGCTTCTCCACACCATTGCCAAATTTATGTAGGTGTGTTGAGGTAGATCCCATCCTTGCCTGTAGGATCCCGCCACTATGACAAGTTTGAACTGCCGCCGTGTTTGATGTTGGAGTCTTGTTGGAAGATGATGAGTCATCAAAGCTTGTCTTTGCTCATATCTATTTGCATGCAGACTCCTCGTCTCAGGTTCATATTACTGCTTGAATCCGAGTATGCAGTGTACTATTGTCATTATTTTTGAATGCCAACCATTGTAGATAACTTATTCTCCATTCACTACAGCACTATGCACTAAAAACTGTGTTTTTTTTTCCACATTGATCTTTGTCAGGCATAGAGCAAGTAAACCACAGCTGCAGAATAACATATGCACATGCTATTCAGAGAAAGCATCGCTCTGGGTGTTGTGTGGTAACTAACTAAAAAATGTGTGCTTCAGATTGTTGTGACTCATAGAATATGCAGTTACCTGTTCACAAAGTCCTGTGCGATTTAATGCAAATACCTGCACCCTCTTGTCAACTAAAATAATATCCCAAAGAAGTGACAAATATATTGAGGCCAAATTTGTTTTCATTGAAGCTTTAGAATTCAAGTGCTCAGTCAGTGTTTCAAATAATTTTAGACAGATACTATGTTATGTAAAGATGCTTTAAAACAATGTATACTGTTAAAAAATTGTATACAAAAAAAATAATTAAACATTTAATTAGATTAAATAACAACAACAACTTCCAAAAATGAAATGTTATGCTACATATGTTATAGTTTAGATAGTCTGCATCTACAATGTGCAAATTCCTAAATTATTTCAGTTGCCTTCGATCAATTATCAAATTTTCCACACACATAATATACATAGATTTTCCTAGAAATTAACTTATCAGATATGTGCGGTCTTTGTCATTTGCTTTGCAGATGAGAAACTTGACAAACCGCTCCATAAATTGGAAAAGGCTAATTATCTTGAGCACAGCATAGATTAAACAAAGAAAAGGTGCTAAAATAAACAGTTCTTCAATACTGTAACAGTCTGGTACATTTGTGAATGATTTGGATTCTGGAATGCAGTGACATTTGTGTGATGTGTTTGTTGTTATAGGTGGACAGTTGGCTTACTAACTCCAACGGGAGTTCTAGATGTGGGAGGCCTGCGTGGGGAAGAAAATTCAATTGACCAGCTCTTGATCTGTAATCGTTTTGGTATGTATTCCTGACAAGCCTGTGATTCGTTGACCCACTGATGGCTCTGTGATGTGGTGGAGATCTGGTCTTAATAGGCAGTCTTCATGGTTTTTTGTGGTTTTCAAACCCCAGCCAGGATGGCAAGAGACCCCAGCATTGACTCAGATTTGGTTCAGCAGTGGTAAGCGTGATTAGTTTCTTGTGAGAGTTAAATTGACCTGCTTTGTGTCACTGTTGAAAGAACTGATCCTAGATCATTATTTATTTGAATAAGAGCTTTTGTTCTTTGATGACTCATGGGGGAGCTGATGTGGTTAAATCATTAGGAATCTGCACACTGTTAAACCTGGCCCAGTTATTTTGGTTCAGTAGGTTACCCAAGTATGCATTCAACATGGAGGAAATATTCTTTGACTTAGTCATTTGTAGAGTCAGCAGACTATGTTAGTCTGTAACTTCTCTTATCCAAATGTGACTCCTCATCAGAGCTTGTTATATTATTAGATCTTAAGGGCTCTTTGTCTCATCTAAGAGTAAGGCACAGGTGTTTTCCAATGTTTGAATAGTCAAGCACTTCTCTGTCAAGCACTCTTTCCCTTTCACTAATAATACATGACCGCACACACAACCCCTGCTCCCTTCTTTCTTCTTTGACTGCCTCGTTGTCTTTCTCTCTCCAAGTAGTCTTCCTCGACCTTCTCTCCCGAATGTTGATTGTCTGATGAGTGTCAATGTGTTGGCCCCCAGGCATTTGTTGTGTATTTCAAAACCATCTGACTGTTGTGCACTATCTAGCTATTATTAGAGACTGGCAAAAACGGCTGCTCTATGCTCCTAGTCAGCGGAAAAAGTGTATATCTAACTGGTAGAGAGGAGCTGAATGATCCTCAAGACCCAGACTAGAGTCTTCAGGGAGGAACGCTGCTGAACAGCACAGCAATAGGGGCAATTTCATGCTCTTATGAAACAGATTTTTGTAAGAGTTGTTTTGCAAAGTAGTTCATGACATGCTCTTTGTGTGTGATTCACTGGTCATTTGATGAAAGGGAATCTCATATGAGATTCTTGGTAGCACTAATGCTTAGTTGCCCCATGGAAATGCTCCTTTAAACACCCACAGCTTTGATTTTGTGCTTGTACAAACTTGTTCATAAAAAAGCTTATTAAAGTCAGAACTTATTTTTCATGTAACATTCTGATTGTGTGCCCATGTTAAACATGGGAAAGTTGATTATATAAAGTTTAATGACATGATGCTCATTTTCTTTTGCCCTGAAGCAATTAATTTATATTTAAAAACAAAAGCAAAAGCATATGATGACTTGCATACACCTTTTCTGTGATATGAGTGTGTATTATTTTTAAATGAAAATTCATTTCAAATATTTTGTTTTGGAAAAATGTCAGGGTCATGAAGAAAAAAAGGGTCAACTGTCATAAAGAAAAAAAATGCTTTTAAAATACTTTTTTTTATTTAAGCCAAAATGAATATTGTGTGACCAATAAACGTGCAACATAAAACAGGAAATGATAATGTAGACCCCCTGTGTGTCAAAGTCAAGACGTTTAGATAAATTGACAGCAAACACTAGGTTAGTTGGAAAATGTCATGTGAAAGGAACTTGATGACTACAACACTTTTGTTTAATTTTTGTTAAGTTACTTTAATGTAACTTTAGTGTAAATAATAAATATTAAACCATTATGAATATAAAGAGTACATTAGTCATTATCCCTTCAACCATTACAAACTAGCACCACATTTTCCATATGAGAATGGGTGAATTCTGGTAAACAAGTATTTATTATTGTAATGTTGTTTGGAAAAATTAGACTGTAATATGACTTTTTGTTTTAAACATTGAGGATGGATAGATTTGGTTGCATGTTTAAGCTATGAGGAATTTGATTGATCTTCATTCATTTTCTTGATTAAGAAAACAGCAGGGAATCCCTCCTCCACACAGAAGTGCTGAGAATGCAACTTTGATGAGTGTGAAATGTTATACAGTATCTAAAACCGAGGAATCCACAGATATTAACCTGAAGAGGGTCATGAGTGGGCTGACTGCAGAATGTAGCCTGCTGCAGTTGTTTGACAAGCTCACTCCCTTCTAATTTGTTAGAATAAACATTTTCATTCTTTTTATAACATTAAGCATTTAATTTCCTTGCAAAAAAAGCTTATGTATACCTATACACAGCTAAAAACAATGTCATCCAATCTGATCCAAAACACTCAGATCCACAAACAAAATAATAGTAAATGTTAAATGATTAAATGATCACTCACAAAATGCTTCAAATGTGTGTGTGTGTGTGTGTGTGTTCACTTTCTGGCAGCATTTTGGTAGTCCTGAAATATGTTTTTATGAATGTCAAATAAGAAGACAAAAATTAGCTATAAGCAGAACAACGAACCATTGTTGGACAGATTGTGCCTTTAATGTATTCATAACTGTATTCAGTTTAACTCTTTATTTTAGTACAATTAATCATACATAAAAATAACACATACAAAAATTGACTTTGCACATGAATTCCATAATAAAAAATGATTTTCTTACCACAGGAACAATTCATTCTTAAAGAACAATCAACATCTAAAGTCATTTTTTAGTCTTTTCAGTGATTTACTCTTCACTGGGGGTTTGTCTTAGCAAATGGTTATATGTAATGAATTGTATTAATAATTAAGTGCATAATATAATTGTTTCTATAAGTTTTTATTTTTATCGATTGACAACCAATGTTTGAATATTAGTAGTAGATGTGATTGCTGTATTTTTAGAAAATTAAATTATATATTTCATATGTATGTTTTTGCTTACATGTTCCTATCTGTTCTTCCTAATAATCAGCGAGCACAGTCAGTGCTGTCTGTATTGACTCACTACACTCGGTATCAAGCACATGCACACACACACACACACACACACACACAATCATGTGCGTCTGCTACTGCCAGCCTTGACAGAGAGGATCCGGCAGTCTTCTACACTTCCCCTGCATACGTTACTGAAGCAGACTGAGCTTGGGTGGCCCTCCACCTTCTAAAAATATATTAACTCCATTCTTTACAGATTAATCTGGGAGACCTGAACACACACACACACACACACAGACAGAACTATGGCGTTTTCACAGTCATTAGCATTCATCATCATCTTTGTCTGCTGTGGGGCTAAAAAAACCTACATTTTTAAGCTCTGAGAACTCAGCTCTGTCTCCACTGATCAAATACATTCTGCAGTGTGTGATTAAACACAGTGGCTGTAAAGAAGAATTTGTATGTCCCATGTCATAACTTCCTTTGTGGTTGAATTAACATTTAAACATTTAAAGTTCCTGCTCAGCTTTATCGTTGTGTGCAGTTACAGACCAAATATGAGAATGGAAACTGTTTTCCACTCTATTACTAACCCTAAACCTTCAAGTATCTGTATATTCCATCATTTAAGGGAGGTTTTTCATTTAGGGACCCTTTACTCAATTACATTCCAAGACAAAATTTCTTTCTACATTCCAGAGAAACATTGGGTTCCTTGTTATCTGGAAGTAAAGAAATAAATAACACTGAAAATTAAAAAACAGGCTGTATATTTTCCCATAGCTTTGAAATCTCATTCGCACTCCTGAATATTCAAACACGCTGAGACTCGATCAATCATGAAATAAAATAGCCAGTGGCATTCGGAATCACTGACGTCAAACTTGATGCAATGTGTCTTCACGTGGCATATTTGCAATTAATATAACTGAATTTTGAGAGTATTAACCCAAGGAAATATTTTCAGCAAATCAAGATGTTTCAGTCTGTTCCTTACAGAAAGCTAAATGTTGCTATACAATAACACAATATGTCTCTTAAAATATTATACTTAACATTAAAAAACTTATTGTTCAGTCTTAAATGAGGATTGTTTTTTCAATAATATATATTATTTTTATACAGCTGTTGCCATGCGTACACACAAATTCACACAGATGCCTATCACAGTAAACAGATACTCGCATACAAAATCAGTCACACTTCTTTGTATATTGAAATACATGCACAGATGCACACATACTCAAAGAAAATTTGAAATGCACTTAAACTGTTTTCTAAAACTTATGACAAGGTCAAAATTTACTGGTATTGCTATACTTTTTGGGTATAGCAGTTATCATTACTATACTTGTCCATACCATAGACTTCTTTTTTTTTTACAGCAGATATAATTCAATAGGCTAATCCACACATAAGGCTGATGATACACAGGGCAACTTGGGCAACTTTGGGCAATGTTGCCATCAACAGCTTTGTTATGATAATAGCTTTGTTACCCATTCTCAATGGGAAAGTGCCCAAGCAACATTGCTCAAAAAAAGTTGCTGTGTATCATCAGCATAACTGTAAGATTTATTTTTACATTTTTTAAATTTTTTTATTATATTTAATTTAAAAAATACAAGCAACAATTTTAATTTATATTGAAAGCTTCATCTTTTCATTAATAATAAAACAAAAAGACAAATCATGTATATTTAATATCTGCATCTACTGAAATATTGGTCTCTGTAATTAACTATCACACTCATAATATTGACAGGCTAAACTCTAACCCCATTAAAGCTTTGATCTGTGTCTTGTGTGTTTTTTCCTTAAATAGGTATAGAGCATAATGAATTGCAAGGACTTGTACTATTGATCCTAAATTACATTTGTACTTTCAGTCAAGTGGATAATTACAAAGAGTGCTTATACTTTTACTGGAGTAATATTTATCAGGACATCTGTAACAGAGTTAAAGTTGATTTGATTTTATTTGTTTACTAATGCTTACACACACTGAAAAGAAAACTACAATTGGGCCAAACACATGTTTAGAAATTCTGTTCTTTTAGAATATCAGTATTGCTGGTATAGAATGATTTTGGGAACTTTTACTTCCCTTTTAAATGGTGGCCAATGATTTCATGTGAATATTATGCAACCATTATTTTAATCATTATTTTCTGACATGAAGTATGCATATTTTGTATTGTTTTTACAGACAGTAAGCATTTACAGGAAAAAAAAAACAATAAAACAAAAACATACAACAAAATCAAGCAAATTCTAATACATTTTATGACACAATATGTAGCTGTAATATAAAGCTGTATATATAATATAAAGATTATATAAAGATTTATGCTGGTATCCATCAAAGAAATTATTATCTGCCCATGTATTTCAAACTGTACAAAAGGCAACAAACACTATTTTATTTGATCTCTGCATTCTCAACAGAAAGACTTGATTTTAAATTGCTTAGTTTGGCAGGTTGTCAAGTACCAGAGGCAATTTCTGAGAATTTAAGGATCTTGTGATATTAGGTGACGTCATTACATCTTCAATTCAATTTTACATGGTTTCACAGAGTCATTCATACATCTTTACTCAGGAACATCATAGATAGATCTGACATTGATACTCTTACTGCTTTATTAAGATACACTATAAATTGAGTATATTTCATTATTATATAAAGGCCAAAACCACCTGAATGTAGTTAATATTACTCTGAATGAACAGTCCATTCATCTGAGTTTCACTGCTATCTGATAAGAGATTTAGCCTTAGGCTTGTCATATGCATGCCGTCTTTAGGACAGATGATGTGTGTACATTTGTTAATGTGTTAAGATGACACACACACACACCAGTGTGTGAGAAAATTAGCTAGCTGAAAGCAATGCTAACAACTGAGTAAACAAATTAGAAATCATTTGCAGCTGCCTTCACACAAGAAAATGTTAAAGATGTAAAAATAACTTCCTTTTGATCAGCTCGGGTCACAGTATACAAAGAATATATTGTAACATCTGGTTAAATGCTTAAGTTCATAGACTACTCTTCAAACTAGGCCCTAGTTTGTTCATTACTGTTGTTTTTTTTTTTTTTTTACTCCTTTTGTGACTCCTTTGGGTGTCATTTGGTGCACATATGGGTGCGCTTTAGAAGAGAGTGGGAGAAGCAATACTTGTATTTTTTTAATAAAATTCCTTTAAATTAATGTTGTTGCCTGTGTGAATATATGCGTGTGACTGGTCAAAATGAGTGGGTGAAAAGGGTTATGGGTCAAGGATTCTTAGCTTTCCACTCACCTCACAGGAACAATCAATCCTCACCCACGCAAATCTCAACAAACCTTTATAGTCTTAACTGTGAATTTAAAACAAAGCCTAACAGGCCTACTAAAGACCTCAATATTCAAATACACTCTAAAAAATGCTGGGTTAAAAACAACCCAGTGCTGGGTGAAATATGGACAAACCCAGTAATTGGGTTGTTTTGAATAAATAATAATTATATGATAAACACGTTCACCGTCATATTGCAGATGCCTCTAGTAATTAAGAATTATGTGTCTGATTTTTAACTTACAACCTATTTTGGGTTCATTTTAAGCCAGCCATATAGTAATTTTTTATACAATAGTTGAGTTAAATAAAACTGCACAGAGGGTTGGGTTAAACATTTAGGTTGTATTTAACCCAGCATTTTTTGGAGTGTAGCAAAACATTTTAAGCAGAAGTCTTATCATTTTGCATAAAAATTGCATGAAAAATGTCTGCAGATTTGTTTAACAGTTTGTATTGCAAATTGTCTTGTTTGGCTGGTTCTTTTACATCAGTCAGATGTTTCCCAAGAAATCGCAATACAGTTTAGTGGAGGTTCGCCTCATGCAGCTCTGCAACGGTGGCCTTAATTCAGTACTGTTGACTTTTTGTAGGTTCACTGCATGGGCCTGCCATGGTAAATTCACTCTTTGCTTCTCAAGTTGGTGATTCTGGCACAGAATACTCACACCTTAGATGGGGGCCCCATCTGTTCTGCACACAGACAGCATATCAAAATATAACGGTTACAGAACACAGATAATACAATGTCAGACAGGTCCCTCCAGAAATTGTATTAGTCCTTAAAGGACTATATATATCAGAAATTGTAGAGACTTTTTTGGGCAAATGTTTGGAAATTAGGTACTACAGTGGAATGAATTCTTATTCAATAGATTATTCAAATAGATTATTTTTGTAAGTGTAAATGTCTTCCTCTAATGGAATTTACAGTACTTTACAGAATTAAAAGTAATTTATTCAAACAACTTACTCAAATTTAAGTTTAATGTTTATTTATTTTTTTAATATTTTCCTAAAAGCTTGCCATCTTCACTGCTGAGTCAATGTTGCCTCTTTCTCTTATAGTATATAGCAGTGATGTCATGTATAATTCATTTATAATTAGTATAAACATTTTAAAGTAAATAAATAATAAAAAACATGTTTTAATATAATTAATTAATAATAATAAAAAACTTTTATGAGGAAATGAATTGCTGCAGTTATTGTGTTACATAGATGTCATGTGGCAACAGTCATATGATATAAATTTTTTATAAACAATGTTAGACAACTATTAAACAACTTGCCAAAAATCCAGATGAAGAATAAATATATTTAATAACAGTTTGAGGAGTGCTTCAGTGTGTTTATTTCCTATATGGGTAGCCTGGTAGGGTTTTTTTTTAACCTTTTAATTCCAACAATGCAGTTTGAGGCACCTTTTTTCTGAATAAGGAAAGAAAATCAGAAAAGAAAAACAACCTTGTTATACTGTACACATTATACTATATTATTTTATGCAGCTGTCCATTAGGAACATTAATTGTAGCAGCCTCTCCAGGGTACCACTGCAAGCTTCCTGATGAAACCCCTGTCTCTATCAAGTAATTCATGCACATATCAGCAATATTAAACATAAGTGAATTGCTCTCTTGTGGAATAAGCTTTTCAGGATACAGGTTAAGCCTGATTTCATCATGCAAAAAGCCATGGCAATTAACCACGAACCACTGTGCATAAACAGCCAAAAACCTACTACCAGTCTTTCAGTGGCAGAAAACACTCGAGGAGGAAGAAAACAGAACCTGACTTTGTTGAGTTTAAAGCCTTTAATGCATATACTCTATAGAATAACCCTCATGCTGATCATGAGTACAAATATATAACCATGCTATCTCAAAAAAAGTTGTATTTGCCAAGAGCCAAGACTGGGATTTCAGTAAGTTGTTTATTTAACCTTTCCTCCGATCTTCTATTCAGTCATACTGAGAAACGCTAATGCACAAGACCTGCTATACTGGCAGTACACATCCATATTTGTTCTTAATGTCCTAAATTGTTTCACTGTGTTTAAATAAAGTTTACTGTTGCATAAATACCAATGACACTAATCATGTTTAAAATAAAGGAGAATGCACATATTATGTAAATAATACTTTCCCACCCTTTACAAGGATACAAGTAGCATTGACCTCTTATTTGCTCTGGAGGTTGTTCAACTGTGCGTTTTCCAACTTTTATATTGGAAGGTGGCTGCAGAAATCAGGTCGGGTAAGTTTAGCCTGGAGGGAACCAAGGAGTGTTGGGGGTGGGGGTGGGGGTGGGGGTGGGGGGGGGTGGTAGCTGCTGCTGCTGCTGCTGCCTTTCTACATTTTGTTTGCACATTGCCTCTCGGTTGTTGTATGTGGACCGGCTTTTTTTGGATCCCACGCCCACATGACTGCAGAACCTAAGGAGTTCTTTGGAGTTGACACTTGTTAATAGGGTGTGTCCTATTCCAGTGGTGACTCATCAACCTCCCTGATATTCACCTGTATACTGAATGTGTGATGTTACCTTTACAAACGTGAGAACAGAAACACATTTTTAATCAGGGCTATTTGCTTTTTTGCTTGCTAGATGACTGCATATTATAAACATGTACGCTCGTGGTAATCATTGCGTTTCTTTAATATATAATTACGTTTTGTGACAGGAAGCGATGAGGGGTGGGGTGGGGGTTGGGTGGTTCGAGAAAGGTCAGGATTCGAACTCAGTACACCCATAGCGCAATTGTGCTATATGTCGGCGTGCTGCCCACTAGGCAATCGGCACTTACATCATTATGTTTTTATTATGCTCAGCAACACTGCATTTATGCATTTGTTTTATTATTCCTGTGATGGCAAAGCTACAACTTTTTGCAGCCACTACTTTAGTCATTACTTCAGTGTCACAGGATTCTTTAAAAATCATTCTAATATGCTGATTTGGTGCTATTATTCTTAATTATTATTGGTGCTCAATTATCAATAATGATTCTTATTATCAATGTTAAAAATAGTTTTGCTGCTTAATATTTTTATGGATTTTTTTATGGAAGAATTAATTTGAAACAAATATTAAAGGGGTCATCGGATGTCCATTTTCTTTTAGTTGATATGATTCTTTAGGGTCTTAATGAAAAGTCTATAATATATAATATGCCAAAATCAGCTCTGCAAAAATCATCCTGTTCTGGGCGAGGTTGCTTTAAATGTTAATGAGCTCTGCTCGCCCCGCCCCTCTCTTCTCTCTGTGCAGTGAAGAGCCTGTTTGCTTTAGCCGCATTTAGCCGTGTTTAGCTGCTAAACTTGCTAACTAGCACGTTATTAGGAAAGGCGATCGCAAAGATTCATAAAAAAAACCCTTATACTCACTTCTGCTGTAAGTGAAGCTGGATCACGAATGATTCGCGTGAACATAGACGGATATATGTAGATCGGGAGACGCATTCCCTTCACAAACAACTACATTCATTATTACATCCAGCAACACAACACCTCAATTGCTCAATCTTGTCTAACTTACATCCCTGCTCCGGCATCCAAACAATGGAAGTCCGACTATTACAGCTGATCTGAGGTAAGACGCTCATCAACTATCGTGGGAGCACCCTTACTCACCCCAACATATTGATTGTAATTGTATTACAGTTTCCACAAAAAAATAAAACAGTAGCAAACTTCTTTTCAACATTGGTAATAATGTTTCTTGAGCACCAAATCAGCATATTAGAATGATTTCCAAAGGACCATGTGACACTGAATACTGAGGTAATGGTTTCTGAAAAATCAGCTGTTCCATAATAGGAATAAATTCCATTTTAAAATGGAAAAGAGTTATTTTTAAACTGTAATAATGTATCACAGTATAATTTTTTATTCAGTATTTTTTTTTTCCAAAAAATGCAGCCTAGGTGAGCATTTTATCATTGCAATATCAGACCAAGTGGAATTACAAGATACAGATCAAGCATACTTTTCAACAAAACTTTTCAGGAATTTTTAAGGAGTTTTAAAATGATAAACAATAGATCATGTTTAAATCACAGATCTATTGCTCTGGTTGAAAACTTTGTGGAACATGTTCATAATGTGATAAATCACTTATCATTTATTTATTTATTATTCTTTTTAACCTTTATTTACATAGCACTTTTTACAATACAGATTGTGTCGAAGCAGTCTTACAGTATTAAACAGGAAAATTGTGTGTCGAAGGAACCAAAATTCCATTGGTGACAGAAAAGGAGAAAAAAAAAAAAACCTTGGGAGAAACCAGGCTCAGTCGGGGGGCCAGTTCTCTTCTGGCCAAACGAAACCAGCATTTATCGAACAATGGTTGCATCCCAAAGTTAAAAAATGTTGCCTCCGCAAGCAGCATATGGTGGAAACAAGGCTTGTCTGAATTCTATGATTGTGCACATCCTTCATTGCCTATGATATCCCACTGTCCTGTTTTCGGCGCATTTGTGACAGTTGAGCTAAAAAAATATAAAATGGCGTCTGAAAGTTGTGGTTGTTGTAAATGTATGTTTCTGAACAACTTTCTCAATTTTTGAGTTCATTTCTAACAAAAATTAGTATTGTAGTTATTAAATATTGGCTTAGTATCACCAAAGCTCTCACTAGTTTGTTGTATATCATTAGACCATAGACCAGTTTCATTAGATACCTTTGCACACAAACACTACCTGCAAAGCCATTGCAAAAATAGTCAAAATGGTTTAGAGAAATGGTCAGTTAATTTTGTCATACATTAATTTACACATTCTATGGCCAAATCATTTTGGGACCACTGTATGTGTATTTAGGGGGGCCTTATACAGTTGGTCTTATAATATGGTCTTATCTGAAGACATTCAAAAGTTATAGTTTTTTGCCAGACACTCTGAAAGACCAGCAGCTCTTGAGTATCATTGTGCACTGCAATTTGCTGTCCCTGTGGACACAGGTTGTTGCTGGAGACAGACAGAGTGGGCAGTCTTTACTTACCTCAGACAGAGTCATGAACAGGCAGGCAGCAGCAAGGAGGAAGAGAGAACCTCGATCCTGTGATAGCCATATGAGATTCCACATGCTCTGATGAGTCATTTCTCCCTCCCTTCCTCATCCCCCACTCCATCCCTCCCTCCCTCCCTCCCTACATGTGAAGCATATGAGCCTGAGTCATCAGCTAGCTTTCTTTCTCTTGTTCCAACCATGCTGCCTTGTCTCTTTTCTTTCTTTCCTTCCCACCCTTTGCTTCTTTCACTATTTCTGTTTCAGTTGCGCTGCCGCCACTTTCTACCTGTCATTCTCTCTGTCTCTACCTATATGAAACTAACAGCAGTAGAACAATCGGTTTGTAATGAACATACATTCTGAGCAACGCCATTGGTATTCCCCCATTCACATCAAAAATTCCCCTCACTGCTTGCCTGGGAGACAACGGATGGCCCTATGCCAAGATGTCAAAATACGCCGTGAATGAGAGAAGCAGATATATTTGACCTAAGAGTTACTGATTTGAATGCGCAACAGATCTCAAGCATTGGGATCTGGATTTTACTGCATATGGGAAGCATTTTTAGTACCTGAAACGTAACCAATTGTAGTAACGAACCTCAAATTCTATAAACACTCTTCTCTAAAAGATGATGTCTGTAAGGAAAGTGCATTTTGGGGCTAATCACTATATTACAGATCCTGTGGGACCGGTAATGTTAGGACTGATTTAAGAGCAGTTAATCGCTGAGCATTGCAAGAGCAATAAGGATTTTTAGGGGCATTATGACTGGGTCAGTATAACACAGCTGCCCCTAAAAGTCCCTCACTTTTCTTGCTGACTTATTCACAGTTTCTTTGTCAAGAAATGTTTAAGGGTTATACCATGGTTCTAAAGACTCAAACTAAAGACCAAAGTAAAGGTCAGTCTAGACTCTAGACTATAATATCCCTCCTCTCCCTGAACAAGGGCCAACCATAATGTCAGACCCTTATTATTAGAATGCATTAAATGACAAAACTATTTAAAATGACAAACTGTTACATTTTTTAACTGAACACAAAGTGGTTTTCATGCTTACACCAACAGTCATGGACAAATTACAAAAATTTTTTTTTTTTTTTTTTACAAACATTTGTGTGCCCTGCTTATTATAATCAAATTATGCAAATAAAATAAAATAAATTAAATGGAATTTAAAGCAGGTACTTAATGCAAACTCCTGTGTGTTTGGTAAACGGTAAAACAACTTGCCAGTCATTAGTAAATGTGAAAATAAGTAATTATGAAACAACTTTGATAATAACCAATGTATGTTTTAACCTGTATATTATGATCATATTATGTTTTTTTTTTTTTTTTTAAATACATGTTTTTAATCCCTACATTAAGGTACTAAGGTACTAAGTGAAATATAGCAATTCGATTTTGTAAGGTATCTGAAAAGAAACTAACTTCGTAACATCTAATGAAATAACTTTTAAATATACATTTCATTATAATTCCATGCTTCTCATGTGCTGCATTGGAAGAGGTTAGTTTACAATGATTACAGGCCTTTGCAACTGTCAAGATGTGTGACTGAGCCATGCAGAACAATATACAAATCCTTTGGGAAACTATTGGCAGGCAGCTTTGAGAACTGCTTAATATGACAAACTGTATTAGACGTGCTTGGTAGCTATCCCAGAATTCATACACACACTAACAAAGCTGTCTGTAACCTGCCACTCCCTATACAGTAAAATCTTTAATGAGAACTGACATTTTTACAGAAACTAATTAAGTTTATCTTTTTGCTTTTTGATATATTTTTGGTGTGCTTGAACTTGAGTCTTACTTGTGGAGACTCAAAAACCTGACTTTTATTTAATGTTAAAGTCTATTCATGTCAAAATCTGCAAAAAAATTGAAATACTTTATGACAATAGGTCTTTGTGTTACAAAAAGGTATGTAATTGTAAGTTGGGTTTTTTTGTAAATAAAAAAGGCTTAAATTCCTAAATTCCAATTTGTTTGTATTTTTATATTTTCTGTTTTGATTGTAAGCATATATTTAACATACCACTTCAATACTGACAATTTCTACATTAAAAAATACAAATATCATAAAGTAAAAATACTAAATGACACCTCAGTTTTATACTGAAAAATACTCATAAATAAAATTCTTAACAAAATATATTTTTATTATATTATATTTAAATTTAACCTTCATAATAAGTAATGCAAGTTCACAAATGAATTGGCTGATACAATTCTAAACCAGTAATATTCTTTTGTATCAATCTTTTTTTTTCCTTTTTCTTTTTCTTTTTCTTTCTTTCAGCTACTCATAGAACTTTTGTTAGATAAAGTTAACAGGTACTTTAACTGTACTTCTGATGACTAAAGATAATTTCAGACTTTTCTACTATATATTAGTTTTCTACAATATTTATGAATAGGCTACATATTTCACATTTATATATCAAATATTTCTTAAATGCATAAATAATTTTACATTTAAATCATAAATAAAAATAAAAGATTTAAGAAAGTTTTTTTTTTAAAGTGTGAAATTGTAACATTTTATGTTATCAGTGATTCCATTATCACAGAAAAAAACATAATCTTTAAATATTCTATTCTACTGTGTTTTATTTCAGTACTTTATTATTATCAATACTGGAGATAAACTACACTATATTATATATATACACACACACACACACACACACACACACATACATATTCAGCACGGTCAATTGACAGAGATGGTCACATGGGCCGAAAACTGGGACTTTGTAGGCCAGTTGAATAAAAGGAAAACTCACCTTGCCCGCAAAGACCCAGCCTCTGACACACTCTCAATTGTTGCTGAATTCTGCTTCAGGTTGCGTGATCGTGCGTTAAAAGTGCGTTAGTCTGTGTTAATCTATGACATTTGCATTAGACCATCGGCATATCTCGGAAACGCGATCATCCCACCGCATATGACAAGAGAAATAACGACACGACGCGTCCAGTGAAGAGTGCGCGAGCCTATCCAACATCCAGGGTCTCACTTTTTACCTGTCATTTTCACCATGTTCACCACCAGCTTTCCTCCTTGGAGCTTCTTTAGAAAGAATGGGCATATCGCCTGAAGAAGAACGGAAAATGTTGCCGTGTAGTGAGAAGTTGCTGCCACTCTTCACACATTATCATCACCCGCCCCCTTATTTGCGCTCAACTCCTCATGAAGACACAGTATATCCACAGGGACCGCTTACAACATTCTCCCTTTGCGCAAAAGTGGACGAAGGGAAAAAGTCAATATTACGCGGTGGAACAGTGAGCCTCGTTAATGCGCAAGCCTTTTGAAATTCTCCATGTATGCTGTTTTAGCCAGAGCGACCCCATGTGCTCGTTATTAATGAATTATCCATCTGGCTGCTGTAGACATATCATATTTGTACATGTTGCGCTGAAGCGCCACCGACTGGTTCCTTCGACCACATGCGAAATGAATTGTGTCTGGGGCTAGAATCAGAAAATCCCACTATGGTGAAGGCTTAACTTATGAATATTAATTAAGCCAGGCTGACGTTGCTTAGTAACCCTCCAGGAGTGTCCATTCACGTACCCTAATTAATTCCCCTATCTTTAGTTTAAACCGCCTGCTGGCTTGACCTACTGGGTAAACGTCACTCTACCTAATTAATATTCATAAGCCAATGCTTCATCATAGTAGAATGTGTATATCCGCGCCCGGGACCTCCCAGAATTGGGTCTTTGATGTGAATGCATCGCACTGGACCTGTCATAATAAATCGTGCCCTTTATGTGGATTCAAAACACTAATTTAGAAATATAACAGAAATAAAATAAAAAATAAATATATTAACACATTTTATTTAGTGCTTTTACTTAATATATAATTAAAAGACTACGTTATTATTCTCTAAAGTCTGTTTAGTGTCATATAATGTCTGTGTAATTTTTTTTTCTGGTTTTCTAGGCCTCTGTTGAAAACTGAAGTCCTGATATGATATCCTATCATTAGGCAACAGACTGTAAACGTATGATTTTTTTTTCTTCAGTTATTTGGGATTCCCATTCGAAATGCTCTCATTGCAGTGTGGAGCGGCCCCCTGTGGTGGGAAATTAATATATATCATTCGTAAATATTGTTATTGTTTTACTTTTTCCAGGACTGTAGTTATTATATAGGTACTACGGGCCTATTTAAAAGAACATAAAATAAAAGAACAGAAAATCATATTTACAAAAACATTTTAAAAGCCAATTTAAATATCAATATTGTGTTTGCAAAGATTTGTTTTCGTGTTCTCTGTTGTTGATGTTTTTCCAAAATTATATTTAAAGACATTAGTCGTATTATTCACAAGTTGATTTACTAAATTGAATTTGCTTCTCAATGGAAGACACGCCCTTTACGATGTCGTCATCACGGCAGCCGCTTCTGGCTCGCGGCGGAGTGTAGAGGTTTTCTGTCAGACGGCCCGGTATATTTTCACAAAATATTCTAATGTACGAATGATCATCAACATTGCATTCGTTATTCAGCTAACATCGGCGATCCTTTGGTGAGTCTTAATCATTGTTCATCACGCTGTTTGTGCGAGCAGGGATGTCAGCTGATGATCATGTTTTTATCTGTCTGACGCCTCTCATCATTCCTTAATGCTATTATCTTGCTTCTTTCAGAAACTGTCTGATACTAACCCACACATAGTGCATTTTATTTAGCACGGATGATGCTTTTACCCATAGGGAGGTATATGATGGGCCTAGTGAGCTGAGCAGTAATGGCCTGTTAATCAGTGCAAAGTTGTTGTACAGTTCTTCTTGGCCTTTTAAAACTGATAATTGAGCCAGCAGTGGTACAAGCTTTTGAATTGTGCTCTAATTAATGTCGCACTGTTGCTGCTGTTGTGAAGGATGTTATATTACACACGGGTCTGGGTTCGTTCAGTCAGGTGAGCTGACTGACTGGTCAGTGCAGTAACGTCACTATTGCAAGCATCTCTTTGAGCTTCCTGTGAATAATTCATTATACAAACGCATGCACTTTTGAGTATTAGCCTACTGTAGGCACCAAGGAATAGTAAAGACTGCACAGTTGTTCTGTGTTGTGTGTTCCATAATAGTAATTACATATTGCATTTTGCATACTTACGTAAATTCCCCCCAAAATAAGAGTGAAACAGGATCTTATTGTCAGCAGTTGGTCATTTAATTTTATCAAGTGATGTCATTCCACAGAGGCATTATCAAAGTGTAGATGGGCTTAAAGTGCCTTAGTTTGGTGTGAAGAATTTTGTTCTTCTTTTGTGATTTATAACTTTCTTTACAGTAGAACTTTGAAAATTTTAGATAGAATAGAAAGCAAATAAGATACCATCATTGTCTGATGAAGAAAATACAAGATTTTGAGCTTTGCTCACTGTCTTTTTTCATTATGTAAAGCTTGTTTAAATGTTTAAATGGTCTTGCCCCTATGCCCTTATGTAAATTTTTTGAGAGACTGCAGGGGAGCAGCAGATCCACTAGAGCGGCTTCTGGTGGAAATTGTAGTTAGTATACATAAAAAGTATAATTTATAAAATTTAATTTATCATTTGCTCAGACTGTTCTCTCAGTGAAAGGTGTAAAATTTTGGAACTCTAACTATTTAAAATCTATTGCAAATTATAATAATTTTAAAAAAGCCACAAAATCTTGGTTGATACAGCAACAAACTTGTAGTCATATTTAGTGTGCTTACATTATACATTTGTGTACTTCTTGTTGTTTTTTGTAACTGTAATTTATAAAAGCCCTCTTAGGGACAAGTCTTGCAAATTAGCTTAAGCTACAAGCACTATGATACATGCATGGAGTGAATGTTATTTCAGTTTCATCTGTTTATTGTCTCTGTCCCTAACAAATAAAACATTAAATAAAATAAACTTTATTTAGAGTTTATTAAAATATTTTTGGCCACATGCTCAATGGCAGGGAAATGCTTTTCACATGAAATTAAAGGTAGAGTTTTTTGTATAGTCAATTTTTTCATTGCTCCACACCTGTATTACTTCTTTTCTGTTGTGGAACAAAAAAGTAGATCTTATATCAAAAAGGTTGGTGGCCATTAATCATTTAATTAATTAATTTTTACATAAATACTAAGACATTTCTATGTCTTATGTGAATTTCTGTGTTGATTCAAAGCAACTTGACGGTGACTAAATGATAACAGGTAAAGTCATTTTTTGGAAAACTGTCCCTTTGACATGCTGTAGATTACAATAAGAAATATTAAAATACAGAGTGCATAGAACATTAAATGTATAAAGTATGTACATTATACCCAGACAATGTTACTACTTTAGTTTGAGAGTATATTTCAATTATGCCATGCCCCCAGGTGTTTTTCCAAATGATTTTTTAAAACAGGTCATGCTGGTCAAGCTTATACTGTCTTCTGTCAATACTGCTTGCTCCTCGGGCTTTCGGCATGCCGTACCAATTCTGTTCTCTATTCTCTGTCCCATAGTGGGGGTGGGGTGAGTGAGGGCTGCTGTGAGGATCCCACACTGTGGGGCAGCCACACACTGAATGGTGTCTCCCACAATGAAGGCGTTGGTGGATGCAGTCTGGGCGGTGTGGAGCATCGGGGCCTCAATCTATGACTACATCCACACCAGTGCCATGGAAGAGCGCATTCACTCGTTAGAGAGTGCTATAACCATCCACCAGTGTGTTATTGGCCTGCTGTCTGCTGGACTTGTGGCCCTCTTCACCTACATTCTGCTAAGGAAGCACTGACCCAGGATTTCAGTTTTTTTTGTGTGTATGGAAGACTTGGTGACATCAAAGGGGATTCTGGAACCATGCTGATGTCAAACTATGTTCAGTTCATTTGAAAGGGATTTTAACATGCCTGATTTTGACCTAATTGATTACTTACTAAACTTCATTAGTTTCTAATTGTTAAAATTCCACTACTGTACTATCAGAGTTGATGTGATTTCAGAGTAATCTTGTAAACCAAAGTAAGCTTGTCTCTCAATTAAAAATAGTCTTCCACCATGTTCTATAATGGATTTTTGAGGTTGTTGATGGTTTCCACAGAAGAAAGGATTCAGAGATGCCACCTGCCCACCGTTCTTTACACAAGCTTGGCGACAGCTGAACAAACACAAAACAACCACTGGATTAGCAGGCTTTTCAACCTGTTTGCTGCTATTGTCAATGGAGTCAGCTTGTGTGTCTTGGTTATTTTTAACAAAACATTCAACTTGCCAATGACTAAGCATAATGTAATTTTTGTTAAGTTATATCTCATGCAGCTTATTTTTTAACCCCATGGTTAGAGGGGCATCAGTGACTTTGATTAAATTCTTGAACGCACAACTTGATAGAGAACTTAAGTGTCCTTAATTCCTAAAACTATCTGATGTAGTTAACTTGACAATGTTATCAGTTTATAAACTACTATGTGTCAAACTTTTTACTTTAATTTCATGTTAATTTTCAGATGTGAAATCAGTTAACACACCATTGTGTTGTATAGGTTAGAATTTTTACTATGTTTCCTCAGAATTTTTAGCAAAAAAACTGCTAATAAAAAATGTTACACCTGTATTGTGATAGCAACATGAATGTTTAGCCTCATAATGCAAAAGAAAAGTCAAGAGTATTCTGACTTGGACAGCATTTCTCTGTTACATGTTTGTATTGAACTTTTGTTTTATTTGGTGTGCTAGTGTCAGGCTAATAAGTCAGGATCTGTTAAAATACAATGTAAAGCATTTCTTTAACATTAAGACAACTTCAATGTCATAATAAAATGTTTATTACTGGAACAACAGAAAAAAAGTGCAAATGTTTATGCACCAATAGGTTTGAAAAAGAAAAGAACTTCATGTTTCCCTTTTACAGACATGGGAATTTGCAAAGAGAAATTGCTGAAGCCAGATTGCGGTCCAAATATGAACAATACAGAAAACACACTGAAGATTCATGCTGGTTTTACATGTGCCCTGTCTGCAAAAGTGTGTACTGTGTGGTAAAACGCTCAACACTTTCGCCCTCTAGGGTCTTAACAGCCCTCCAGTGGAGTTTCCCACAGTTCTCTGGGTTTCCATGCCTTCCCAGCTCTTCCTTGATGTAGTTCATCCAGAGATCTAAAACATCAAATCATTTTGGCTGATCAGTGAAATATACTACTCAAAGTATAAAAGAGAGTTGCCTTTTCAAAGGCTACAAGCACTGAATCACACTCACCTTCATCTGAGGAACCAAACTCACGAAGCGCTCTTTCGTAGTAGTCTCTCAGGTTACTCATCTTTGGTGTCTCCTGAGAGAATATTACAAATCGGTAAGATACTCTTTATACATACACATGTCTGCTGGTTACTAGGTATTTTAAACACCTGTCACTAGGTGCTACATCACTTTTACCTGCTCTTTCTCAATCTCAGTCATCTTCATGAAGAATGCCTTAGTGAAGGGTCTGTGTTCATGTAAGCTGAAACCGAAGAGAAGAGGATGTTTTTAACAGCTTTGTAGCTATACAGTGGAGTACAAAATGTCTAAAATCACATTGAAAATATAGGATTTAAAATTATAATTTGTATTTAAAACAATTAAAGCAATGCAAAATAATAAATATTTGTTTATTTATTAGGCCCCACTGTATATAGAGAACCATAGAGCAACAGCTGTATTTGATATGTACATTGTGAACGTTTTTCTAGCCCTTTTGTAACCTCCAGTTTTATAAGACCATTCCAGGTATTTTTCCTTCATGGCAGACGACACTGCAGGTACTGGAGACAGAAGCCCTTTCTGCAAATACAGAACAATTTAATTACATTATATACATTAACACTGTGTAATACATTAGAATTCAAATTAACATTATGTAATAAGGGCTATAAAAAAATTATCTGAATGCCGTGATATCTACCATCATCAACTGGTCTTTGATGAGTTTTAGTGGAAACATTTTTAAGTCATGTCCCACCTGAAAAAAGTTCTCTGTATCCTCTGGTATCTGTGAGGTCATCCTCCAATCTGCCTGCAGCTGCCATATTGGCAGACTTTCCTGTAGGACATATTACAGATTGATTATTAAATACATCATTTTCAAACTTCTTATTAGCACAGTAAAATATACTTAGGTTTAAATGAAAACTGAAATATATAAAAATATACAAATTTCTATAAGCAAATGTATGACATTTGGCTCTTGTAACTCATTTGTACAAAGGTCATTTTCCTTGCTTTCAGTTAAGTGCAAAAGATTTTGGAACATTCTCAAATTATGATGGATCATCAGGTTTTGCCCAAACATTCAAAGGAGATCTCCACTTCCAGAACAACAATTTACAAATAATTTACTCACTCCCTTGTCATCCACGATGTTCATGTTTTTCTTTCTTCAGTCGTAAGGAAATTATGTTTTTTGAGGAAAACATTTCAGCATTTTTCCCCATAAAATAGACTGCTATGGTGCCCCGATTTTGAACTTCCAAAAGACAGTTTGAATGTGGCTTCAAACGATCCCAAATGCGACTGTAAACTATCCCAGCCGAGGAAGAATTTCAATTTCTTTACGACTGAAGAAAGAAAGACATGAACATCGTGGATGACAAGGGGGTGAGTAAAGTATTTGTAAATTGTTGTTCTGGAAGTGGAGCTCTCCTTTAAGCCTAACTACACTGTGTCAAAGAAATGCTGAAATTCATGTACGATTGTTGTGCTGATAATATAATTCATGAAAATAAGAGCATTTGCACTACTGCTACAAAGATTTTGGACCTCATCATATTATATTTCATTACAGTAATGTGTTCAATCATTGTTCTTCCTTAATATCTCTAATTTTGCAAGAAACTGAGAGAATGAAGGACTGAGAAATGAAACAGGTTATGCATGCTGATATCGCTCTATAGCATCATCTTTCCATTTGGTTGGATAACGGCCTCTTTGTGAGGTTATCTAACTACAGGCTTCATAATCCTGCACACACGACTATTTCTCACTAGCTGGTTTAAGAAAAAAGCGTTGAGCGTTGAAGTTAGCCTACCAGAGGATGACTCTTATCGCTTAATTACAGTTATATGTAGGAATTCCTGTAGCTCGAGCAGTAGAGCATAGTGCTAGCAACACCAAGGTCAGAAGTTCAATTTCCAGGGAATGCATTAACTGATAAACTGTACGTCTTAAAAGCAATGGAAGTCACTTTGGATGAAAGTCAAATATTATTTTTTTAAAGAAAAGCATTCAGGAGAAGTTCATTTGTTCAAGTGGACTAATTAGGGCAAATCTGCTGTTAGATGTCCCACTTAGAGGCAGCTGTGGCACAACTGCTACCTTGGGATTCACGTGTTTCAGGGCTTCCTGGAATAGATGTCCCGCCTCTGTGCTCTCCAGATGGACCAATGTCTGGAGGCTGAAGCTCCACATTTCAACTGATTGGCTGAAGCGCTGGGTGGCTGTGATGGCGATCTGGGTAGCAGATACTGTATCCCCTGACGACAGCAGGACCTGTAGCTGTTTTTTGAGGTGATAGAAAGTGGCCTATATTACTACAGCAGCATCATTTTATTCCAGTGCTACATAAGGTGTGTAAGGAGGAGGTTTTGCAAGGAGATTGTTAACAGTGAACATTACCCAGTTCTTGTAGAATGTCTCTTGCAAAAGCTTGGCATCATGAGCACCCTGTAAGACTCGGAGTAATCGTTCATTTCTCTGAAAAAGTGAACAGTCACAATGTATTAATCGCACTTTGATTAAAATAAACCAGCAATAAATACCAAAAACGCTACTGTCTAAAAAGGTTAGTATAAGTAACGGAGGACAGATAATAAAACTCCTAATAAAGAAAGCAGTTTTTTAATTGATAACCTAAAATTTGAACAGAGCTTGGTATTAATAAACTATTGAAAACATAAATCAAAATAAATTAAGATGAGGCACAGGAAGGCATGGATTTCATAGGTAACGTGTGAGACCATTTAGCATTAGCTATTATTTAGCCTGATGACATGACCAATTGTTAAAAACAACTAAATGTTAAATATGCTTTTAACTTGTAGGTGAAAATTACTTATTATTCAGGTTATAAAAGCCTTTTGTTTTTTCATAAATATGGATTAATATAAATTACACATTTTTACAGAGTTCTTGTTACTGTGTAATTATACAGTTAAGTACTGAGTAATATTTATTAATTACATGTACTTCCTATATGCTTAGGGTTACTTACATGTAATTATGCACAATTAATTGTTATTATAATAATAAGTACATGTAATCTGTAACAAGGACAGCTTAAAATAAAGTGTTACCAATCAAGCTTCCCAAATACAAGTCCAGGTTATTCTGATAAAGATCATCACAAAAACTGCACCCCCCAGAAAAAAACAACAGGTTGATTACCTTTTCCTTGAGTACAGTGACATTTGTCTTCCTCTTATATCTCTCAAGACAGAATGTGACATAACATGTCCACATGCCCTCTACAAAAATAAATTAGACATTAGCAGGCAAATTACATACTGCTAGAATCCACTCATATTCCACCACTGAAATCTAGCTTAGTATTGATGCAAATACTAAACATAGGTCTGAAGTCAGTGTTACATCATGATACCTGTATTAAGGCTTTTTAGAGCCTCCTCATAAACAACACAGCAGCGTTCTTCTCTGCGGTCTGTATCAGAGGCTCTTCCTTTTGCAGACTGCAGCTCTGGGCCTCCAGCAGCATCCAGCTCACGCTTAGCCATGAAATCCCACATTAAGCAGTCATCAACATATTGACTCTGCAGACTGAACACAGACATAATTTAAAACATCACCTTTTCATGACTTCCTGTAAATGGATTTCACTAATACCAGTTTAGTGTTAATTTGTTCATTTACAATAGCTCCTAGTACAGCATTTTTATTGCTGATTATTCAGCAAAAATGAGTCAAACCCTATGTGTGTCTATGTAAATTGTCTGATTTTAGAAAAGGTAGGCAACAGTGGAAAAGACTCTTTACTCTTGCAGGATGGTGTCCTGTAGCTCCTTTGTGAAGTCAAAGATGGCAGCAATCTGTAGCAGCGACAAGATGAATTCAGCCCCTGATAAGACAAGACAGATAAATACAACACTTGGCTAATACTCAGCTAATGTTGAGTTGAACAGTTCTGTGGAAATTTAGCTGACCTTTTATTTTTTCTGCAGCATTTCTATACACCACTTCAGCAATTTTTCCACTCAAGATTTCTGGAGAAAAATTATATTCTTCCTAAATTGAAAAAACAAACAAACAAAAAAAAAATTGCTTTGTTACTCACTTTTTAATAATTTTATTCATCCAAGAAAAGGCTCAGATCTACAACTATATCCCTACCACATCTATTCCAGCTTGTTCCAACTCCTGCTTCTGTTTCCTCAGTTTCTCAGCATGCATAAGCTCCATCCGGAAATACTGTGCGCACACACAAAGTTTTAGCATATAAACATCAGTGTGGATCTTTTATAATTCAATGTTTTATTTGTTTTTCAGGCTAATTCAAAGAGATGCCAGTGTCTCCTCACCTCCTGATAGACTTTCTTATTCTCAGGATGAAAGCGCAAGGCACGAAGGAAGAGATGTCGGGCACTCTCTGAAGAGTTCCTGTCCTCCATCTCACACTTAGCAGCCATTATCCACAAAGCTGCAAGCATTGTTAAATTCTTTTATTTCTGACCATCTACTTTGAAATTTCTTAGATCTCTGACATAAATGAATATGAACACTATATAGAATAATAGATATTTTAGGCAAACCAACTAAAACTAAAAGTACAAAAAAAAACAAAAAAAAACAAAAAAAAAGTTTACCTGGTTTGTCAGGATGGATAGCTAACATAGATGACAAAACCTTGCTGAGGTTAGCCTTTGTGCCCTGAATGAAAGAACATAATAAAATAACTGACATTATCATAAAAAAGCACAGACATTTTATCACAGATTTACTTGTTTTTATAACATGTTTAATAAAACCACATACCCATTTCTTATTAAAGGCAACTTGAGAAAGCCAGAGCTGCACATCTTCCTACAGAAAATTGATTTGAAGTTAAAAACTAAACATTAAATTACAACATCTCAAGTAAGGTTAATTTTCTCATGTTTTCCAACCTGCCATTTTGTTTCAGCCCTTCTGAAAACACGGTTTATGCGATGAATGATGGGATACTCAATTTCCTCTCGTTTAAAATAGTAACCAATTCTCTGTAAACACAACAGTGCAGTTTAGGGTGCATGTATTTACTTTAATCATTACACAATGGCAGAAATAGCCATGGCTAAAACTATATTTTACAAATAAATAAACCAAAGATCTACTCACTGCTCTTCTCTTCTTGATGAGCTCTAGGACGTTTATTTCATACTGATGAAGAACAGAAACAAAACCCCCAATTACATGTCACATATCAAGCTATTCGGACCTTGCAGCTGGTTAGAAAAGTGGTTTGCAAAGCCAAAGCGTAACCTATCATGTTCCAGACAACCAATATGTGTACTGATAATTTTTGTGCAAATCAAAAATATATTAAACAGCACTTTCTCAATACAGACCTGTATGTATGTAATATAATCGTCTTTGCTCTGAACTGCTCGGTGCAGCTTGTATTCAAGAGCAGTAGATCTTTTCATCATAGACCTGAAACAAAAGTCTTGTTTAAGCAAGTAGAACCACTTGTTTTTGTATGTTGTGTTTGTGTGTGCAGTTATACTCACTTGACTTCTTTATTGGTGAACAAACCGACTCTTTCTAACTGTTCAACCGCTGGTATTCTGTCCTCTAATCGTTGTTGCACAATATCAGCCATTTCTAAAAGGTTGTGAGGTAAATCTTCAGATAAATACGTAAGATATTCAGAGTTTTATCAGAATAACGAACCCTTACTTGCTTTACATCCCTACACACGTGGGGACGGGAAGTTGTCATGTGTTTTACATCCGGTTGTTCACCAGAAAAAAAACTCCGACGGGAATTCTACACTCGATTGATTGATTCCTCTGTATTTTTTGTAATTTTTAAAAACTCTTCATTGTAGGTACACATATACAGCATTAATAATTAGGTATGTTTACTGAATTGCGAAGCTTTGTGGAGTGATGAGGGTCAACGGTTTTCAACAGGTTTTACTCTATCATTCGATTAAAATTTAGAACACAAATATTACTTCGATACATATTTTCATTAGTATTTTTATTTGAAACGATCATTTAGAATAGGTAAGTAACTAAACAGAACTCGCGATACGTGCTATTCTTCCCCGAGTTCTCTCCCTTCCCAGAACCAAAACATTCTTGGCGGCAATTTGTCTCCTCTACCAATCTTAATGCCGCGTCTATCAAGGTGAGTCAGGCCAATAGAAAACCTCGATGTCACCAGATGACATCTCCGATTGGCTGCCACATTGTCATGGGCGGGTTCTCACAACACTTTCCTCAAGGGCTCGGGCGATACACTAGTACCGAGATTCATCACTTGGTAGGATTTTCCAATCCAAAATAAATGCAGTTTCGTCGCAAGTAATATAGATATTCAATAAATCTGAACGTTTATCTAAACCGGTACGTGAACGGCTGCCTGTATGGATGGATAACCCGGTGCCGCTTAACTGTGTTTTCGTCGCTGTGAAGGACCGCAAACTAACGTGCTAATTTTCATCTGTTGAGGATCAGTGACCAGACTGAGGACACACCAATAACATATTTGCAATTCATATGTTTTACACTTATTAAAACATGCACTAGTCAGGGAGACTTGTAACCACCGATATCTGATGTTTAGGTGATGGTAGAGAGCTGGTTAAAGGAGCGAGGGCAGCTGTCTGTCATTAATGTGCAGATATTCTCTTCGCCTGGTGTTGTTTTGGTGTGAAGTTTCGGTTAGGTGTTAGTTTATTATGGCTCCTCAGAAATACTCGGCTCAGGTGATGAACTGTAAAGCCAATGGTGCTGTATACCCATCTTCTGGCGTGAGTTCCATAAAGAAGCCCAAGATGGAGCAGCTGCAGGCCGACCATGAACTCTTCCTGCAGGCCTTTGAGAGTGAGTATATGTCTGTCTCATATAGCACACCAAGTAAAACTGTTATCTCTATCGCTTGTTTTTTGGGAAAGTATATTAACACATTCCTGTCACATCTCTTCATCATGACAAAATACTCTGGTCTGCTATTATTGCTATTAGATATGTGGGGTCCTTGGATTTAGCTTTGTGATGTCCTATAGCTGTTTTTTTTTTTATTTTATTTTTTTATTTAACATGATGCTGTTTGTCATTGCCATAACTAATTTTGCAGACAGTTATTTAAAACCCTCTAGTTATATTGTACATGAAGGGTTTAAAAAGAGACAGATAAAAGTAGTTTTCATTATGAAACTTTAAAATAGTATGTTTTATTAATACTAATGTATTTTCTCTTTAGAGCCTACTCAAATATACAGATTCCTACGAACAAGGAACCTAATAGCCGTGAGTATACCTTTGTAAATTAACCAAAAGGCTTAGCACTGAATTTATATAAACATCTCAGTTGAGTCTGGTTGCAATTAGTTTTATTTCTTTTTTTGCTTTTTCACAGCCGATACTACTTCATAGGACCCTCACCTTTATGTCGCATAGAAACTCACGAACAAATGCCAAAAGGTAGGTCTTCTGTATGTTCTAAAATTTGTTATCTGAAAATCCACTTTGCTTTGCTCTCTTACAGTGTGTTTATTGATTAAACTGGTCTTTTTCTTTAGGAAAACATTTAAAGTGGATGATTTGCTGTCCAACGTGGAGAGAATGAAAGGGGAGCCTGACTCTCAGAGGTACTGGTCTTCTACAGATGTTTCACATGCTGTGTTCTTATACAGATAATGAGCCTAAAGGTTGGAATACATTACTCAACTTTTAACATCTGAATAGATTTTTGAGCAAATGCCATTATAGACTTGCTGACTTTGTATATGGTTATAGAGGCAAAACTGGACATTATGCAGTACACTACTGAGGATCATAGATTGCCAAACTTTCAAGTTGTTCCTGACACAACAAACTGATGCAGAAACATGAAACATGGGACACAACTCGAAATATCAATATCTGATATCCTCCGGCTGAATCGAATCATAGTCCAAAGCAAAAAAAAAAGAAGACTGTGCCCATCATATATTATGTAACTTTCTGTTCAATCTGTCAACTCCAACTGCCCAAAATTTGCGGAGTGGTTCTGATTTTTGGCAACAAGTGTTGACTC
Organism: Labeo catla; assembly: GCA_012976165.1. Classification (NCBI taxonomy): domain Eukaryota; kingdom Metazoa; phylum Chordata; class Actinopteri; order Cypriniformes; family Cyprinidae; genus Labeo; species Labeo catla. The sequence continues at coordinate 116,155 of VONZ01000523.1, forward strand.
TTCCAGTCCCCAAACTGGGGCAAAAATCTGGCCAAAAGTAGTCTATTGAATTGCTAGAGAGAGATGGTTTTTGGCCCACTGTTTTCAGATTGACACTGACTTTTAGAGTGACTGAATAGTTTGAATTGAAATTGTGTTATAGGAAAATGTGACAGAATCATTTGGTTTCAAATAGTGAATTTGAATTGTTTCATTTGTGATTTCAGTTTGACTTCACATCTGCAACTGACATTCACTGGATTTTTTCACAAAAATGGTGAGTCTAAATTTGCCTAAAGTTATTTTCTGTCATGGTCTGTACAACCATCATTTTAGGGTTCTGATATAATTTTCTTTTTTAACCAGATAAGCCATGTCAAAACTCAGAAAATGATCAAAACTCAGTTTCACTTGAGGTGCTACTTGTCAAAGTCTGTCATAAAAAGCGTAAGGTGAGCTACTCTTTTATGTTAATTTATATGAATGTATTTATTTGGGTTTGGAGTCACTTGAAGGTGAGTAATTGTTCACTTTTGGGTGAGCTATCACTTAAAACAAACAAGTGGATAAAACAATTAAATCTTTCTTTTTGTTATGTTGGTCATTTTGCTCCCTTAGGATGTCAGCTGCCCTATAAAGCAAGTGCCTACGGGGAAAAAGCAGGTGCCTTTGAACCCGGATCTCAGCCAAACCAAGTCTGGTGCCTTCCCTTCCCTGCTGGTGTCCAGCAATGAGTTTGAGCCCAGTAACAGTCACATGGTCAAATCCTATTCTCTTCTCTTCAGGGTGTCTCGCACAGGCAAAAGAGACCCCAACGGCTTCATCAACTGTGAGGCAGATGAGAATATTGGTGAGTGGTAGTGTATGTACACAGTGTGTGACATCCTGCGTCAAAGCTCTGCAGACTTCATCCTCAGTTCTTTCATGGCTTTAGTGTGTTAGGTTAAAGAGAGTTCACCCAGAAATTAAAATGGTGTCATTTACTCAGTGTCATGTTTTTCCAAACCTGTATGATTTTCCTCTGTGGAACACAAAAGGAGATATCTTGCTCTATACAGTGAAAGTCATTGGAGTCCAGTGTTCTTTAGACCCCACTGACTTTCATTGTGTGCACCAAAACTGTTCTTGAAAATATTGTGTTCAGCAGAATAAATGTCATACAGGTTGGAACAACGTGGGTGATAAAGTGAAGACAGCATTTTAATTTTTTGGTGAACTAACCCTTTAATATCCAAGTATCAAGGGGATGGATGACAATTTTAAGAAGTATCATGTTTTTTCAGAAAATCTGATGGTGAGTGACTGACTGAAATCGAACCTTTTCTGTCGTCTGTCCATGATGATATGAAGAACTATTAAAGTCAGCACCTTACATTTTCAAATATAGTCAGTACAGTTAATTGAGAACTGCTTTCTGCAGTTGCTGTAGCCTCAGCCTCACAAATGCTAGACCAGACCAAAATGGAACAAAACAGTCCCAATGCTTTTATTTGTAGATGTAAAAGAGGAACTCCCATCCAGAAAGAAGAGAAACTCATCCCACAGAGGTGACGGAGAGAACCCAGAAACATTTGTTGCTCAGATGACTGTTTTCGATAAAAACAGGTTCGTAATAGCAGTTCTTAAAAGGGCCTCATTTTACTTAGAACTGCCAGAAAAGATTCCTTATGTGAGGAAAAACTGCATAACTGTATAATGATTGTCCTTCAGACGGCTGCAGCTGCTGGATGGAGAGTATGAGGTTTCCATGCAACAGATTGAAGACTGTCCAGTCAGCAAGAAGAGGGCCACATGGGAGACCATACTCGATGGAAAGGTTGGTTATGTCTGGTGGGAATAAGCTGATAACTTTCCTGTGATCATTTGAAGTTCTGAACAAAGCACTTGTGGGGAGTTGCTGAGCAGTCAAATGTAGTCATCTTTTTTTTTTTTTTTGAAAATATCTAGCTTTTAAAAATAAAGCTTAATTTCCCAAATTGTAAAGATGTATGATTTCATTCAGTGGCAATGTAGATTACAACTGTTGATTTTTTTTGTTATTTTGAAGAGGTTGCCCCCATTTGAGACCTTCTCTCAGGGACCAACTTTGCAGTTCACCCTTCGCTGGACAGGTGACCCCAATGACCCCTCAACAGCCCCTGTGGCCAAACCTCTCTCCACCCGCAGTTCTGACACCAGCACTACAGAGAGCAGACCCAGCACTCTCCGAACTGCACCTGTTGGTAAGGAAGCAAACTAGCATCTTATGTTGTTGAAGTTTGTTAGCAGTCATGGTCTGCTTGGTCTGTTTAGTTTTTGTGAGGTTATTTGTTACGTAATGTCTGATCAAGACTCTTTTTTTTGATGGACCTGTAATGCTGACAATTTGTTCTCTCAGCGGCAAAAGAATCAGTGAGCACCAGCATACAGCCCAGGAGAGAGCAGTCCCCCTGTGAACCCAGACAAAAACTACGCATCTTTTATCAGGTAGGAATTATGAACCTCTTATTATAGTACATTCATGTATATTGCACTGTTTAAAGTTTCTTGTATATTACTTAATAGAAACCACAATTTACACCATAGGTTATAGGGATGGTCTTTTTTGTCAATTTCTCATTTCGATTATTGATAGGTCTAAAAAAAAAACGAGTACTTTGGTGGCGGGGCGTATCCATCGTAGAGATAAATATAATATTTTAAGACTGTCACTATCACAAAATTAATGTTGACATAAAAAATAACATGAAAACATGAACATATGAGCAGAAAAAAATAACACTGCTAGATCATGATACATCAATGTTATCGAAAAGGAAACATCTAAAGGAATAGCTGCATGAGATGAAGCAATGAACTCATGAAAGCCTGTTATATCTCACATACTATTCAAATATCCTAGAAAAAGAAACATCTAAAAGCTGTATGACGGTCTCAAATAACCTATTCATAGTCAATAATATCAGGTATTGCAGCTGAAACAGTGAATAAAAAACACTCTGCAGCACTTTGCTAGCAAGTTAATAAACTCAGACAAATGCATCCTACTTTAGAATAATCAGATACCTATTACAATGTACATCTGCACAAAAGGATGCAAATGCGCACATGTTAGTTTGAAAGAGTAACTCCGAATGTGGATGCGCTCTTCCTGCAACAACAACGCTGATACACGGGCAACTAAGGCCTCGTTAACACTAGTGTTTTAAAATGAAAACGATCCTCGTCTACACTGGCGTTTTCACTCCATTTCGGAAACAATTTCCATCCACACTTCACAACCAAAAACGCATGTCACATGATCATTCATGCAGGTACAGCCATAGCTATGTATAGGTCAAATAGGGAATCTACCTATACATATCTATGGGTACAACAAAGAGCAGCCATGTCATCTGTCAGTCTCTGTTTTGGCCCGCTTACACTGAAACGCAACACCGGAGTTTTCAAACTAAAATGGGGTCTGCAGCGTTTTCGAAAGTCTCAAATGCTGCAGTAGTGTAAACGATAGGTGTGACCGTAGCAAAAGTTATGCATTTTCAAACGAAAACACACTAGTGTAAACGTAGCCTAAAGTTTAGCCTAAAGCTAAACACTGGTTGATAAACTGCAGAATTTTGGTAGCGGGTTAATAAACAACCAAACTTGTCATATTAGATTAATCAGATATAGATAACATGAAAGTAATCTTACAATTTACAAGGATGCAAATGCATACATGAACTTGACCATGCTAGTCCTCTTGTTGTAGATGCGCTCTTCCCCTAACAGCACGCTGAACAATGGACAACTAAAGCACAGAGAATTTACAGCATTATATTACAATCGTGTTCTCATTATAATGTTATGTGTATGACAGACTGCACTGCACATCTTGCACATAACTGAATTTCATGATTAACCTTTTAAATCCTGTTTCAGTTTATTTCGCCAGTCAGGAAAGCATGCTGTCTAATGCTAACAAATCAGACCATCAGGGAAAAAAAAAAATGACGTCATCGTTCATAATTGATCATCGCTGTCACATCTGAGTGCTCATGCCTAATATGTATACTGGAGCACCATCTGCAATGTAAAAACAAACCTCAAGAACTTTATGCAACATGCTTGTATTTCTGTCCACAGTTTCTATACAACAATAACACTCGTCAGCAAACAGAGGCCAGAGATGACCTGCACTGTCCCTGGTGCACACTCAACTGCCGTAAACTCTACAGCCTGCTGAAACACCTCAAACTCTCCCACAGTAGATTCATCTTTAGCTATGTGGTGAGCACAGTTGGACACATTCATAAATCTCTGCTTGTTTAATTTCAGAAGATGAATTTAATGAATTTATTAGGTAAAAAATTCTTTATATCCACCTTTTTCCTGGACGTGGAAGTCTTGCCCAGCTGAAACAATGCTTTACATTTCTGAGCCTGTATTCACTAAACATTTTATCTTAATATTTTACCACTAAGAGTTCTCTTAAATAGCAGTAAGTTTTTCTTCTATTGTTGGCTTGCTAAAACCACAAAATCCTAACCATTAGAATTTCTGTGATGGTTTGTATTGTTGACACACCTGTTATTTTTAAGATTTTCTCTTAAATCAGCAAGTTATGAGCTACTTTTAGCCTTAAGATGTTTTGTGAATACGGGCCCTGGTCTTTTAATTAATATATTTTTTTTTAGCTGATACTATAACATTAAACCTATGGAAATGGTTTTAAAAACCACATGGCGCTATAGTTTCATCACTGTAAAGTGTCGCAATGACCGTCTTTTTCTAGTTACTCCCCTGTCATAGTTTATGAGTGAAAAGATGACATGAAGCGACACGAGGTTAGCTGCATTGAAAACAGATGAGGACACATATACACACACTCTTGATAGGGCAAAGATTGTGGGATTTTGTCCACAAAATGATGAAAGCACACATTATCTTTAAATCATTATTTTATTATTACACACACAGTATTTTGACTTGAGTGCTACAAACCATGCTCATTTTCATCATTTATGCAAGGCATACAGTGGCAAACACAGATAGATTTGCTGATACGCAAGACAGGTATTTTACAGGAATTCCTTAAGCTTATTACTGTTACTGTGGCAGCCAACAACAGCACAGCATAACCTTGTGCACATTTTTATATTTATTGAAAATGTTTTTTAAGAAAAATAGTAGAAAAAATTACAAGTGAGTGACTTATTGTTCTTGAATGCTATGTTTTCCAGCCTCATCCTAAAGGTGCTCGGATAGACGTGTCCATAAATGAGTGCTATGATGGGTCATATGTTGGCAATCCACAAGACATCCACAGCCAGCCTGGCTTTGCCTTTAGCCGCAACGGTCCTGTTAAGAGGACAGCTGTCACCCACATACTTGTTTGTCGGTATGAAAATGTGTCAGTGTGTTTTGGAAAAATGCTAACTTTGTTTAGTTTTATGCTTAAACCCACCAATAAGTCCAAATCCACAATTCTCAATTTTTAATTGAATGTTGCAGTTTTTATTATAAATGATTTAACCATGCAAAAAGTATGGTCACAATTTCTATTTGAATGTAAACCATTGTTATAGGCAATAAGTGTGTTTCTATCACTGACAACTGTTTAAAATCACCTCAGTTTTTTTTATTTTTAATTGTGTTTTTTCCAGTTTTAATGACAAAATATACAGTCATGGCCAAAAATATTGGCACCCTTGCAATTCTGTCAGAAAATGCAATCCCTCTCTCAGAAAATGTTTGCAGTTGCAAATGTTTTTGTACTCACATATTTATTTATTTATTTATTTATTTTTTGCATTGGAACAACACAAAAAACAGAAAAGTCAAATCTGATACAATTCCACACAAAACCCCAAAAATTGGCACCTATAACTTAATATTTGGTAGCACCCCCTTTGGAAAAAATAACTGAAATCGATCGCTTCCTATAACCATGAATGAGTTTCTCACACCTCTCTACTGGAATTTTGGACCACTTTTCTTTTGCAAATTGCTCCAGGTCATTGAGATTTGAAGGATACCTTCTCCCAATTGCTGTTTTGAGATCTCGCCACAGGTGTTCTATGGGATTCAGATCTGAACTCATTGCTGGCCATTTCAGAACTCTCCAGTGCTTTGTTTGTAACCATTTCTGTGTTTCGGGTCATTATCCTGCTGGAAGACCCATGGCCTCTGGTGGAGACTCTCATTTTAATGCTTTTGTGTCAGCAGTGGCGTCCTCCTGGGTCTCCTTTTGCTCTTCCGTCCATGTCCAGGGAGGTTAGCTACAGTGCCATTGGCTGTAAACCTCCTGATGATATTGTGCACAGTGGACACAGGAACATTAAGATCTTTGGAGATAAACTTGTAGCCTTGAGATTGTTCATGTTTGTCCACAGACAGCTCTTTACACTTCTTGTCTCCATGCTCCGTGTGACACACAACACAAAGGTTGAGTCAACTTTTCTCCATTTTAACTGGTTGCAAGTGTGATTATTATATTGCCCACACCCGTTACTTGCCACAGGTGTGTTTAAATACAAATTACAGGAGCATCACTTGAAAAGCAGTTATTTCTTACAATTTTGACAAGGTGACAATAATTTTGTCCAGTCCATTTTTGAGTTCTGTGTGAAATATGATCAAGTTTGACTTTTCTTCTCAGTTTTTTTTGTGTTGTTGCAGTGCAAACAAAAACAATAAGCACGTGAATACCAAAACATTTGCAATTGGAACAATTTTCTGAGAGAAGTGTTGCATTTTCTGACAGAATTGCAAGGGTGCCGATATTTTTGGCCATGACTGTATACAGGATGTGCATGATGAATAAGGTGCCATAATGCCTGAGGAGGTTTTTATATAGAACAAAGTCAGGGTGATGTGCCAAAGTCTTTGAATTGGTTTTTGCATAAACCATTATGAGTTTTACTTGATTTAAAAAACAAAACCACCAACAAAACTGTTTAGGCAATTAAATGACCTTACTTCTTGTTGGCATATTAAGCATAAATGGTGTATGCTTTTGCATCAGTCACTCAAAAGTTCTTTTTGCTGGAAAAATCACGTATGCTGCACACTCTAAAAGTATAATACAGATAAATGCCACATTCTCCTGTTTTATCCATGGCTGTGATGCCAGAAATGTTAACCATGGATGTTTAATAATCCCTCACTTTCATTTAGGCCAAAGCGAACCAAGCCAAGTCTGTCTGAGTTTTTGGAGTCAGAGGAGGGTGAGCCAGAGCAGCAGCGGACTTATGTGAGCGGACATAACCGTCTGTATTTCCACAGCGACAGCTGCATGCCCCTCCGTCCACAGGAGATGGAGGTGGACAGTGAGGATGAGAAGGATCCAGAGTGGCTCAGAGAAAAGACCACCACGGTTAGTCAACTGGTCAAGCAAGTACCTTTTGCATTTGAATTAAACAATTCACACTCTTTTATGCATTATGAGTCTGACTAAAACTATTCTGTTCTCGAGTCATGATTAGTATGTTTTATTTTGCTTGAAGCAAATTGAAGAATTCACAGATGTGAATGAAGGAGAAAAAGAAGTAATGAAGTTGTGGAATCTTCATGTTATGAAGAATGGGTAAACATGCATTCATATTGTCTTTCTTTTTTTGTTAATTGTATTTTTAGAGCCTTGATCATAGACTTACAAAAACATCCAACAGTGGTGGATTATTGGTGCTGTTCTTATTTGGCTAACTGTACTTTCTCCAGATTCATTGCTGATAATCAGATGAGCCAGGCAAGCATGCTGTTTGTGGAAAACTGCGGGCCATACATCATTCGCAGGAATCTGTGTCGGAACTTTCTGCTGCACCTGGTCAATCTGCATGACTTCAACCTGGTCACCACAGCAACCATTGACCGGGCCATGGCCCGTATGAAGGAGATAGAGGAGTCACTTCCTGAACTAGAGGAGGGGCAGGAGTCATCAGATGCCACTTGCAATGGTCATGCTGTGTCCTCGGGTCTTTCAGTACATGGCAAACGCACCAAAAGTGGAGTGTCAGACTGACAACAAACGGTTTTACAAGACAGGTTATGAACATATAATGAACGAGCTCTAGTTTGAACTCAAATTCTCCATACTTATCCAATGGAACCATCCATCTCAATCAACAATATCTGTGGCTTAGAACATGTGTTCTACTTCTGATCTGCCCATATGCCCGTTTATTAATAAGGAGCCCATTTGAGACTTGATTGTGAGTTAGCTGCTGGTATTACAGACTGACACAAGTGCTGTTGACTGAATTGGTGCAATTTTTCAACAAGTTTTCCAGTGTAGTGTGTCATATCATTATAATTTCATCAGTCATGTCTAGTATAATCTTTTGTGTTTTTTTTAGTTTGTTTTTTTTTGAAAACCCATTATGCGAAGACGTGAGTTACTGTAGAATTGGGAGTACCGTTATTTGACTTTTTTTTTTGTTTGTTTTTTTTTTGTATACATTTTATGATGTTTAACCACTGTGCGTTCAGTGATTATTTAGCACATGGTAGCAATTGTGTTACTACTTATTCAGTGGCTGTAGACTCAGAATTTTTGATATGGACACTAAGTTGTGACATTCAGGTTTCTCATGTTGGATTTGAAAGCTAAGCAACATTTTCATAACATACAGATACTCCTTGTATCTGTTTTAGATTGGACCAATTAGGATATATGTTGCAGTCTGTTATCAGCTCCTTGTTTCACATGTGGAGTGTGAAGATCTTTCCATCCTAGAATGGCATCTTCTCTGTATATTTTTTTTAATACCGGTTCTCTTGTTAATTAGCAATATAAATGCACACTCACGTAAGGAGAACTGCCTATTTTTGAGCCACTAGAAGTCCTCGTTTCATAGATCTTTGTAAACCAACCTCATTATGCTATTTAAAGTGAGGATCCAGAACAGTTTTCAATCCAGTGTAGGTGATGTCAAACTGATGTTAATACTGGATATGTGGTATATAATAGTTTGTTGCTATTACAAGGTTCAGATGTTGTACATGCCAAAGTATATCAGATGCAGCATCCTTTCTCCTTAAATTTGTTTCATCTGCAAAATGCACAAGTTTGGTGTACACAAGAAAACTTTACAAATTAAAGATGTGTAAATGCTTGGTTTAAATGCATTTTATTTAATTGTGCTCAAGAATTCACATGATTTTCAAAACGGACACAATGCTAGAACAACAATTTATTTAATAGTAAATGTCAGGTTACATTTTTTTTAAATTATTATTTTGCATTTAACTTTAAGTGGATAACGATTTTTATGGGCGTAATGCGATAAGCCACGCCCCCGCCACAATCATATCCAATGGGCGAAGTGAGCGTCATATGTGAGAAGGAATCTGATTTGATGATGCAACTAACTAGCGCCCTTCTGCTTGGCGCGAGATTTAAAGTTAGATCGTCAGATTTCTACTATAAATCTTTATCAATTACGTGAATTAAAAAGTGTACTAAGGCATAGAACGCTTGCTGCATTCTTCGTTAATGTTACCAGACATGGCAACCATGAACAATCAAAATAGCACTGCTAGCTGCGATTTGTTGCAGTGTTTAGTTTAGGAATGGATTATATGTAACGCTATGTCAAAATGGAGGCATCGTCCTTTCTACCTCAGCATACTAGAATCAAGAACTCTTCCGGAAGTGTCTCCGACAGAAGAGCTTTTTATACGGAGAAGCTACTAGAGACGGACAGCAAACTCAAAACCCAGGTGCACCCAAAACGCAACAGGCTGAAACGAGCGAAAACACAAAAAACATCGGAGAATTTCACCGGCTGTGGAAACAATCCCACCTACTCGACTGAGACCACGGAGTCCATTTCATTTTCTGATGATAACTGTAAAGGAAAACTATTTACAGATGCTGCAGTACCTACTGACGATAAAGACCGTTCAGCTCTTACTCCTACATCACCAGATCTTCCCACAGCAAGCCTAAGAAAGGAAGGACACCATTCTCAAACGGTGCAAAAAGTTTGTCAAATGCAAAATGAGGCATCTACAACGGGATATCTGAAACGCAGTAAACTGACATTAAAGAGGATGAGCAGCAATATGAGTTTACAGATAGTCCCCTTTTCTGCAGAGAGAGAACGTGGTTCAAGGGACAAAAGCTTAAAACCAGAAATGGATCACTTTAAAGAGGTTTTGTCCACCTGTTTACAAATAAACACCAGTGACGGGGATCTTTTGATGGATGAGCCAGAGGTTAACACTGGACAAATCCCAGAGAGCACAAAACATGGTACTGGCCAAGCCTTGACTCTCATCACGTCTCGGGCTGCTCAGCACATCTGTAAAGAATCAACCGGTGTCAAACCTTTCAAAGAAATGGTGGGTTTGCTTAAAGCTGTTTTGCTGATATCAGAGGCGAGGATCAACTACATATTTATAATTTTCAGTGTAACATTTTTATTTAATGTCAGTCACCCCTATCAGCAAGATAGATGGCATTTGTGTTAGGTCAGTAGTTCTCAACCAGGGGGCTGGAGTCCGTAGGGCCCTCAAACTTCTAAGGGCCTGCAGAATGACTTAATATTTAATTAATATATTTAATTAATTAATATTATTATATTAATTATATTATATTATTAATTAGTTATTAATTAATTAAATTAGTCTAAATTAAAATGCTAAAAAATAAACAATTACATATAAATTAAATCATATTTCTCTTTGTTCTTCCTTAGTTTCTATTGTTTTCGTTGAGGAACAAACAGTTCTACAATACAGAGCATAACGTGTAGAATACCAAAATTAATTGTAGGTAATTCATTTAATATATTACATTTGAATATCAAAAAGGTTGAAAACAATTGAGTTAGGTGGTAAGGTTCACCTTCTGGATATTTATATCAAATAATTCAACAGTATATGTAAAACAACATATATTTATATATATGATATTTAATATTTATATTGCTGATTGTTTTGTGGAGTGTAGTAGAATAATTTGTTTGCTCAGTCTTTTGTCAATTCCCCCCTCACCCCCTCAGAAATCTGGATGGAGAAATAACTTTGGCAGTGAAATGAGCAGTGATTTGCTGGAAGAGATTCAGATACACAATTTGCAGTTTCCTGTCCACACATTCTTCGCTCTTCTCCTGAAGAAGAGAACTGCACCCGAGGAGGACATTTGTGCTTTGGGTAGGAAAATAAACATGTTTTTAAAAACAAACAGCTGTTCTCAGCTTACCTCTCAATATTTTTAAAGAGGAAGAAACAGATGTAGTTCTTTATGTTGTACTAATGGTGGGTATAAAAAAATCCATATGCTTATATTTGTTTTTATTGTTGTTATCATGCTGAAAGTTAAATTCACCTTAATCATTAATTATTTTAATGGAGCCCTGCAGGTTTTGTGTCAAAATGTCGGGTATTTGACACTATCCATGATACATTCTTGGTACCTTCTTACCGTCTTGACTACTGGTTCAGACCATAAAATATCTTGCCACATGTTTTTTTTTTTTTTCATTCTTCGTGACCAATAGTTTATGTCTAGCCAACCCATAGCCAAATCATATGAAAATCATATACAAAATATTGTTGTCACATGCAGCAAGTGATCAGTACCTGTCAGATATTCCTGCTGCTCCTTTAATGTTTAATCTCAAAAAGCTGTGGAGTCTACATAGCCCACCCACCCTTATATCATGCTGCTACTGGTTTCTTATGGTGGAAAAAAAACACAAATCTGTTTAATGCTGGTTTAAAATCTAGTAATCAAACTAAAACTAAGACTAATCCTCAGGACAAATTATTGATTTAATGGAAGCCTGTCAGGATGTGGGACATGCATTTTTTGTAATCTCTTTCGTGAAAGTATTTTTTTTTTTCCAATGTTGGACTTCTTTGTCTGCCATTAATTTGCAGAAGCAGATAAAACTGATGATTCTGAGCGTATTTCAGCTTCTGTCCAGAGAAAGAGAAAACAACAGTTGGAGGAGCAGACGTGTGACAGGACATACAAACGTCACAAGACAAACAAAGGCTGTATTTCTGCCGATAAGTTGGATTTGGAACAATTTTCAGATGGTTTGGCCCACCCTCATGCAAAGTACAAAAACAGACTGAGCCGAACAAAACGCAGACAACAACAAACTACGTTCTGTGCTGTAGTCACTGAACCAGTGGAGAAAGAATCTGTTCATCAGGACCCAAGGCCTGGTCATCTACGAAGAGAGGATGTTCTCTGGACGGATAAATATCAGCCTCAACAGTCTAGTGAAGTCGTTGGCAACTCTGCATCAGTAGGAAAACTACACAGGTGAAATGTGTCACTGCATTAATGTCAGATGGTTGGTGTAACCTGATAATTAAGGGAATTGTTAACCCACAAATATGTTTATTCTAGACAGTCTAACATATTCTAAAACAGCAGTTCCCACTAGCGTCAGTCAGTGAAATTCAGGGAAAAAAAAATCAAAATTGTTACTGAAAATGTATATATTTTTAATCATTATTTTGAATCATCCTAAATCATTGTTAAGTAAATGCCTTGAAGATTCACAAAATTCATTGGTTAAATAAAATAGATTTTATTTAACCAATTTTTATTTCAATTTTGCTTAAATTTCTGCTTTGACACAATCTGTATTGTATAAAACACTATGTAAATAAAGATGACTAGCTACTTATTTTATTCTTAAATTAAAAAATATATATATTATTGTAGATAATTGGGGACTTGAAGTCAAAAAAGTTGAGAACCACTGTTCAAGAGAAACTTTCTAGAATTATGTCACTTAAAATAAAAATAGTCTGGTAAGTAATTTACACAATAATAATAATGGCCATTTATTGATATACTAGACAATATTGACAACCTTATCTCCTTTTGTTCATTCCTCCAATGGCAGCTGGTTAAAAGAATGGAAAATAAGAGCAGACATTGAGGAGAGGAGAAGACGACAAGAAGAAAGGAGGATGAAGAAGGATAATAGTAATGGTAATGAAATTGCCAACACAGAACACATGCAGTTATTACAATAACAATATAACATGTCGATCTGTATTTATTTTTTTCTGAAACTGAAAAATGTGTGTAAATTTTTCTTTACCTGTAGAGTTGTGGGACTGTGGTGATTTTAAAGGTGATACTGTATCCATAGAGCATGAGCAGGAACTGTGTAACACAGTGCTCATGATTGGTCCATCAGGAGTGGGCAAAACAGCTGCTGTGTATGCCTGTGCACAAGAGCTGGGATTCAAGGTCTCAGTGCATTATGTTCTCTTCATATCTATGCTATTACATGCATTACAATAACCAACCAGTTTTGTATCTTACTCTGTTTCATGGTCCACACAGGTGTTCGAGGTGAATAGCTCAGTCCTGCGCTGCGGTCGTCTCATTCTCTCCCAGCTGACAGAAGCAACTCAGTCCCATCAGGTGGACATTCAGAGAATTAAAACCTTCAGATCTGCAATCATTAACCAAAGTGAAATCAAACCTGATCCACCTTGTGAGTGAACCTTTTAGTTTATACAATATGAATTCTTGGGTAATTAGTAGACATTAGCCTGATACAGACAGGTAATTGTTTCTCATGGGGACTAAAATATTTTCAACATTTACAGGGGTTAGTCTGTAATTTTATTGCCATCTAAATCCAGAATGTCTGTTTTTCTCTCCGACCACCTGTGAATAAATCCCTGCCTGAATTACCTACCGTTTTTTTTGACAAACGCCAAGGTCTTGTGATAATTAATTTGCAGTCTGAATCCACATCTCTGAGTTTACAAGACGAAACTGATTCACTGTTTAAATCCTATTTGACCACTGCTGAACACTGTACAGTAGCTAACTTGCACTTTGCTGTAATTTAAAAAAGTGTTTACAAAAACATTATTTCATAACTGCTCCACCACAGCAAGTGGGAGCTGTTAAGAACAAAAAAAAAAACAATACTTTATGTAAATAAGAGGTTGCATTAACTTACTTCTGCTAATCTCTACGCATTTTGAATAACATCCATTAATAAAATTTTTACAATAAAATACAATACAGTTTTAAAATATGTCTTATATACAATTACGTAGATAAAAATATAAACCAGGCAGCTTTATGAATACCTTATGTAAATAAGAGGTTGCATTAACTTATTTCTGTTAATCTCCACACTTTGAATAGCATCCATCATTTTGAAAGATAAAATAAAAAGACAGAAAACCATTTCAATAGCACATCTATTTTCCTATAAACAGCAGATTTAAATATCAAATAATAAATAGGATGTTGTAAAATATGAATTTTATTCTTACTATTCCAAACATACAGCATTTTATTTACAGCAGGCAATTGTGTGGAGCAGCACATTTCATCACAGAACTCGCTTCTCCACCATTAGTAAATCGCAATCCGAGTCCGTGTTTTATCACTGAGGTGCCATGTGAATTAGTTTTTCCATTTACTCCCGAATAGGGCTATTGTTTTGCATAAAATTAAAAAAAAAAAAAACTCAATGGAGTCTCATGAATTCTTGCATACATGACATATCAGTAAAAGTGGATAAATATATAATTAATTTTGTGCATTGAATCTGAAAATTTTTTTTCCACAGGCAAGGAAGGCCATAGAAAAGTTACTTCATCTAAGAAAACTTCAAGTTCTCCTAGCATTTCCCATTTAAGCACTAAACCACAGCCAGTAAAACTCACACGCTTCTTCAAGTTGAGTAGCAGCAAGTCTGTAGGTAAAACCTCTGATGGTGCTGAACAATATATACATGGTAAGTGTACCAGAATAATTCAGCCATGATATATAAGAACTTTAAGAAGGTACTTAAAGTAACAAAGGGCCTGGTTTACTAAAGCATTTAACAGATATCTCTGCTTTGTCTGGGTAAAAAAAATTGTATCATATCTGAAAGAATAATAATTGAACATGGATACTTTTATGAATATAAACAATATATTATTATTATTATTTTGATTATTCATCACAAATCTAACTACAACAGCTGGTGAACTGAAACCAGGTAGACTTGAGAGATCAGTGTTTGATTTTGAGGACAATAGACAAGGTGATCAGCAGTCACCGTGTCCATCTAAAGGTCCTACTTCAGCTGGACAGGGCCGGACAGTCCCCATGTCACTAATACTATTTGAGGAGGTATTACATAACGGATTGCGTAACACTTCATGATTTAAACCCCTTTTTGACTTGTTCACATACGTTTTTAATGTGCTGGCAATGTTAAATGTGCTCCCCAGGTTGATGTCATTTTCCCTGAAGATGTTGGATTTCTTGCAGCTATTAGGACTTTCATGAGTAGAACCAAAAGACCCATAATTCTGACAACCAATGGTGAGCAGTGCTTTATTGCATAAAATGCACTCAAGCATTTATTTCTTTGTTAAAATGTTGCTTCTTTACAGACCCATCATTTAGTGGAAGACTTAAGGGGCATTTTGATGAAATACATTTCCAAACTCCTTCACTGGTGAGAAGAACCAATATATTTGAAAGCAGATTTTGAAAACCACTATTCACCTTTTAATGCCACAGTTGTCATGCGCTTGTTATCTAATGGCTTTGTTATTTTTTCAGATAATTGCATAGTTATATGAAGTATTAACATTATGTTTCATTAAAATATTAGCAAACCATCAGGAGCTTTCTGCAGTGTTTGTGTGTGGTGGAGGACATGAGGGCTGATCCAGAATATCTGGCCTTTTTGCTGTGTCGGAATAAGGGGGATATCAGACAGAGTATTCTCCAGCTTCAGCTCTGGGTCCGTAGTGGTGGAGGGAGCACAGAACTACAAATTCTAAAGAACATACTCAAAGTGAGCCGGACAAAATTACTACTTTACTAAGTTTTTTGCACATGCAATTATAGAGATGCAAATAGTTGTCAATCTCCAAAAGATTGTCATTTTGCAAGACTGTGTGACACATCAATGGAGTGTAGTTACATGTTGCTGCTCTCTTAAATCTTATTACCAATATAGAATATTTGATTACAATATCTTTTGCACGTTTCAAGTATTTTTTTTGCTAGTACTGTTATATAGATCAATTTGGAGTAGATGTCACAGTTACATCACTTGCAGCTTCACTTGCAACTTTTTGTAGAATACTGTCATCAAAGACGCCATTTGAAGCTAAACGCAGATGTTTAAACAGACAGATTAATGAATGAAACCTGCTAAGATTACTTTTAAAGCATAAATTTTCACAAAAAAATCATATTAATCACTAATGCAGTTCATAGAGAACATTATATTAGCCCTTCAGTTACAGCATTAAACACTATTTAAACCTTTAACATTTTAGAGTTACCTATTTTATCTCACAATTCTGACTCTTTATTCTCGTAAATGCAAGTTTATATTTCATATTTCGGACTTTATAACTCGATTTAATTCAACAACAGTGAGTTTGTTAACTCTGAGGGGTTCATCAACTCTGATGAACTATGATATGTATTAGGTTTTGTAATCTATTTACATGCGTTATTTGCACTTAGAGATTACTTTTTCTAGAAATCTGCGGTTGTTTATCAGGGGAAAAAAAGTAAGTCATGCAAATGGAATGAAATGAGGGTGAGTAAATTGAGAAATTTTTAATTTTGCTGTGAATTAAGTGGGTGGATCTTCACATGAATAAGCATCAAAGTGGATCATACTTTATGCTGATAGTCTTGCAGAGCCAGTAAGTCATTTGCACTAATTCATAAGCACAAGTTGATGTACGTATTGTCTTAAATTACACAGTGTGAATCCTGGACTGAGCTGGAAAACAGCAGGTATCTGGAGATCCTGGCAGAGAAAATTGGAGCAGGTCTACTGTATTCTAGCATCGAAAGTCTCTTTTCTCCACATTTCTCATCTCAATCCTCCTATCAGCAACAGTCAATAAATCCCAAGATGAAAGGAGAAAAGCCAGTCAAAGGCTTGATGTTACAGACCTCCACAAGTGTACACGAGGTTAGACCAGACAAGCTCTCTACATGCAGAAGAAAAAAACATTTCTCATCTTGTGAGACAAAAACTTTTTCTTACCCACATTCAATCCTGCATCTCAAACTTTTCTCATTGGATGAATCTTATACGTCTTCAGTCCTTTCAAAGCAAACAAAAAATGTCCATGGACTAGATAAATCACTCAGGCTGGTTTTTCAACACTTGGTGTGCATTGCAAAGTTTTTTGAAAATATGTCTTTTCTGGATGCTTGTTTACAAAGACCATCTCTTAGTGAAACTGGACTTTGCAAACCGGAACCTCTCGGTTGGATGGGTGCCACAGTGAAGGATAGCTTATTGGACTTGCCAAGAGAGGAGCAGATCGGACAAAGTTTTGAGAATTCATCACAGATATTGGCCATTGTGGAAGGTCTGAGTTTCCATCAGTGTCAGACTGAACTCTCTGGGATCTGGATGGAGGCTGAAAGACTGAGGGAGGAGTTGTCTTCAGAGAGATGGAAACAAATGATTTGTGCCCTGTCTCTGCCAACTGACAAAAAAACCCTTAGAATGTGTCAATGCAAATTCTGTGAACCTAGGTGTGTATATTAAATTAATACATTTAATCTGTGTGCATGTTATGTGTACACTGTTTTTTTTTTGTTTTGGTGGGATCTGATTTTGACTTCTTTTGCAGTGGTATCCAGAAGCGCAATGAGATCATATCCAATCTGATCTCCAGCAAAAAGTTCTGTTGTTATAGTAATAAACATGTTCTTTTCATGGACTACCTACCCACTCTGCGCTCAATCTGTAGATCTGAGAGAATTAAGGAACAGCGCTCCTTTAGGTAATTTGTATTTTGAAAGGAATTTTCTAATGCTTTAAAAATTGTATTTACAGAAATTATTTACTTTGGTATTTGTTACCTTAATGTATTTTAAACACATTTATTGTTTATTTTAATGATTAAGACTTGCTCTTTTTTTGTGTACACTTTCAGACATTCACACTACCTCTCAAGCCTTCACCTGCCTAGAAGCTTGCTGGAACTTACGGCCTTGGATTTCCCTTGATGCGAGATTAACATGCTGCTCTAGAAAATCCTCCATGACTTCTAAACTGTATTGTGACATGAGTGTGACTTGTGTTTGTAGGTGCTTGCAGAAATTTGTTTGATAGATCATTTGTTCTTGGCAAATAAAAATATGTATTTTTCTAATTAGAAGTGGGAACTTTCACTAGTACCTCAAATGAGCATAATGTCTGAACTTCATTGTAGTAGACATAAAATTCCCATCCAAGTGTTATGTTTAACCGACTGCTCTCAAGGTCATTTTTTTGTGGATGTTTTTTTGTTACCCACATTCTTCAAGATATCATCTTTTGTGTTCCACAGAAAACAGTTTGGAATAATTGAAGGGGCAATTTTCATTTTGGGGTGAACAGTCACCCTTTAATATTGCTATAATATCATATATAATACAGTGTTACTGTAGATTTTCTTGAACACTTAACCTTTAAATTTATGAAGTTTCTAAACACTGACTTATTTCTGGTTTAACACTTACAGAAATAAAAAATAAATAAATAAATAAAATCCTGTCAGGTTCAAGCAACATAAATTAACTTTAATATGAACTTTTTGGTTCAGAGTAAGCATAATAATTATTCAATGGAAGGGACAGGTAGCTCCAATGTCCAACAAATAAGAAATAGTCATCGAGTAGCGATTCACTCCTGCAGGAGTTCAAAAAACGCAACAGCTTGCAGAAGAGCATCACATAGCTCTTCCCCTCGGTTTCTACTGCTCATCTGAAAGGAGTTTCTGTGCTTTAACACCAAGTCATGAGGAAAAAGAACACGTGGGTTTTGCTTCATCACCGACTCCGTCATCATCTTCTTTACTGTCTGAGCTCCACTTGTCCGACAATCTCCCACTATTAGGTTGAAATGGCGACCGACAGCTGTGCGCATCATGTTAAGGACTTTTGGGGGGCTTCCTGCTTCCCTCGCTGGAGAGAGTAAAGCAAATAGCATGGCCTCTACTGTCCGGAGGTGGACCAAGACTGGATAAAGAGAAGTATTCTGGGGAGAGATGCTTGGCTTCTCCACCAAAAAAAAGTCGGCAGGAGGAAAGCTTGAAATAACAGTAGAGATCTGGGGTTGACAAAAAAATATAAATTATTATTCACATTCAGAGAGGTCATTCCTTTGCAAATGTACTATCAAATAAGGTGCATTAATATAACAATCTCTATATAGAAGGTAAACCAGCAACACGTGACAAGAGAGCTTAAAATGCTAAAACATTCTTCAAAGTATCTGCTATTGCAGAGGTCATCAAACTTGATCCTGGAGGGCCGATGTCCTGCAGAGTTTAGCTACAACTTGTCTCAACACACCTGCCTGGAAGTTTCAAGTGTACCTATTAAGACCTTGATTAGCTGGTTCGGGTGTGTTCAATTAAGGTTGGAGCTAAACTCTGTAAGATTTTTGAAGCCAACGTGAAATGGAAATTCATAAATATATTACTAAAAGCATGTTATTGATTTTACTGTGAATGATTAATCTATGTATGTGTTTCATTTTTAAACATTTTTTGACCTAATAATTTATCAAAATGGCATTACTAAATATTCAATCAGACTTCTATCAATAATTTTATTTTATTTTTTTTTTTTGCCCCTTACTGCAAAACTGCAAGTTTGCCTTAAAGTCTGCCACCATCTAATCAACAACCCATGTGATTTATTTCAATCTCAAATAAATTAATGGCAAAAAACACAATTTATTAACTCACATCTTCCAAATAATCGGATGCCATGTATGTTCCTTTCATAAAACTCTTGCACTCTGCTTGCTGCCAGTCTAAGACTGTTCTTGCACGATCCATGTGTGTCCATGCAATTTTATTAGTACCACAAACAATGGACACGATAGAGCTTGCATCCTGCAAGACATTCAAAAATAAAACATAACACAAATCTCCTTATTCACGAAAGCTATTAAATGTAGTGGTTTAGACAGATCTGCCTCACCTCCAAAAGAGCTCGGTCAACCTCAGGTCTTATAAATTTAGCCAGATGGACTTTTCCCTTTTTCCTCTCCTTCTTGTCAGCTGGTTTAAGGATGGAGTCAAAGACTATGACAGCACTCTTGTGTTTCAGTAAGGGCACATTCATGACGCTCTCCAGACTGTTGAATGGTCCATGTGTTGTTCTGTATTTGATGATGTTAACAGCTTTCCGACCTCGCAGCAGTTTGACCTGTTCCAGTTCTGACTCCGTCGCTGTATTGAGTCGCTGGAGGATGACAGCACGCTGCTCTGCGCTATAACATGAGTCCAGGGGTTTGTCCTTTTCTTGGCATAATTCAGAGGAAATAGATGCATTCAGGGTGTCAAGCCCAGAGATCATGATTCTGCTCCTTCTGCAACAGGTGCAGTGCAAGAATCTGAGCTCATATTCAAGAACGGATCTCGGTGGACGACAGAACAGACTGTAATGTCCTGTAATCAATCAATGATTTAGTCAGAAAGTAATCAAACAAACAAACAAAACATGCATGCACATTGTGAGACTAAAATATCCATCATTCAAGTCAACTCACATTTTTATCAAACAACAATCAATTTTCAATTTTAGTTATTAAAGCAGCTCCACAGAAGGCAATGCTCTAATTGTTCAGCTCAATTTGGTTCAATTTTTTGTTCCCATTCGACAGTGTCAGTAGAGTTAGATCTTAGTCCCAACTAAGAAACTTCATTTAACATAGCCAAAGATACACTAAATAGGTCACAATTACTGTTTTTTTCCTTTTATACAAAACATCATTAGGGTATTAAGTGAAGATCACGTTCCATTAAGATCTTTTGTTAATTTCCTACCATAAATATATCAAAAACTTAATTCTTTATTTAGTAATATCCATTGCTAAGAACTTCAATTGGACCACTTTAAAGACAATTTTCCCAGTATTTTCATTTTTTTTTTTTTTTTTGCACCCTCAGATTCCAGATTTTCAAATATTTGTATCCCAGCCAAATATTGTCCCATTCTAACAAACCATACATTCGATGGAAGCTTATTTATTCAGCTTTGAGATTATGTATAAATCTCAAATAAAAAAAAGAGCCTTATGACTGATGTTGTGGTCCAAGGACAAATATACATAAATAATTAAATTACAAAACTTTGCACTATATACACAACTTTGAACTTTCAATTAAATTAGTGCAACTGATAATACAAGCTCTAACAAGATCTGTGATACTGGAACATACTTTTTAGTCCATATGATAGACAACTCAAGGGTTAGCTCTAACTGAATTATTATACCTAATCTCTTTACAAGTGTTGTTATTATTTATTACCTTTGAGGAAGATGGAAGACAGGAGGCGTTTTGCCATCCACATGTTTGGTCGCCACAGTTCTGTTTTAGTTACTTATGAATGTGCCCCATGCATGCATTTCCCTGACAAGTCCGACGTTAAGGACTCGTGGGGAAACACGGCGTGTGTGACTTTGGTTCCGAATACGAATAGACGCTTTGCACAAGAAAATAAAGCGTTTCCTAGACTTTCAGTTTCGATTCCGAAAAACATCTTGACATAATGTCGCTATTATACGAGGATATTGTGAAGTTCGTCGCGAATAATCTTAAATGCTCGATATGTATTGAGATTTTCACAAAGCCAGTTACACTAGTTTGTGGACATAACTATTGTCAGAAGTGCATCAATGCATGTTGGGCAAAGAGCAGCGCAAAAAGAGATTGTCCACAATGTCGGGCAGATGTTAGCAATAGTAAACTAGAGATGAATTTCACTCTGTATAACATACTGGAATTACAGGATCTTGGTGGTCGCGAAAAATGGGAGCAAATTCTGGCAGAAATAGATCAGGCAGATCAAACGCAACACGCTGGAAGAACGGTTACAAAAGTGGCAAGTTCATGGTCTCAATCTTATCAAGTTCATGGTCTTATTTTATCAGCCATGCTACTTAATCTAAAACTATAGCAAGACTATAAAAAATATAACGTTTTTCGTATTAGTTGAGATACTGCATGGGCTACTTCTTCTTAAAATAGGCCTGCGTTACACTATAGGATGTGGTAGGTGGGGGGAGAGAACCTTGGTTGATCAGGTCATGGCTGATATGTTGATTGGTTTTGGGCACTTTTCAGCTGACCAGACTCTGAGACTGTCTTTATCATCTTAGACTGGCTTAAATAGACGTTTCCAGTAGGGAACCAATTCATTTTATTTATTTCTTTATTTTAAGTTATTTGTGTTATTGGTCAGCTAACAAAAAATTATGTTAATCACATATGCATACACAATACATCTGGGTTGCTAATTTTGTGCTTTTTCTAACTTTCTAACTTTTACTGCCACTGATTGCTCTTAAGGAGAGTTTAATGAAACATCTGGATTGGTTAAAAGCTGAGATCAACAAGACAGAAGATATACTTTCAACCGAGCTAAATTCAAATCAGACTTGTGAGGTAATAAGTTTAATGCTAATACTTTTAAATGTGTACATATGTGCTATATGAAAAAAAAAATTCTTAAGAAATAATGAGTGAATTTTGAATCTCTCAGGGTGGGTTGGGAATTTATGATTCCTCGATTGTTTCGATGGATGTTTCCAGTTCATCTTTAGACAGTGACGCTTCAAGTTGTTATGCAAGCAGAAGTTTTAGTCTGACATCAATGGATCATCAAGAACTACCTTCTCAGTCTGAAGAGGTACAGCACCTTTGGTATCTGATTATATACTTTAACTGGCAATTTTCTGCTTATTGTAGGGCCACTTATTTATCCAATTTCTGAAAATATTAATGTGCATTTCCATTTACTAATTATTTTCCTTCAGCAATGACACATTAAAATAACAGTAAAGACATTTATAATGTTTAGATTTAACAATTACAAAGAAATGATGTTCAAAAATATTAAACAGCACTACTATTTTCAACATTGCTTATATTTATAAGTGTAATTCTGCATCAAATCAACATATTAGAATGGTTTCTGAAAGATCATGACACTGAAGACTGGAGTAATGGTTGCTAAAAAAAAACATTTTAATAAATAAATTGTATTTTAAGGAATAAATTGTATTTTAAAATGTAATGAAATAGAAAAAAATTACTGTATATTGTAATAACATTTCACAATATTACAAATAAATGCAGCCTTGCTGAGCACAGAAGACTTTCAAAGAATATTAAAAAATCTTACACACACTAGGGCTGCACGATTATAACAAAAATCATAATTGTTGATTATTCCCTTGAAATTGTAATTGTGATTATTAATTTAGATTATCACAATTTACATTGAATGATGTTTTGAATAGATTTATACCATTGTATGAAGCGACTGCATTTTTATATATAGTTTCTTCTTTAAATATAAAAAAAAATTAAAATTAAAATTTAAAACAATGAGAAAAAAACCCTTAAGATAACCTGTAGGAAAACTACACACACAGAATAATGTAAGTGGATTTTTTTATGTAATTGTGCCTTTTATTTTATTATTACATAATTGTGGCATCTGTAATTGTAATCACAATTAGAAATTCGATTAATTGTGCAGCCCTAACACACAATATTAGTTCAATATTAGTTATATGTATGTTATGTAATATATGTTATGTTATGTAATATATGTTATGCAAACATTTTGATGATTCATTATAAATTATATGTCAAGTCACTTTTATTTATATAGCAATTCATACAATGCAGATTATTTCAAAATCATTTGTGTGTTCATATGGGAAGTGAATGAGACCCAATAATGTTCTGGTGAGATGTCTAGATAAGAGATTTGGAAATCAAAGTGTGAGAAATATATTTACATATATATTCAATGCTATTTACTCATGGAATGTAGCTGATTGTTAAAAACACAATTTTTCTCAGGAGAGTTCACAGGAGTTTGTAGAGGAGTCTCCAGAGAATTCAGAATCTCTGTTTGAGGATGTTGATCTTACTCCCAGTGCAGGAGCACAGTATTGCAACAGAGACTTTGCTGTGGGTAATGCTACCATTGATTTTTATTATGCATGCTTGAATTAAAAATGTGTCTTTGGTGATATTCTTGTTCTAACGTCTCCTAACTAAATGTCTTTCTCTCCCTCCCAGCTGCTCCTCATGCAGAATTTGTTGAGCTTTCCTTTTCTCCCCAGCTTGGAAACAGACGGCTGTTTTTTGACACAGAGAACTGTACAGTGGAAACGCAACAGGGACACCATGCTAGATCATCAAACGGGCGTTTTGATGCCTGTCAGTGGATGGCAAAGCAGAAATTCAGAGAAGGGTGGGTTTACTGGGATGTGGACACCACATTCAGCACTGGATGGGCTGTTGGTGTGGCGTATCCCAGTCTGAAGCATAACGAGAGGTTGGGAAGAACTTCTTCATCTTGGTGTTTGGAGTGGAGCAGTGGGCAACTGAATGCTTGGCATGATAATATAAAGACCTCTGTTAAGCACAGCAACCCTAATGGAATCAGAGTCATTCTGGACATGGCCAAAGGACAGTTGTCCTTTCAGAGTCTGTGTGATGGCCTGCTTGAATTATACAGTTTCCAGGTGGATTTCTCTGGTCCACTCATACCCGTTTTCTGGCTTTATGGATTAAAACGCAATGCCTTAAAATTTCCTAGACATTGAGTTCAGGATAACATAGATCTGTAGTATTTCTACTACTTGATACACTCCATTTTGTTTATGGAATATGTGCAAAAGTTTTAGGCCACTAGTATTTTCACCAGCTAAAAAATGGTTTAAAGTAAGTTAATTCTATCTTTTGCTGTAGTGTGTCAGTAGGAAACATCAGTTTACATTTCCAAACATTCTGTTTGCCAATAATTGTAATAATCTAGTGAATTTTTTGTTTGCACAAGGAGTCTGACAACAGCCAGTGCTCCACACTGATCTGATCTTATCATCATCCAGTCTTCCTGGAATGACATGAAGACACAGAACAAACTGAAGCAGAGTAAATCCAGAAGAACTGTGGCAACGTCTCCAAGATGCGTCAAGAGACCTACCTGCAAAGCTACCTGAAAAATTTTGCGCAAGTGCACCTAGGGCAAAAGCTGCTGTAAACGCAAAGAATGGTCGCACCAAATGTTGATTTTATGTAGTTAATAGAAGGTAATTGATAAAGAAAATCTATTTATGACAGCATCCTCATTTTACAGCATTTTTACACAAGTGCCTAAAACTTTTATCAGTGCTGCAGCTTAGCAGTTAGGTTTCTTGAAGCATCCTGGAGACTTTGTCACAGTTCTTCTGGATTTAGTCTGTCTGAGTTTGTTCTGTTTCTTCATGTCATTCCAGACAGACTGGATGATGATGAGATCAGATCTCTGTGCAGAGCACTCGCTGTTGTCAGACTCCTTGTGCAAACAAAAATCTCACTGGATTATTATGATTAATGGCAAAATGAATGTTTGGAAATGTAATCTGACATTTCCTACTGACACACTACAGCAAAAGACCAACTTTAACTGACTTTAAACCATTTTTTAGCTGATGAAAATACTAGTGGCCTAAGACTTTTGCACAGTACTGTATATGTGTAATCTCATTAGCTTTCTGGTATTTAACCATTTTACCACAAAACCATAGGACTAAACAATGTTCTTTTTTTGCTATCATGGTTATTTCTACAATTTTGGATTGTGATAATGCTAATATTGTTGGCTCATTTATGATGTTTTCTTTGTCTTCACTGGATTCTGGGCGGTTTAGATAAAAGTAAAAAAAAAAAAAACATGTATAAATGATTGCAAATGTTTGATTTGCAAATGCAAATATACTGTAATCTCAATGGTACTAAAGATTATAGATGTATTATTATGATTATGATGTGATGTTCAACAACTTTATACTAATTTAAAACTAAAGAATCTTGCGTTTTCTTTTTATTTTTGCATAGTTTGTCCCTCAGTGAGATCCGTAGGCATGTTGGAGGTCAGAGGGAGGCGTGTATGTAACACATCTACATCGGTTAACAGCCGCTGAGTCTCTCCATCCCTGACTTCATCAGTACCAATAGATGCCGATGCGTATAGAACGTCGAATCCCATGATTTTAACGAAAACCTTTTAGCTAGTTTGATTGTGCATAATGCCAAGCTTACTTAGTGTCTGGGTTGATGTGCATTGCTGTGGACGTATGTAAAATCCTGACGATTGTAATAGGGTCAATCTGACTTCACAAGTGGGGGAATATGAGAAAAGACGTGAGGATTCTGTTGGTTGGAGAACGTAAGTCTCTTATTGATGACATGGCTTCCTTGTTTCAATGTTATGAAACGACCATAGCCTTAAAATATTTGAACCTTAAAATGAATTAAACATTTACACTCTTCCACTGAAATATTAAGCTTATATACGATACAGATGTTTGAAGTGGTTGCATTGTAATATTAAATAAAATCGCTATCATGTCTTCTGACAAGGTTTCCGTATTGTCACTGCAATTTGAGATTGAACCTGCCCTTCTTGTAATTACAGCGCATTGTTTCATAAGATTAACATTGACTTAGATGTTTTGTTAGGTTATTTATAACAATGTGTTGAGAAGGATAGTGAACTTCCTACAGAATCTAGCTATGCAATGTTTTTGGCCATATTTCTGTGCGCGTTTCGAGCCATCCGACTGCAGGGGTTCAGTTTGAGCTTAGATGAAAGTGTGTGGCGCCCAATAATACTGTCTAGGTAGAGCGGTCACTACAGAGAATGTTGTCAGTAGACAGTTCAGTATCTTATGGGAATGCTACCTTGGAAGCCAGTTCATTAGCTTTACAGAATGTTGTCTAGGCAGGCAGGATTTGCAAATTACAGTGTGTAAATAAATAACTTGAAGCTCTTAAAATATTTAAGAAGTTCTGTTGTGGTCCATAAAGACCTGTGCAAAAAAGGAAGAACAGGTTCAACTGACAAACAATTTTATTTTTTTTTAATGCAAAAGAGTTGGTAAATATTACAGTTTGCCAAACTCAGATGTATTTGCCTATCTAAGTTTTGCAAAGACATTAAACATATGTCTAATAAAAGGGCCACATATGGCTTCACTTAAGACCTGGTAGCCTACAACATATTATAAAAGGTCTTCACTACTTAAATATAAATTAAAATTGCTTGAGGAATTTTCATGTCTAGAATAAGTTAAGGATTTAAAGGTTGGTCAGACTGATGTGTGAAGATAAGGAATCCGTTAATGCTCTTATATTTGTCTGTGTGTAAACAGCCAAAGTGGGGAAGACATCCCTGATCATGACATTGGTCAGTGAGGAGTTCCCAGCTGTGGTATGTATTGTTATTGTTGATATTACAGTCTGTGTAATAATTATTATTCTCACTGACTTATTTGCAATAGTGCCTGTGTTGGTTGTCAAAATTGATGTTTTTGTTGTAACAGGTTCCTTACAGAGCTGAGGAAATCACTATACCAGCGGATGTCACACCAGAAAGAGTCCCAACTCATATAGTGGACTACTCGGGTATTAAACAAGAAATTCAATTATAGTGGTTATCGATGATAGTTATATGTACAACACTTGGTGCAAATGAGTGCCTTTTTTAATCTACACAAAATTTACTCAAAATTCACAAAAAAAAAATACTAATTAGCATTATTTGTTGATGAGGACATAACAGTGTTTTTTAAATATACACAGAAGCTGAACAGACAGATGAACAGCTGTATCAAGAGATATCAAAGGTAAGAAACACAAAACTCTATCTGTCTATCTATCTATCTATCTATCTATCTATCCATCTATCTATCCATCTATCTGTCTGTCTATCTATCTATCTATCTATCTGTCTATCTATCTCATTATATAAAGCTGTATTTATTGTTTATTTGATTTCCTCTGAGAAATTATATTTGCATTTCTTTTTAGGCCAATGTTATATGTATAGTCTACTCAGTGAACAACAAGAAGTCTATTGAGAAGGTGAGAGAACTTGATCATACAACCTAAATGCTCAAGGTCTTTTTAAGTCGTTTGATTGACTTTTAATGTTTTTATCATCTATCAGCTTGAAAACAAATCATTCTGAAAGTGATTCCAATAGTATCACTCATTTGTGTTGTTATCGCTACAGCTGTGGTGTGGATTCTCATATGATTAGAATGATTAGTATAACTTTACAGTTATTGTTATAGTTATTGCCTTGGTGTGAGTTGGTCTTAAAGCATATTTCTATAGGCTAGCTTTCAGATTTTGTAAATAATATCATTGTCACAGGTGACAAGTCATTGGATTCCTCTGATAAATGAGAGAACGGACAAAGACAGCAGGTGGGTAACTGCAGGTGTTTGTGGTTCAGTGTGCTGCGTTTGTTCTCTGTGTGTCTTTTTGACAAATACACACATGCTCTTCTTTAAAATTATATTAGAATATAAGGAGGCCATGTCATATATCATCAGAATCAGGAAAAGCTTTATGTTTACACAAGGAATTTGAAATTTCTTGGTGACAGGACCTTCCAGTTGTTTCTGGCTGTTTTGGTGCACAGTGCTATGAAAACATACTGTAACTTTCAGAACATTCCCTTCTCAACTAGAGCAATTATTGATACCAGGCACATTTACATGTCAGTAATACCTCTTGACTGATGATCAGAAACTTGGCCCACCCAATCCCATTCATAATAAAAAAGTGTAAATCTATGAGTAAATTCTGAATAATTACCATGCAAAATGAACCTTTTTAAACACTATTCTCTGGAATTGCTAATGCTTTTATATAGTATTAGAAATACTACAGATCTATGTTATCCTGAACTCAATGTCTAGGAAATTTTAAGGCATTGCGTTTCAATCCATAATTGATAGTTCAGTATGTGTTTGGTAATGAATTCCAATCATTCGTAAGTAGAGTGCTTGCTCATTCACAGTTAGCCTTCGGTCATGAGTTGAAACTATGTGAATTACATGTACAGGAATGCTGTGGGATCTTCTGGATTCCCTTTTCAAATTTGGCTCCAGTATATTGCATAAATGCAAAAAAGACTAATTGGCCATAAGCAGTTTAAAGAAATTATTTTAAAAAAAGTTTGAAGACAAGTACTACTGGTGCTCAGAATAATAATAATAATCTGTTATAAAAAGGAACGCAAACTATGCGGCTGTTATCAGTCAGTTTCGTTTATCAATTAAATGTACTTTTTTATAACTAATTGGTTAATTAATTAATTGTGTTAATATATATTATGATTTTGAATATCAAAATGCAGTCAAGTTCACAAGTTGCATAAAGTTCACAAGTTGTTCATTTTGTTTATGTGTATTACATTTATTTTGTTGTACCAGCTAACATTTTAAAAATATGAACACTAATGGATCTGAAAATTTATGTCAGTACAGCTTTATGAATTCTTTACATAAAAGGTCTTTTTTTTTCTCGTATTTCATGAATGAGGCCCAAAGTTTGTCGAATCTTGTGTGACTGTTGTTCATTTCACATGTGCAGCCTCTCATACTTTGTGTGAAATCACAATAAGATATTTTCTTTCATATTGTGCCATACATCCAAGGGTAATAGATTATCAAAAAATAAATGTGGGGTGGGGACTTGAATTAATACATTAGTTGTTGATTGGATTTTGAGATGCCATCATAAAAAGAGGCAGATAAATGTGAGGTTTTTTTTTTAAATTCAAACATATACATGGAATTCACAATAAGATCTATAAAATATCTAAAAGATTTAAAATATATTTTAATTTCAAGCCAAACTTTCACAATTGCCATACAATTCCAAGATTAAGAGTTAAAAGCAGTTAGTATGTTAATTCCCTGGTATACTGAAAATAGCCAGAAGCTATTTGTGTTCACCTTTCACTGTGTGTGTTTGTTTAAGGGTTCCTCTGATCCTTGTGGGGAATAAATCTGATCTGGTTGAGCACAGCAGTATGGAGACTGTCCTCCCCATCATGAACAAATACACAGAGATAGAGACCTGTGTGGAGGTATGCCAAACCATGCATATTTATATATTTGTGTACTGAGCAGCTGAATGTAATGTTAACCCCTAACCTCTCCTTTAACTGTCATATAGGTCATGTGTTGTCAGTGTGTGGGTTGTGTGGATTCCAATAAAATGAATTAATTCCAAAAGCTTGGCAATCAACGAAAGAGGCAGCCACTCTAAACAATCTCCACCAATTTATAGGTATCTTTCGAGTGTGAAGCGCAGTGTCAGTGTTAATTAATAATAGTTAAAAAGTAGGTATTTGAAGAAACATGATGAGGATTTTGGAGATCTTGATGAAGAAGTTTTTTTTTTGCAGCGTAGTAGTGGAAAAACTACATGTAGCACCTTGGGTTCAACAGAGTCAAAGAACATCCTAAAACTGAACCCCTGATACAGTCACAGTTTGTAAATGAAGTTTTCTACCTTTTCTATAGTGTTCAGCCAAGACTCTGAAGAATATTTCAGAGTTGTTTTACTATGCACAGAAGGCTGTCCTTCACCCTACAGGGCCACTCTACTGTCCAGAGAAGAAAGAGGTCTGCACATTTTTGCATATGACTATATTTTAATGATAATGATATTTAAACATACAGAACTTGTATTGTACTGATGTACTGTATTCTGAAGTTTAACTGTGTTTTATTTGGATTACAGATGAGGTCTGCTTGTGTTCGGGCATTGACACGTGTTTTTAAGGTGTCCGATTTGGACAACGATGGCATTCTCAGTGATTATGAGCTCACCTTTTTTCAGGTGAGTTATCTGCTGTGCATATTTATTTCCTTTTAAGGTGCACAACATAACTTTCTAATTATTTGGGTTATATCATAATTAAGGGTATGCAATATTGGCAAAAAATTATATCTCAGTATTTTGTTGATAATGATAATTAGCAATATTTTGCTGAGTTTGTTTTTGTGCTGGTACCTTGCCTGGTTATGGCCTGTTATGTACAAGTGATTCCCAATATTTATTGTTCACTGTTCATTTTCTGTTCATTTTCATTCTGTGCAGTAGTTCAGACATTTACTTTTCCACTGCAAGGCAATATTTTCTGCCTTAAACTGATTTCCAAAGGGGTTTTTAATTTGTAATGGCAATTTGTTTTATGTCAATTTTATGTCAAATTTTTCAAACATTTAATCTCTAAAATCGTTTAGAATAATAAGATACTGTTACCAGTCCAATGAAATCACTATCAACAGAACATACTACATAAGTGGCACAAAAGCTGCATCTAAAGTGGTATCTCAAGCTCAGAGGTGGTTTGAATACATTCACACAGTATTCACATCACATATTTTTTATTCTTTCTTTAAAAAAAAATAGTATTAAAATGATTGAAAGAAATGCTAATGGTCAGTAGGTGGTGGCAAGTCACTGTCTTCATAAGCAGAGTCATTGAGTCATTAAAATGATTTGTTCAAAACATGGATTCATTAAGTAACAAGATGCACAACAGATGCTCTGAGATGCAAAACAGTTCTACCGTGGTTTCATTTGGTAATTTTCCTTGACATAAAGCAAAAACAGATCATATTGACAATATTAATACACTACCAGTCAAATGTTTTTGAACAGTAAGATTTTTAATGTTTTTTTTTTTTGTAATAATTCTCTTCTGCTCACCAAGCCTGCGATTATTTGATCCAAAATACAGCAAAAAGACTAATATTGTGAAATATTTTTACAATTTAAAATAACTGCTTTCTTTTTGAATATATATTACAATTTTATTTATTCCTGTGATCAAAGCTAAATTTCTAGCTTTATTGTCTAGCTTTATTGAGCTTTATTGTCATTCCGCTACATGTGTGGACATACAGTGGAACGAAATGTCGTGTCTCGCAGGACCACGGTGCTACATAAATAAATAAAAATATGAACATAAATACACTAGACATAGAAACAAATTTTTTTAAACCTGTACATGTAACTATACATCTACTACAAATAATTGACTATACATACACATAACCTAAGACAGACTATACAAGTACTTTACATAATAACTGTGCATGATAATGTGCAGAAGAGGTATTTAAAGGTTAAGAAGCAAATAGTGCAATATGATTTGTGGTGCATTGACAAGTAAACATTTGTTAAGTCCTTATTAGCTCCTTGTAACATGGAGTGTTAATAAGAAAGTGTCTGGTGCATATAGAGAGAAAAGAGGTGGTTCGTTCTAGCCTGTTCAAGAAACATGTTTTATTATTATTATAATTAATATTGAAAACAGTTGAGTACATATTTTTTCAGGATTCTTTGATGAATAGAAATATCCAAAGATCAACATTTATCTGAAAGATATTATATAAATTAATACTTTTATTTAGCAAGGATGCTTTAAATTGATCAAACGTGATGATAAAGACATTTATAATGTTACAAAAGATTTCTGTTTCAGATAAATTCTGTTCTTTTGAACTTCAAAGAAATCTGAAAAATTCTACTCAGCTGTTTTCAACATAATAATAATAAAAATAAAAATAATAATAATAATAAAATGTTTTTGAGCAGCAAATTAGAATATTAGAATGATTTCTAAAAGATAGTGTGACTGGAGTATGAAAATTCAGTTTTGAAATCACAGAAATAAATTACATTTTAAAATATATTCTAATAGAAAACTTATTTTAAATAGTAAAAATATTTCAAAATGTTGCTGTTTTTGTTGTACTTTGAATCAAATAAATGCATGCTTGCATTTATCACAAATGCAGGCTCTTCTTTAAAAAACATTAAAAATTTTACTGTTCAAAAACGTTTGACTGGTAGTGTATATAACACAGGGCACATCAAATATGATAAATGGAAAGTCAAATGTGATCACTTTAAACACAAGAACAATCCTTCATTCTCTGTTTTGGTTTTAAAGATGAGTTAAAGTCTTACGGGTTTTGAACAGCATGAGGGTGGTAACTGTGGGTAACACAGTTATCCTTTGGGGCGTCGCTAGGGCTAATCATTCGGGGCTGGAGCCCCGAATGTTTTTACTTCAGCCCCGAATGTTTTTACTTCAGCCCCGAATGTTCTGCGTGTCTTTTTATGAATGAACGGGGCGGACGCGTGGTTTCTTTACTTGTGATACTGATGCGCGTGTGACGCTCGCAGTGATTGCAGCGTCTGCCGTTTCACTAAATGAGGACATAAATACGTTAACAACATCTCCAGAACTGCTCTGTGAGTCACTTCATGAGCATTTCACTGTTTTATTTGAGTAAAACAAGCGTCAAATATACACACAGAAATTTACAGGTATTCACAGCAACCCGTCAAAGTAAAAGTTCGGTTTAACTTTATTAACCATTCAGTATAATGTACGTGACTACTACTACTACTATTAATTAATTAATTAATATTTATACAATTTTTTCACATACTATTTTTTTCTGTGTTTTAAAAATAGTAAATCCCCTTTATTTGCCAAAAATAAAATCATTTTCATTAGAAGATCAATTTATTTAATATTTTATACCTTCATTTAATAACCAGAAAAATACACAACACAGAATTCCATAAGGCTATTGTAAAATAAATAAAAGTTGTTTTTATGCATTCAAATAAACAGACATGCTAAAACATATCTGGTAATAATAAAACGTAAGGTGAGAAAAAATAAAACATTTCATGGGGTCCTAAACATGTAATTTTTCTTAACTTTTGATAAATTGACGGTAAATTTTATAAGATTCATGGTTTTAATTAATTACACATGATTAATTACATTTTGATTAATAAAATTAAATTTAACCATTAGAAAGAAGTCCAGAAAAATTAAAACAGAAAACGGAATTAAAAAAATAAATAAAAAATACAAAATAAAAATAAATAAATAAATAAACGAAATTTGGGGGGGAAAAAATACTATATATTTGCTACAGTTAAAAATACATCTTCAAATTTATTATTTATTAAACATATTTTTGAAAATTTTGTTATAATGCTTTGATATGTTTGCTATTTGCAGTGATTACTATTTACTATTGTTCATAGTGTGACAAGGTCTTTAAAACCCAGTTTAATGCCCCCGGACCCCATCCAGGTTCAACCACCTGTGTCTAACAAAATCTTATGTGAGCTCCCACCCAACACCACTAGCCCCTGATGTTTTGACATCAGCCCCGGATGTTTTAAAATCCTAGAAACGCCCCTGGGATCAATCTTTGTAAATTAATTCATAAGGTTATGGTTTCACTTAATTTAGGCAAGATTTCAAGTTCTGACTGTTTTCTTTAAGGTTTGGGTAAGGTTAGGCACTGTGTATTCAATGTCATTGTCTGATTCTTATTTGTAGAGAACTTGTTTCAACACCCCACTAGCACCACAGGCTTTGGAGGATGTGAAAAATGTTGTGAGGAAAAACCTGACAGATGGAGTGCGTGATAACGGGCTCACTCTCAAAGGTGAGGCTGCATTTGTGAATTTTAACATTTGCATGTCTTCGGCACTGGTTCTCAATCACTTTGAGATCCACTTTGAGGCAATGGTTCCACTGACTGTCAGTTTTCCTAGTCATCTAAGCCAGGTAAATGACCCAAACTTTGATAAAGTTTTAAAGTTTAGTGGTACTCTTGTGTTTGGTTAGGAAATCTGTTCAGAAAGGAATGCAAGGCTTCTTGATTTAATCAGTTAACATGTTTAACATGTTTTTTTTTTTAAATACAGGTTTTCTCTTTCTACATACTCTCTTTATCCAAAGAGGAAGGCATGAGACCACATGGGCAGTACTGCGGAGGTTTGGATATGATGACGATCTTGAGCTGCATCAGGACTACCTGTTTCCCCTGTAAGAAACAACCACTTTTAATCAGCTAATCTGTTAACTATTCACATTGTCTGTTTATGTGTTGAAGCATCTTTCACCTCTCATTAAATTTATCTAAGATAAGTACTGTTAATTTGGCTTTTCTGGAGAGACCTCAGTAAATATTCTGTTGGTTAAAACATGATGCAGTTTTACATTTCTCAGGAAATCTTTTTTTTGTTTGTTTTTTTAACTTAGTTGTAATGTTTTGTTGTGTTTGTTGTTGTTGGTGTTTCTGTGTGTGTGTGAATATACAGTTCCCTTAGTAGAGTAATTAGGAACAGGCTTGAACTCTCTTAACCCCTAACTTTTGTAATCTGATAATCTTGCAGTTATTGACATCTGACTCAATGTTTACATTCTTACAGGTTAAAAATACCACCAGACTGCACCACAGAGCTTAATCACAATGCTTACCTGTTTCTGCAGAGTGTCTTTGACAAACATGATAAGGTAAGAGTGTTTGACTGCATGACTAATAGATATTTATCAGAATCCAGTTAGACAGGCAAGAAAGTTCATATTTTATTAAAATAATAAGAATATTCTATTGTACCCTGTTAAAATATTTCTACATAAATCATCCCATTTTATTAAAAGATTTAGATAAAATGTCAGACAAAAAAGTAGTAATAGATTAAATTATAAGAGGCTTTATTTGCTATTTTCTGGATACTCGTTTTATCTTGATTTTACTGAAGCTTGTTTTTATCTACTTTAGGACCGAGACTGTGCATTGTCCCCTGAAGAGCTTATGGATCTATTCGATGTTTTCCCCTACATCCCTTGGGGACTGGATGTGAACAGTACTGTCTGCACTAATGACCAGGGCTGGATCACATACCAAGGCTATCTCTCTCAGTGGACGTGTGTATTAAACATTACATTTGTCTCAGTCCAAGAATTATAGTCATCCTTAATGAAGTAAATGTAGTGGACATAGTTTTGAACAGTTTGAGCAGCAAGCATAATCAATCCTTTGTTCATTATGCTACCCTGTTGAACATTACTATCAAAATGGTTTTGAAATGATTCATGAGTTTATCAAATTTTCAATGTCTTATTTACAGGTTAACGACTTATCTGGATGTCCAGAGATGTCTGGAATATCTTGGTTACCTTGGTTACTCTATCATTGCTGAGCAGGAATCTCAGGCATCTGCCATTATAGGTAAATTGAAAGACATATATTTGCTATATTGTATACATAATTATATACCTTTAGAATTACCACTTCCGAGTAGTTTTGGATATTAGAAGATGCAAAAATTACATCTTGGGCATTTTTAAGAATTTTTAAACTGGTTAAATTACCACTTATACACTTCACACTACAAAATTGTATTATTTCCTTTTCTTTTGTCTATTTCTTCTGTGTCCCACATTAGGAAAAAATTGTGTTTGAAATGTTATGAAATTGAGTAAATAATTAGAGAATTTTAATCTACAGATGATCTATTTATGGGTCATTGAGCCCTCTTGTGGTTGTTAGAGTAACTGCAGATACAGAATGCAAAAGTCATATCTCATTAACTTCATGTGTATTTTGTTTTTAATTCTTTAAGTGTATGACACCTGTGTTCCTAACTGAATGTGTTTGCACATGATAGTGACACGTGATAAGAAACTCGACCTTCAGAAGAAGCAGACGCAACGGAATGTATTTCGCTGTCATGTGTTTGGAATAACTGGAAGTGGCAAAACTGGTTTCCTGCAGGGCTTCCTTGGCAGAAACCTTGTGGTCAGTAACAAGAAAAACACTTTAAGTAAAAACCAGAAACCATATAGACCGATCAACTTAAAAAGTTAATTGTGGCATTTTATATTTTTTCTATGGAATGAAAATAAGTACTTCAGTTAACACTTTACAATAAAATTCAGTTTGCCAATTTGCTAATGCATTAGGGATTAAGATTAACAGTTTTTTACAAGATTTATTTATATAGGTTACTGTTAATATACTAATTTGTAAATATATGATTGTTCAGTGTTAATTCATGTTCATTCATAGTACATTCTTGCTAAGTTATACAACCTGAAATGTTAAAAATAATAGGATGTGAAAAACATAGTAATGCATACTTTAAAGGTATAGTTCATTGTTATTTTATGGTACTTAATTTATTAACTAAAGTATTGCAGAAGCATTTTATAAGCCCTTGCACAGTGTTAGATTAGACAATGTGTGTTCACAGGAACACGCAACAGCATGATTTTGAAACCAAGGCATTTTACAATCTCATCTGTGGTAATTCTGATATAATTTGCATTTCATTCATCAAGATTTGTTAAAAAAATGTAGAAATGTGTTTCATTTCAGATGTGACTTGCTGTTTATCTAAGATTTTTATTTACTGTCTGTTCCTACAGCATCAGAGGGCCATAAAAGAAGAACACAAATCGTATTATGCAATCAGCACTGCACATGTGTACGGACAGGAGAAGTACTTGTTGGTAAATAGTTATTTGGCTTACAGGAACTTACACTTAAGGGTTTTTTTTGTGGAATTATAGGACCTGAACACTGTCTTAGTTAAAAAAACATTTTGCGGTTCCTCAAACCATTTGCTCTTATGTCATGCATTTAAGCTATATGAAAAGTTTAGAGAATTGACCAGTTTTTATTATGATAGTTTTCTGAAACTGAACCTTTGAAGCTGTTCTATGTTTTTTTGGTTTTTCCTTCAGCTCCATGAAGTCTTTCCAGATTTTGATTTTCTGCCTGAGACTGAACTTTCATGCGACATTGTGTGTCTGATCTATGATGTCAGCAACCCTTGCTCTTTTGAGTACTGTGCACAAATCTTCAAGGTTTGCTTTTACACTTTCACCTCACTCTTTTAATTAATTAATTTATTTGCTCTACAGAGCAAAACATCAAAACCAGTACTATGCTGTCTAATAATTAAATACAGAGCAATTAAAGTGCAATACATTAACAGATGACTTCACATCCTTGGTCTTGTTCCTTTGACTGTAATTAATTTTATACTGCATGATATATTCAGCATGATATCTCATGGTATTTTCACCTCATTGTGTTTTCACCTCAAGACAACAAGAGAGCCATGACATATTTAACATGTACAGAATATTACACTGTTCTTCTTATATAATACTAATGATCTAAATCCATTTTTTGCTTTATTTACCAGCAATACTTTATGGATAGTAAGACTCCATGTATGTTGATTGCTGCAAAGTCAGACCTGCCAGAAACAAAGCAGCAATACCGTATGACTCCACTAGAATTCTGTCGCAAGCACAAGATGCCGCCACCTCAGTCCTATACTTGTAACACAGCTGCTGCTCCCAGCAAAGACATCTTTGTCAAACTCACCACCATGGCTGTGTATCCGTAAGTGATCTCTCATTATCCACAAATTAGTTTGAGGGTATTAACACAAGACAGCAGAGTTTTTTCCAGTTTATCCGTTTCTTTAAGGGTTTTGTATTCTCTCTCTTGTAAATGACCACTCTTGTTAATCTGTCAGGGGCTATTTCCACATACAGACAGCAACAAAACAATACATGGTTAGGTGGTTTACTCAGAATAAATGATTTCCCTAAAAACACAAAACTTTGCCAGCAGAGCTGGCTGCAGAGCATCTTATGAGTCAGATTTTCTGTTCTTCAACTGCAGTCTCATTATGAAATTACACATTTGACAGTACATATGCATTGTTTGTGAAATCTCCAAGCATGTGATTTGGATTTTCTCAAATTTTCCCCTTAATGTGTAAGACAACAAGAGAGCCACAACATATTTAGTTTGGACCGAAAACAATAGAGAATGTTAGACTAATTTGAAAGAATTTGAAAGAACTTGAAGGAACATTCAAATGAACAATGTGCACTTAATTCTTTCACTTCTTCATTTAAAGGCTTTCTTCTGTCTGTTAACTCAGAATTACACTATATTATATCCTGTTTCTTAGTGACTGATCTCTGCTGTTTGCCTGTATCTTTCTGTGTGTGTTGGCAGCCATGCGCGTCTGCGCTGTATGTGTACCTGTAACAGGTGTACCTTCTGTCTGTGTCAGAACTTCCTCAACTCTGAGCTCGTGCAGACGGTTCGGACCAAACTCTACACTGTCATCTTTAGCAGGTCCTCAGGATGGCTTTATCTTGGTTCATCACCTTTTCTTCTGTACTTATTTCTTTTGCTTTTATCATAACTCATCCTTTTTTCCTCCATTTAGTCATTTACTCTTGTTCTGATTTGCATTAATTTGGCGTTTGGCAAAGTGTGTCTGGCTTAATGTGCTAATAAACGTTTGACCATATAGACTATAGACTACATAAGTCGACAGGCCTAGGCAGTAGAGCTGCTGCAGTTATGACGTTCTGTGGACTGTCACATTATTTTGGTGTTGGGTTGTAGATTTTTGGATGGGTCACCAAGCCTTTTTGGATACTTTTTCAATTCAGTCCAGTTTAGTTGTATAGTGGTTTTCACAAACATGTAGGTCCAAAGGATTTTTTCAAAGAGTAGTGCCACACAAATCCCCCTAGTGAACAAGTCAAATGACAAGGGAAAAATTCCCTAAGATATATAAGAAGAGAAGAAAAATCTGACGGAAACAAGAATGTAGGGACTTTCAAGTTGGGGAAGCCCACTTTCTCATGCTTTACACAAACATGTGTCCCTGCATGTAGATTTTTTTTTATGTTAATTGTGTGTTAGTACTATTAATGGTAGTATTGACTAACTTGTTTAATTAGACATAATGACTATATTGACTTCTAATAAAATAACAAATCATTAGATATTCAAATAGAAGGGATGCACTCTCTTATTTACCTGGGTGGCAGGTATTGATTTGGGGTTTAAAGTTAAGCATGATCTTGCACAATCTTCATGCTTTTAAAACTCATGTTTAAATTGACGCCATTCTCATCTGACTTGTAACTTGTGACATGCAACAACACAGTATTTCATTGTCTGACAAGTTGCAACACAGTGATCTAGTTATTACTATTTTCCTCTTCTTAAAGCTTCTTTGTGTTTTCCATCTGTCATTGCTATTTCCTGACACTGAAATGTATCATCTTTATTCATCCTTCATCTTCGATTGAGTTTTAGTGTTGCACATTAATATCATTTTCTTCATTCCCTTTAAATAACACTTGATTGTATATCCAGCATTTATCCTCCTGTTTATTTGAGTTAATTGTTTTGTCTTTTTTCAGGCATTATTGTCCACTAAACTTGTGTTTTAGTTTTTCGATGTTCACTACAGATGTTACTTAACTTTTCTGAAGATAGATAAGCTGCATAGTAACTGTAATATGCTAAAATGAATTTAACCTTTTTTCTGTTAATTTCTCTTTATATTTTCTTAGGCATATCACCCATACTGACCTGAAGAGCTCTGTGTTTTGGCTCAGAGCGAGTGTTGGAGCCACAGTTTGTGCTGTGCTTGGCTTTGCCATGTACAGAGCCCTCCTCAGATCTCGATGAGCAGACCCACTTACTTTCTCTACTCCTGTTTGCCCTAATCATTTCCCATGTACAGGGAAAACCAATAGAAATATTTAGTTTTTAAAAAGAAAGCATAAAGTAACAAAGCGGTTATATTTGTATTTCTATTTAATTGTTACTGTAGTATGTACATTCCCAGGCCTTGGGGTCGTGTTTGAGGCAGAAAACTAGAAAGTTTTTCTTTAAATATGATGCACGCAAACTGTAAATATGTAAATGAGAGAGAATATTTATTTGTTACAAAGTCAATAAAAAAACATAAAAAGCAGCATTTATATTTAAAGGCAACAAATGCAACACTTTCGCAACACTTTTGTCCCTAAATCTAGATGGACTGTTTGCAGTCTAAAATCAACCAAGTGTGAGACAAGACAGGAAGCCACATGTTCTGCTTGTGTTAATGTGAATCTGTACAAACACTCATCAACACGAACATCATCTATCATTTATTTGCATGCTTTAATATTTAAAATAATGTCTGAAGAGAACAATGATGTGAAAGTCTGTTAGCTGTTTTTTTTCTTTGTCAGGTTCTGCCATTTTGCATCTTTTCAATAAACAGGATCTTCAACAATGTATTTTTGTGAAATCGTTTTTTAATGTAGAGAAAATGCAGAACACAGAAAATGCAGAAAAACTACTACTTTAATCTTATTGTTC
The DNA here is from genome assembly GCA_012976165.1 of Labeo catla. Taxonomy (NCBI): domain Eukaryota; kingdom Metazoa; phylum Chordata; class Actinopteri; order Cypriniformes; family Cyprinidae; genus Labeo; species Labeo catla. Next base: position 156,984 of record VONZ01000523.1, read on the forward strand.
CAAGGGGTAAAAAAAATGGCAATGTATTACATTATTAAAAATACTTTATCATAACTATTTTATGCTACAGACAAAAAAGCAGATAACTGTTTTATAAAAAGGCTGTAGGCTGACATCCTGTATTGATAGCATTAAAATTATGTCAGAGTATCATTAACATATAGATGAAAAGACAAATTTTATGCTAACAAACAACTTTTAAAGCTAATGATTCAGAAAGGTTCTGAGGGTGAGCTGGAGCATCATCATGAACATCATAAGTAAGGGTTTTCGTTGCTGAACAAGTGATGCGCAGGGCTGTTTGCTTCCTCCAGTTTTGCAGTTTCAGTGCGATAGCTTATGGCTTTTCCTTTGGTGGACCGCACCCCGGCCATCTCCTCATAAACAGGAACTACAGGCTGTGGCTTTGTACGGTTAAGCCATTTACACTGTGTGAGAGAGGAAACCGGTAGAAGGGTGGGTTTAACGAAACAATGAATAGGTAGTGGGGAGTAAACCATATATAGCCGGAAAGACAGCTTCTTCAAACCGCATATAAGAAGCAAATCTCTGTCACACAAGATTTATATGCAAACACAAGGTCAAATGAGAAAAGTATTCCAGTTACTATAATTAGGCATATGTTGTAATTCTAACTTATTTCTTCTTGCCTAGAGAACAACTAAGTAATATGCGGAGCAGATTATCCAACTTTCCCTAAAAAAATCTCATTTGAAGCTATAAATAAAATACTTACACAGTAAGCTGTAGCAAGAGTGAAAACCAGAACACCCAGTAGACATGCAGCTCCAGAGATCACATACAGCAAACGCAGGTAACTTGAACAATTACAAGACTCATGAGCTGCAACATATACAATAAGAAATTAGAACATTAGAAAAACACTTATGTAAGAAACACCACTGATCTGGTGAAATGATTGGCTAATAATAGTCCTGCTTCCCTGGTGAAAAAAACAGCATATGCTGGTAGGTATGTTCTGATGCTGGGATGCTGGTTAGGTATGTTTTGATGCGGGTTTAAGCTGGTCCTTTGCTGGTCCTTGACCAGCAACATGACCATCTTAGACCAGCATAAGCCATCTTAAACCAGCATCAAAACATACCTAACCAGCATGTTTGAGTGTATTAAGAGTTTTTTTCACTCATATTACTGTGGTACTAGTAAATTGCAGGTATCTAATTTAGTAAAGTTGACTGAAAAGTTCAGATTCTACAAGCTATCAGAGTGAAAAATAACAGTAATCAATTTATTCTTGTTGAGGTAAGGTAAACTAATGGCACATTACAGGGTTGGTCAATCACCATTAAACAGTTAAGTGTCCTATAGTTGTATACAAAAAATAGCATGCCACACTCCATTAAAGTCATGCACTAACTTAAATATTTTCCAGCTGCAAATGAAATGTATCTGTATGATTTGGCTTTTTTAAGATAATGGTAGACTGAATGCAAGCTCAACCTATTTTGGGTTATTCACTGAAGGGGATATTACCATAGACCAGGGGTGGCGACTCCGGTCCTGGAGAGCCGCAGTCCTGCAGAGTTCAGCTCCAACCCTAATTAAAACTCACCTGCCTGTTGCTTTCTAGTAACCCTTCAGACCTTGATTAGCTTGTTCAGGTGATTAGGATTGAAGCAAAAATATGCAGGGCTGCGGCTCTCCAGGACCAACGTTCGCCACCCCTGCCATAGACCTACACTGTTTTATGTAAACTCAAATTTGAAGTGATATCAGTAAAGGTCACCTACAGAAGTCTTCAACATAGATGAAGAACTCCATCTTGCCAGGAACATTTTTATCATACGGAAGATCACCATAGTGGAATTCACAGTAGTACACGTCTGTGTCCTGTACTTGCAGGTTTGAGATGGTCAGGTGAACTGTGTGGTTGTCCAACTCATCATGTACAGTAAAGCGATCCCTGTCCTCAGATTTACTGATAGATGGTGAGTGTCCTTTAGAAAGATACAGCACCATTCTGGACTGCAGCAACCTGCGTTTCAGCGTAAAGGCAAATGGTTTTTCTTCTTTTTTTGCTGATTCACAGGAAATGTCAATGGATGTATTTCTTATTCTGTGGATATAAACAAAACCCCCATGTGCTGAGGTAAAATGACAAAGTTAGTCACATTTTATTGGTAATCACATGCATTGCAGCAAAGTTACACAGTTTCCTAATAGAACTGCTCTAGACTGCTATAGTAAATTCAACATTAGGTTTTACAAGAACACTTTTGCTGCAGTGTTGTGGACAAACATTTCTGCATGTAAACTTTAGTTTCACTGCTGAACATTCAGTGAAAATACCACAATATAGTCAGTCTTTTATAATCTTAGGCAAAAAGGTTCAGATAGAATGAAATATTAACTTACCTATTACAGAAGGGGTGATAAGAAACAAGAGAACAACATGAGCATACTTAAGACCTAACATTTTTAAAACATATTTAAAGAAAATAGTGACTGTGGTTAGAAAGCCAGATAGTCTATGAGAGTAACGAAATTATGCCACATGAAAAGCGTGTTTTGACTCCACCTTGAAGGCTGAAGAGGAAACAAGTGTAAAGTGGTTAGTCAATTTCAGTTTCATCACCATAAAAAACAAACAACAACAAAAAAAAAAAGATTTTTGCATACAGTTTATATTGTTTAATAAGTCAGAAAGTGTAGTATGTATTTAAAAATATGGCGACTTATGCCACAAAAAACTCATTACTGCATAGCTAGTAAGGTAGGATTAAGGGATCTAACATATGGTCATGCAGAATAAGACATTAATATTTGCTTTTGTAAGTACTAATAAACAGCCAATATGTTAATAACATGCATGCTAATAAGCAACTACTGTTGTGGTTTGCCTCTTCCCCCGTTGAAGACACACTCTTGAGTCTTGGGTTTTTGATGCCACAAGACAGGCTTTATTGCTGATACAATCAAGCCGAGTTCTCTATAGGGAACTGAGCCTACTTGGTTGAGGACAGCTTTTTAAACTGGTCTTCTCACGTAAACGTCAACCCCACGTAGGAGGGAACGTTCTCGAACCTAGTTCTCTAAAGGTGACGAATGTCCTGAACATTTACAGAACATTGGAGACGTTCCTAAAACGTCCTCTTTTGGTTACGAAAGTGCTGCTCAATGTTTGTTATACGACTTTAGGGGGATGTTCCATTTTGGTTATTTTTTGGTCACATAAGAACGTTACAAAGAGGACATTTGGGACATTAACAGAACGTTCTCACATGGTCCTCTTTTAGTCATATAATAACGTTTGCAATATGACTTTAGGAGGACGTTCTATATTGGTTACTCTATAGTTACATAATTACGTTACAAAGAGTACATTTAGGACGTTAACAGAACATTCTCACACGGTCCTCTTTTAGTCATATAATAATGTTCTCTTTCAAACATTCCTTCGGTATCTCACTATGGGAATCGCCTCAGGCGTGACCAATCCTGGAAGCACCAATTGCACCACGTGAAGATTTCTTGGAAGCTTTGTTCTTCTGTACCCCTTTCTGGATTAGCTGCTCAACTGTTCTTGGACGAGCCATCAAGGTACGTCGCCAAACGCAGCTTTTTCTGAAAGCAGTGGTCTTCTTCTCTTTCACTGTCAAAGTGAAAGTTATTGCTAAGGGACTACGAGCGAATTAATGTGTTACGACGAATTCTCTTGTCTGTCTTTTTAAGCGACACGTTGTGGTGAGCTTAGCAGCTATGGCAAGTGCTAGTTCTGCAAGCCAGGGTGCGAGGGGCAAAGACGCCCCGCACCCTTGTGCTTGTGGGGCTATGATATCGGCCAAGGATACTCATCCCCTGTGCATTGTATGCCTGGGGGTGAAACACGCTCAGGCGGCACTCGCGAACCCCGAGTTCTGTCCTCACTGTTCTTCCTTCCCGTCAAGGGTTCTGGGGAGAAGAGTGTGGGTGGCAGCCGCTAATAAGGGTGACCCCTCCCTTTCCCCTCCGACCATGGTGGAGACGAAACAGCCCCCTGTATCATGCAGCTGGGGCGATTTTATGGATGAAGTTTCCCCCAAGCTTCCTCCTCTTTTCCCGATCCTGGCAGATGAAAGGGAGGAGGAGGAGGATGATGACGAAGCGATCGCTCGTCTGTTGGAGGAGGACGGGGAGGAAGATGATGACGATGCGATCCTACCGTCGACCCCCTCCCGGCTGGGAAGCGCGTTAAGCGACAGGTCCCCGGCCTCAGCTCAGGTGGAGCTCGACTTGCTCGAAATGTGCAGGAGGGTGGCGGCAAAACTTTCCATCGATTGGCCGTTGCAGCAGGCGGGCCAGGGTATGAAGAGAGACCTGTATGACGGCAAGCAACTGCCGTCACATGCTCCGGCTGTTAAACAGGTCATTCCCGCTGTCCCTGTGTGCGTTTCGGAAATGAAGCGTTTTTGGGACAAACCTTTTTCACACAGGGTCCCTGTGAAAGGGTTTTCCAGATTGGATGTGCACAACATGGAGGAGAGCTAGGGATGTCAAATCCCCCTCCTGTTGAGCTGTCAATCGCACATCATCTTAATCCTTATCGCAGAGCAGCTTTTTCTTCTGCTTCAGCTTCACTGCCAGGACGTACTGAGTGCTTAACGGCCTCAGTTTTTCAGAAGATCTACCGTTCTTCTGCTCTGGCAGTGAGGGCGCTAACGCCACCTCTCTCCTTACTGCTTATCAAGCAGAGCTCATGGAGGAGATGGGGAGGCAAATGGATGCTGGGTCACCAAACCCAGCCCTCTGGGAAGAGATCTGCGTTATTGCAGATCTCAACCTGAGAACCTCCAGAGGTGCAGTCCAGAGCTGTGGCCGCAGTATAGGCTTGGCAGTGGTTGGTGAGCGAGCCCTCTGGCTGGGACTTTCTGACAGAGAGAAGGTTGATTTTTTGAATGCCCCGGTGGAGCACAAAGCCCTTTTCGGAGCATCAGTCACTGCTATGCGCCAGCAGTGTGATATGAGGAAGCAGGAGGGGGAGGCTTTCCAAGCTTGCCTCCCCCGAAAGCCCATTCCTAAGGGTCCTCCATCGACACGCCCTGGATTTGATGCCCCTCTGAGGAGTGGTCAGTCAGCTTTTAGGAGCCCCAGGCCTCCTCAGTCTCAGCAGTCTGACACACAGTCTAAGCCAGCACAGCCAAAGGGGAAACCTTCCTTTGCAGCAGCAGCAGCTAGACATAGACCGGCAAACCCTCAGGGAGGGAAGAAACGCCGGGCAACCTAACCGGTCCTTGTGTTACGGGCAAAGGGACGAGCAACAGCACTCTTGGAGTATCTGTTGTTATCCTCCCTCAAAAAGAGCAGTAAATTTCTCCCCCTCCTGCCAAGAGAAGGCGTTGGACTCTGGAATTGTTCACAGAAATGTCAAAAAGTTCTCTTTTGACCAGTTCAGCTGTGGAATTGGCACCAGTTCTCCCAGTGCCCCACAAAGAAGTTCTCCCCCCTCCACCCATGATGTTGTCAGGAAAGGTGGAAGGCAGTTCGCAAGAGAATATTGGTGGTGTGAAAATAAAGAAATTCCCTGTGCATCCAGGCAGTGGGCCGAGGGCACAGCGTTTGAAAAAAAAAACACACATAAAACCAAAATTACTCAATTCAGAGCTGCAATCCCCAGCTCTCCCGCTAGATGGCGCGGCTGTGCCATTAGTTGGCAAGGGCTGCAGCGGTCCGCTCGCTGTTCAAGCGGAGAGCTGGCGCGCATGCGCAGTACATCCCTGGGTTCTGTCTACGATAATGCGGGGTTATCGGTTGCAGTTTGCTGTAAAACCTCCCGTGTTCAACAGCGTGCTGATGTCAGGCGCAGAGGGGAAATCTGCTCAGGTTTTAGAGGAAGAGTAGCTTCTTTATTAAGAAAAAGGGCAATTCGAGTTGTACCGCCGGAGGACAGTCATCAGGGCTTTTACTCCCGGTACTTTGTCAATCCCAAGAGAGGGGGAGGTCTCCGTCCCATTCTGGATTTGCGGATCCTCAACAAACACCTGAGAAAATACAAGTTCAAAATGCCCACATTCAAAACGCTGTCACATTTTATTCGCGAGAAAGACTGGTTCACTTCGGTCGATCTGGAAGATGCATATTTCCATATAGGCATCTACCCAGCACACAGGAAATTCCTCAGGTTTGCCTATCAGGGCACAGCCTACGAATTTATGACTGTTCCGTTCGGGCTCTCACTGGCCCCACGGACGTTTTGCAGATGTATAGAAGTGGCTCTATCACCGCTGAGAACAGCAGGTCTCAGAGTGTCAGCTTATTTGGACGATCTCCTTCTTTGCTCTCCGTCACTGCAGCAAGCGGAGACGGACACGAAGATGCTTGTGTCTCATTTGGAGAGCTTAGGTTTCAAGATAAACGAGACAAAAAGCTGCCTGGTGCCCACACAGGAAACAGTTTATCTAGGCCTCAGACTGAACTCAGATCAGTATCAAGCGTTTCTGTCAGAGGAGCGCATCAGGTCAATTCGCAGCTGTCTATCCCTTTTTCAAAAAGGGAGGAAAGTTCCATTCGGATTGTGTCTGCACCTTCTGGGGCTAATGGCCTCAACAGTCTCGGTTATTCCTTTGGGACTGTTGCGAATGAGAGAGTTTCAGAATTGGACAGCGGCACTACACTTATGTCCAAAACGTCACCTCAGCCGCAAAGTGATGGTGTCGGCACTTTGCATGCGCGCTCTCCGTTACTGGAAAAACCACTCGTTCCTCGAATCTGGGACTCCGCTGGGAGCAGTTTCCATGAGGAAGGTGGTAACGACGGACGCGTCACTCTCAGGTTGGGGGGCAATGTGCGAGGGCAGAATAGCGAAAGGGAAATGGCCTCGCTGAGAAGTGCGCACATAAATTACCTGGAACTATTAACAGTGTTTCTAGCTTTGAAACATTTTGTGCAGTTTCTGTGGAACCACCACGTTCTGATCAGATCAGACAACACGACCACGGTGGCATATATAAATCGCCAAGGGGGCACACGCTCTCCTCAGCTCCACAGTCTGGCACAGAAACTGATTGTGTGGGGCAGAAAACACTTTCATTCATTACGGGCAACGCACGTCCCGGGAATAATGAATGCGGGGGCAGTTCTCCTGTCCAGGGGGAATCCTCGGTACAGCGAATGGACACTCCACCCTCAGGTAGTGGGCCAGTTGTGGAAGAGATTCGGTCGCGCGGCCGTAGATCTCTTCACATCGTGCGAAAACAGTCACTGCCCTCTATTCTTCTTGCTAGCCAGAGACGGTGCGCCTATGGGTGTGGATGCCCTAGTGACCCATGGCCAAACGTACTGCTTTACGCGTTTCCTCCGCTAAGCCTGATCATACCAACTCTAAGAAGGGTAAGAGAGTACGGCCACTCAGTCATACTGATTGCCCCAAACTGGCCGGGGAAAGTGTGGCTGGCAGAGATAATGCCGCTTTTAGTCGACCAGCCATGGCCTCTCCCGCTACGCAGAGACCTCCTCTTGCAGGCGCACGGGGAGATATTCCACCCCGCCCTGGACAGGGTTGGTCTTTGGGCTTGGCCCGTGAGAGGTTAAATTTGAATGCTACGGGGTTGCCTTTGAGGGTGATCGAGACAATTCAGAATGCGAGAGCTGCTTCAACGCGCTCTGCTTACGATAAGAAATGGAACGTTTTAGAGCAATGGTGCGCGCATAAGCGCATTGTTCCTTTTCTTTGTTCGGTTGCAGATGTGTTATGTTTTCTGCAAGAACTTTTGGATAAAGGCAGAGCTTTTTCCACCGTTAAGGTGTATCTCGCGGCGATTTCTGCGTGTCATGTAGGGATTGGCGATAACACTATGGGTCGTCACCCGCTTGTATGCAGGTTTGAGATCTCGTACACCTTTTGAGCCTATAGACAGCAGTGATCTGAAGCTCCTTTCGCTAAAGACCGCATTATTACTGGCTCTTTCAACTGCAAAACGGGTTAGTGAACTTCATGCTTTGTCGGTTCATAACTCCTGTATGCAGTTCACTATGGATTACTCGAGAGTGTCTCTCAAAACCAATCCAGAGTTCGTGCCTAAGGTGAGCGAGTCAGCTCTAGCCTATAATCAAGTGGATTTAATGGCTTTTCATCCGCTGCCCTTTTCGTCACCAGAAGAAGAGCGGCTTCACTGTTTGTGCCCTGTTCGTGCCTTGCGTTGCTATGTAAACAAAACAAAAGCGCTGTGGAAGAGTAATCAGTTATTTGTCTCATGGGCTGATTTTCACAGGGGTAAACCTATTTCTCGCCAGCGCCTGTCCCACTGGATAGTAGAAGCTATTATAGTGGGTTATAACAGCATGGGCCTTAGTCCTCCAGAAGGGCTGAGAGCTCATAGTACCCGAGGGTTGGCCTCCTCGTGGGCGTGGTTTAAGGGCGTTTCAATTCGAGACATTTGTGCAGCGGCGAGCTGGGCTTTGCCTCACATGTTTGTCAAGTTTTACAAGCTGGATGTTACAGAGCCGTCTTTGGCTCATTCCGTCCTAAGTGTGTAAAAAACACTTGTGCAAATGTTTTGTTTTTCATATGTCTCCATTATATTCTGTGAATAATGGGGGTTTACATTCTTATATCACACATCACTGAGTTGGTTGACATGCCTGCTTCGGACAGCATATCTGCAATACGGGAGTTGTCTATATCCCATAGTGAGATACCGAAGGAATGTTTGAAAGAGAACTTTAGGTTATTCATGTAACCCCGGTTCTCTGATAACATGAGTGAGGTATCTCACCACACTCCCCTCCTTGCAGTAGCACGGGGAAGAGATATGCTGAGAATGAGGTGGGGACCGTCATGCAGTGACATATATAGGGGGAGGTGGGACTCCCGCATCACTGTCGTGATTGGTCTGTCAACCGACAGACGTGGTGCAATTGGTGCTTCCAGGATTGGTCACGCCCGAGGCGATTCCCATAGTGAGATACCTCACTCATGTTATCAGAGAACCGGGGTTACGTGAGTAACCTAAAGTTCCCAATATGACTTTAGGAGGACGTTCTTTATTGGTTATTCTATGGTCACATAAGAACGTTATAAAGAGGACATTCGGGACATTAACAGAACGTTCTCACATGGTCCTCTTTTAGTCATACAATAACGTTTGCAATATGACTTTAGGAGAACGTTCTATATTGGTTACTCTATGGTCACATAATTACGTTACAAAGAGTACATTTAGGACATTAACAGAACGTTCTCAGACGGTCCACTTTTAGTCAAATAATAATGTTCCCAATATGACTTTAGGAGGACGTTCTATATTGATTATTCTGTGGTCACATAAGAACGTTATAAAGAGGACATTCGGGACGTTAACAGAACGTTCTCACATGGTCTTCTTTTTAGTCATACAATAACGTTCGTGTAACGAAACCTGAAGTGATATGTTACTTTATTATTTGTTTTTGAATTTTTATTATTTGTTATCTTCATATGTTGTGTTGTGTGTGTGTGTGTGTGTATAATTTTGTTAAATGGAATAAGTTATAGTTGGGGACTTTAATTATGACAGTGAATTTGCCAATCGCAACAGGTGTGACGTGGAAAGGTAAGTCCTTAAAAAACTCCTCTATCCAGTGTTGGGTCAATGACCCTGATTGTTTGCCATGCTGCCTCCTATATAGGGTTCAGTTCCTGTTTCCTGTCATGTGAGGAGTCACATGACAGGCAGACCCAGAGTGTCTTACAGACATACACACATTAAAATGTTTAAGAGGAATAAAATGGCTAAGACAACATGAAAACCTATTAAAACTCAAATATACATAAAATCATTATAATACATTGAGCAGGTTAAAACATGTGTCCTGTGTGACAGTATCACATAGTCCCCCCCCTTAGCCTACGGCTCCTGGGGAAGAGACTAGTCCCTTATAGGTACTGTCAGCCATTGTCCATGTAGCGGGTATCCTCTAAAATGTGTGTCTTAAAATGTCTTTGTAAAAGGTTAGATAAAACTAGGCTCTCCCACATAGGCACTAGTCTGCCCATGATGGCATGTAGGAAAGCCAGGGACTGACGTGGGAGGCACTGGGCTGGTCGTTACAGTGGGAGGAGAGATGGAGGCTTCTGGATCATTTAGTTGCTCCAGCTGTTTTGCCCACTTCTTGTCTCTCCTCTTAAAACAGTCGAAGACCTCTCTCTCTAGTGTTGACACGGCATCCTTGATAGATTCCTCCATTTTGTCAAATTTAAAATCCACAGTGTCTCTAAAATACACTTCACAGTTAAGATTACTTTCAACAGAGTCTTTAAAATCCTTCTCCAGTTTTAAAACAATGTTTTTAAGAGCAACCACCTCAGCGCGAAGTTGTACACACTCACAGCAATGTAAAACCCGTTCATCATTAAAACCAGTAGATGTATTAAAAGAAGCAGCATTAACGTGATTTGTCGTCATCTTAAAACACTCTTCTCAACACAGCTTTTACAATCTTTTTACGTTCCCCGTACGGGCCACCGTATGTAACGTTAGGCCCTATTGGTCGAATTTACGTTTGTTAAAATGGGGTCAGATAATACTGTGTGAGATAAAATAAGTGTTTTAAAAGATGAGACAACGACAAAAGTACAGTGAATAAATAAAGTGTATTTACACAAATATACAAGGAACTTAAAACAACACAATAAAACTAGAATAACTTAGGCTGTTAAAGGCGTGGAGTCCATTTGCACCATACCCTAAAACAGTTCATAAGAAATCCAGTGTGTTGAGCGTTCCAACATAAAAGTGTCCACCGGTGTATATACAGTCCAACAAAAGTAATACTCCAAAATGAGGGTGATGCTGGAAAGGTAAGTCCTTAAAAAACCCCTCTATCCAGCGTATAGTGTTGGCTTCGACTTGATGAGCTGCTTCGTAGGATGATTCGTTTGGTAAAGAAGGTACATCGCTCCTTTTGACTTTTCTGATATCTATCGCGTCGGGAGCAGCGCATTCATCATGGTTTGAAAGTTGGTTCGACTAAAGGACTCCGATTAACGTGCGGTCGGCAAAAGGATCGGATGGATTGGATAAGGCAAGATAAAGTTCGTTCATCTGAGTGGACCGCAGTGAGTACAATGGATTAAACTGAATCAAATGAATTCTGAAAGGACAAATTTGCCTTGTGTTTTCGCTTTAATATTTGTACCTGCAATGGACACTGTGGCGTATATTCTCTTTACTAGTGGACTGAATATTAATCAATTTCATATTTAAACGTGTTGATGTTTCAATGAATAGTTTATATCCTGTCGCATCGACTGCATATTAAGTGTGACTATTGCTGTTATTTTGTTCTTTGTTGAAGTGTAAATATAAAGGGAAGATGTCGAAGTCAGATGCAGGTGCAAATGATTTGAATAAGCAAAATGATGATTGTGTTGAGACTCAAAGTGAAAGTGTACGTCGTTCAAAACGCGCTCCTGTTCTTACTGAAAAGATGCAAGCATATCAACAAGAAGAATCGCAGAAAAGGGAGAAAAAGATTACTCATTTATACGATAAGTGGAAGGTTGAGGCCCGTAGACCTCGTGAACGTCTTAAAGCTGACATTACAGTGACCCAGTTAGCTATGGTAATTGATGATTTGGAGGCAGCAAAGAATAACGTTCTGAGTATGTACGATGATTTTAGAAAGCGTGTACCACCTACTATGGAAATGAGACGAAAAAATGATACGTGTGAAGCAGTCACTGCTGATATTATTAAAATTATTCATGAAAGGATATCAGGGGTTGATGAGGAGTTCGACGCTGAAAAGGAAAAAGGGCATCTTCAAAAGTTGCTGGATAATAAGTATGCACACTCGATTTTTGGTCAACTGTTTCACGTGTCAGTCAAGGAGATAGCAGTCATTCCAGCCAATGCTCTGTTATTTGAAGTTTAGCAGCTAAATGAGTAGATGCTGCTGCAGATTTAGCAGCCAAGAAAGCTGTTTATGATTCTTTGTTAGAAGAGAAGAAGCATAAGGAAAGGATACAACAGTTGGAAGAGCAGCATAAAAAAGCTAATGACGCTGAAGTGAAAGAGTTGGAGCGAATACAAGCACAAAAAGATGTGAGAGCTGCGCAAGCTAAGTTAGATGTTTATGATAAAGAGACTGTTAAAGAAACCATGTGTGCATCTTCAGAGTGCAGCAAGATCAAAGAGGAGCAAGACATTCCTCAGGTAAATCTTAAAAGGATGCAAGATGCATCTCAGAAGCTGCCTCAAGTAGATCTAAACTTTGCAGCATCCCAAACTCAAACAGTGTCTGTAATGCCCATTTCAGCTTCAGTCTATCAAGACAGTTTGGCTATGAGTCGGTTGCCAGTACCGGAACCTTCAGTTTTTACAGGAGACCCTATTCGATTTATCGAGTGGAAACTTTCATTCATTGCACTTATTGAAAGAAAGTGCATCTCCTCTGCTGAAAAATTGTTCTACCTGAAGAGGTATGTGAGTGGCCCTGTCAGCAAGGCTTTGGAGGGCATTTTCTTCAGAACCGATGATGAAGCTTATCATGATGCTTGGGAGAAACTGAATTGTTGCTAAGGTCAGCCGTTTGCCATTCAAAGAGCCTTTAGAGAGTGTAGAAAAGGCTTGCTATGTATATAGAGACATTAGTGCCCCCTTGTGTCTTAAAAGGTATTACGCTGATTACTCAGCATTTCCCTTTAAGGATCCCTTTAAGCGTACCGTATGCAGTTCAGAGCACGGAGAATCTTCGCTAGCGTGACGCTGTTGTTGTTGTTTCTACAGAGTTTCTACAGAGTGACCAGGGATACAAGTGAGTGACTGTATTTGTTATTTATTATCTTTAAACGGCTGTTATTCGAATGCATAAGTTGTGTTATCGTTAGTTGCTAATTATAATCAGGTATGTGCGCCACACGCCTTGTGGATTGCATCATCCATGTACGGCACTAGTGAATGCATCTGAGAGACGGTGAAATGGCGTTGTTGGTGTGTTTTATCGTAGACTGTTAGTCACTTTGAGTTTGTCTATACTGTTATTCACTGTATAATTGAGATTGTTGCAATATCTAAGCCATATTTATCGATTCTCCTGAGCTTACATGTCAGAGAATGTGAGGGCATTTCCACGAGTGCTAATCTAATCCTTGTATGCCTGAAGCGATCCCTATTTTGTTATTATACTGTATTTTGCTATTATGTATAAGTATATATTATTTAAAAGTGACAGAGTGAGTACATATTTGTTATTTCAGATCATTACTAATTGAGCATTATTATTTCTGTTGTTTAGAACAACTCATACTACGCTACACTCCAAACTACTCTGTACTACTCTGCATATACTCTACTACCTGTACTCCAATCGTTCACTCAGCCAAATTGAAGGACTGTAAATCCTCTACAAGCTTTAAACCATTAAAATTTACTTTGTCTCTGACCGGACGACTTATGTCTGCTCAATTTCCACCAGCATCCAAACTAGTCTATGGAACAAATGGTCCTTCAAGCCGGAACTGAAGAGCTGTCATAAGAACGATGCATCAACTCTCGATGCACACCTCCCCTAGTGTATGGAACAAGTATGCAGCAATGGCAGCCTCTGTCAGAGTGGAGTCCCAGTAGATAGTTTGAACAACAGCGAGCACATACTTCAACGCTTCCTGAGCAGTCGTCAGTAATTTTAGCAGAGTTTCAGCAGTTGCGGAAGGAGACTGAGGAACTGCGACGTCATTCCTATGAGCAGATAAGGAAACTGTCAGAGAGGAATGAGGCCTTGGAAGGACAGTTGAGCCTACTTGCAGTGAGTGATCATTCAAGTCATCACCCACAGAGCACATTTTCCCCTGTTCCTCAACCCCGCGTCCATACTCCGCCAGTCACTACAGATGCCAAGCCAATCCCTCTGCCTAGATCTAAGCTACCTCAGAGACCGAGTGATGGTGCAGCAGAGTCATTCAGACAAGATCGCCTGTATGACCTCGAACAGAGGCTTAGGCAGCTGGAGATGATATCACCGCCAACTCATGTCCGACCCTCCTGACAGAGTTGATTATGGTAGAAGTGGCTACAGGCCGACCCAGTTAAGTGTTCCTCCCAGTCAAGAGAGTACATATAGGGGACCAGCTCCCACCATTCCGAACTTCGTGAGGCCAGATCCGAGAGAGTTTTCCCGTCTGCGGATCGCTCTGGAGAACATTCTGCCAGTGGACGCTACGGAGAGATTTAAGTACCAGATTCTCGTTGATCACCTGAAGTTCAAAATGCCCTGTTGATTGCAGACTCCTACTGCAACTCGTTATACCCCTTCTCAAACACTATGGAAGCGCTTAACCAACAGTATGGACAGCCTCACCAGTTGGCCCTTCAGCGAATAGCTGAGCTTATGGATGGTCCGAATGTCGGCCAAGGGGACGTGAGAGCCTTCAGGATGTTTGCACTGAAAGTTCGCTCTTTAGTGAGTATGCTTCAACAACTGGGGAGTAAAGGCTACATGGAGTTAGAGTGCGGTTCCCATGTATCAAGATTGTTGTGTAAGCTTCCACATGATATGCAGACTAGTTTTAGATGGTCTGTCCATCCCCAACAAGTTCCCATCCCTACCTTGTTTGATCTCTCAGAGTGGTTAGAGTTTGAGCTGCAAGTTCAAGAAGACAGTACCAGGTTCTATCCTCCAGCAAGTAAGTCAGTGCCCATACACAAGAAGGGACATCAGAAGGACATGAGACCGACAATGAAGGCCACGAGTATCTTCCTCGGTACAGAGAAAGACAGCAGTGACATGCCAGTTAAAACACCTGACCTTAAGTCCAGAGACAGGAAGATGTTCTGCCCTCATTGTGACGCTCAGGATCACTACCTGAATGGGTGTGCCAGTTTCCAGAGACTTAACAGAGGTCAGAAAGTGCAGTGGATACAATCAAACAAGAGATGTTGGCATTGTGGAAGAGCCCATCAAGCTGCACAGTGTAACCTTAAGACACCCTGCAAGAGTTGCAATCGCTGCCACCTGTACATCCTCCACGAGGTTAATGATCGATCATTCGTGAAGAAACCTGAGACACCCAAGGTCGGACCGTCAGAAAGTTGCTTGGTGAACTCGGCCACAGAAACACTGTATCTAGATCGACCCACTGACAGTCGGTGTGTCTTACTGAAGATCTGTAAAGTACTCCTGAGAAGTGGCAGTCAGTGCTTAGAGACCTATGCCCTCTTGGATGACGGGTCAGAATGCACCATCCTCCTTCATTCAGCGGCCAAGCAGCTCAGATTGACTGGTCAACCTGAAGAACTTGTTCTGCGTACAGTCCGATAAGACCTTCACATCCTGCGTGGTGCTTCAGTAACCTTTACAGTCTCGCCAGCGTCCCAACCCAAGACTTCATTCAGGATTCGTCAAGCCTTTACAGCGGAGACACTGGGATTAGCTGAGCATACGTATCCAGTAGATGAGTTACAACGCAAGTACAGCCATCTCCAAGGTCTACAGTTGCCACCCGTTGAATCTGTCCAACCACTTCTCCTAATAGGATCAGATTACCCTCACCTCATTACCCCAGTAGAGCCAGTTTGTCTAGGTCCGCCCAACGGTCCTGCCGCTATCAAGACCAGACTTGGTTGGACCCTGCAAGGTCCCACTCAGGAGATCAAGCATCGCCTTTCCAGCCAGCAGGGCCTCTTCACAGCTACCTCAGGATCGTATACTGACCTATACAGACAAGTTTAGAAATTGTGGCAACTAGACGTGCTCCCGTACCACAGTGAGAAACTCATTACTCGCTCAAAGCAAGATCAAGAGGCCCTTTCACTGCTTGAGTCCAAGACTACCAGAGTTATCGTAGATGGAGTAGCCAGATGTGCCACGCCCTTATTACAAGTGAAAGATATGCCTCTCCTGCGAGCCTCCCAAGATACCACTCTGCCTTGTCTCAGAGGAATAGAGAGCCGATTAGCCAGAGATCCAGTCCAAGCAGCAGCCTACCGGGAGGAGATGAACAAGTTAAAGAAGGCAGGATATGCACAAGTGATACCTCCTGACCAAGTGGATCAAGCTGAGGAGTCGTGGTACATCCCCCACCATATGACACAACATAACGGCAAGAACAGAGTTGTCTTCAACTGTTCGTTCCAACATGGAGGGAAAAATCTCAACCAGTTGCTCCTCCCTGGTCCCACACTGGGCCCCTCCCTGATGTCTGTATTCCTGAGGTTCCGTGAACACACTATTGCCTTGAGTAGTGATGTTAGAGGCATGTTCCATCAAATACGACTGCTACCAACGGACCGCCCATTACTAAGATTCCTCTGGAGGGACCTCAACCGAGATCTGTCCCCCCAAGTTTACGAGTGGCAAGTTCTCCCATTTGGGACGACATGCAGCCCTTGCTGCGCAACCTTTGCGCTCCAAAAGCATGTCATCGACCATAGTCAGCCAGGCGAAGATGTCAGAGAAAGTATTGACAAGTACTTCTATGTGGACAACTTCCTTCAGAGTTTCAGTTCCGAGGAAGAAGCCAGTGCACATGCAGCCAAGTTGCGAGACCTCCTAGCCATAGGAGGGTTTGATCTGAGACAGTGGGCCAGCAACCTCCCTCAAGTACTGGACAACATCCCAACCGAAGCCAAGTCTAGTAGCCTGGTATTGTGGCTGACCCAAGAGCAACCTGATGCACAAGAGTCCGCACTTGGACTACCCTGGCACTGTACCTCCGACACACTGTCATACAAGTATCGTCCCATTGAAAGCTCTGCGCCTACCATGTGTCATATGTACAGGGTTCTAGCCAGTCAGTATGACCCCCTGGGGTACATCGTCCCTTACACCACAAAAGCTAAAGTCCTTGTCCAGCGTCTGTGGGACAAGAAGAGAGAATGGGATGACCCTCAACTTCCCGATGAGCTGCTCCAAGCCTGGCGAACATGGGAGCAAGAGTTACCAGACATTCAGCGCATCTCCATCCCCAGGTGTTATGTCACTTCAGAGTTAGATAACCCCCAGACTATCTGAGACATACACATCTTCTGTGACGCTTCAGAGCGAGCTTACGGCTCAGTCGCCTATATCCAAACAATCAGTCCTCAAGGAGACCAAGAGATAGCTTTCTTGACTGCCCGTTCCAGAGTTTCTCCAAAGAAACAACAGTCCATACCTCATCTCGAGTTGTGCGCCGCTTTGACAGGAGCACAACTGGCCAAATTATTGAAGTCAGAGCTCAGTGTTCCCATATGACAGGTCACACTTTGGTCAGATTCCACCATTGGCATGGATTCCAAGTCCAATCCCGCTGATGACATTACGAGGGGCAAGACGTTGGCTGAGTTAGCCAAGCCAAGCCGAAGGAGTCAAGGTCCATCATTCCTCCTCCTGCCCCCTGATCAGTGGCCTCAGAGTCCTTTCCTATCTCTGCCTACTGAGGATGCAGAGCTAAAACAAGCCACATTTTGTGGATTGACAGTTCCTGTCACAACCTAACCTTGCCTGATTGCAACCAGTTTGGGTCTTATAAGGAACTACTAGCAGCTACAGCTAGAATCTTACATGGGGCGGCTACCCCTACGGAAGTGCTCACAGCTGAGGATTATCGAGAAGCCGAACTAGCCCTCTTTCATCAAGCACAAAGCCAAAGTTTTCCAGTCGAGATGGCTCATCTTAAGTCCAGTAAATCTCTACCAATAAGTAGTCGCCTCCTGTGCCTTGCTCCAGAGTATGACAGCACTACCCACCTCATCAGAGTTGGTGGTCGTCTCAGACGGACCGAGCAGCTGGACGAATCCACCATTCACCCCATAGTTCTGGACCCTAAGCATCCCCTCAGCAGACTCATTATCCAGGACTTTGATGAAAGCCTCCACCATCCAGGAGCAGAAAGAGTGTTTGCCGAAGTGCGTCTTAAGTACTGGATATTCAGAGGCCGAGAAGCTATTCGGCAGCACCACAGAACACGCTTAGGCTGTAAACGGTGGAGAGGCCAGCCCAGCATTCCCAGGATGGCTGACCTACCTCCTTCAAGACTGCGCTTACTTCAACCAGCCTTCTACTCCACTGGAGTGGATTGTTTCGGCCCTTACCTCATCAAGATTGGGCACAGACATGAGAAACGATGGGGTATCATATTTAAGTGTCTGACAACAAGGGCTGTATACCTGGACTTACTCCATCAAATGGACACAGATTCATTCTTAATGGCCCTCCGAAGATTCATCTCCCGCAGAGGCAAGCCATTCAAGATCATCTCCGACCAAGGTACAAACTTCAGAGGTGACGAGAGAGCACTACAAAAAGACTTTGCTGCGCTCCATCCTTCCCTCCAGGAGCAATTAGCCAGCCACCAGATTAGTTTTAAGTTCAACCCCCAGGTGCATCGCACTTCGGAGGCTGTTGGGAAAGAGAGATAAGATCCCTGAAATCAGCTCTCTGTTCTATTTGAGGGATTTAAATTGTGACAGAGGAAGTACTTTGTACTGTGCTTGTTGAGATTGAAGGCATTCTCAATTCAAAGCCACTCGGATATACATCCTCAGACGTAGCAGACCCTGACTCGGTCACTCCCAACATGCTGCTTATGGGGCGGCCAGACTCATCTTTGCCGCAAGTAATATATCCCGAATCAGAAATGCTGAGCAAACGGAGATGGAGACACATCTTCTAGCGGACCAATTTTGGAGACGTTTCCTCCGTAACTATCTCCCAGAACTGCAAGTCCACCAGAAGTGGCACAAAGAGGCAGCAAACTTGCAGCCAGGCACAGTTGTCATGATTGTTGATCATCAGTTACCCCGAGTCTTATGGCCAGTTGGACGAGTAACGAAAGTCTTTCCTGGAGAAGATGGGAGAGCCCGAACAGCAGAAGTGGAAGTCAAGAAGAAAACCTATCTTCGTCCAGTCACCCGGCTTATCAGCCTCCCAGCGTTACCAGATTGAGTACCCCTTTAGTAGTATCCCATACCTTACCTTAGTGCCTTTTCTAAAATACACATTTACACAACAAATGTGGGGGCGGCTGTAGAAAAGGCTTGCTATGTATATAGAGACATTAGTGCCCCCTTGTGTCTTTAAGAGGTATTACGCTGATTACTCAGCATTTCCCTTTAAGGATCCCTTTAAGCGTATTTACCGTATGCAGTTCAGAGCACGGAGAATCTTCGCTAGCGTGACGCTGTTGTTGTTGTTTCTACAGAGTGCGTTCATATACAAGTGAGTGACTGTATTTATGTTATTTATTATCTTTAAACAGCTGTTATTCGAATGCATAAGTTGTGTTATTGTTAGTTGCTAATTATAATCATTTATGTGCGCCACACGCCTTGTGGGTTGCATCATCCATGTACGGCGCTAGTGAAAGCATCTGAGAGACGGTGAAATAGCGTTGTTGGTGTGTTTTATCGTAGACTGTTAGTCACTTTGTGTTTGTCTATACTGTTATTCACTGTATAATTGAGATTGTTGCAATATCTAAGCCATATTTAACGATTCTCCTGAGCTTACATGTCAGAGAATGTGAGGGCATTTCCACAAGTGCTAATCTAATCCTTGTATGCCTGAAGCGATCCCTATTTTGTTATTATACTGTATTTTGCTATTATGTATAAGTATATGTTATGTAAAAGTTACAGAGTGAGTACATATTTGTTATTTCAGATCATTACTAATTGAGTATTATTATTTCTGTTGTTTAGAACAACTCATACTACGCTACACTCCAAACTACTCTGTACTACTCTGCATATACTCCAATCGTTCACTCAGCCAAATTGAAGGACTGTAAATCCTCTACAAGCTTTAAACCATTAAAATTTACTTTGTCTCTGACCGGACGACTTATGTCTGCTCAATTTCCACCAGCATCCAAACTAGTCTATCGAACAGAGAGAGATTGGCTGATTGGCCTAAAATTCATTCAAAGGATGCAATAGGTCTTCGAAATTTCTCTGACTTCCTCAGTGCATGTGAAAATGCCATGCCTCATGTTAAAGGTATTCAGATTCTGAATGATTACCAAGAAAATCAAAAACTTGTTCAAAGGTTACCTAACTGGGCAGCAAGTCGATGGAATCGACAAGTCACACAAGCTCTAAATCAAAATCAAGAGTTCCCAGACTTTAAGGAGTTCTGTGCGTTTGTGTTAGCAGAGGCAGATACTGCTTGCAATCCGGTAACTTCCTTTCAAGCACTGCATGCTTTGAGTCCCACTGTTGACAAATTTACCTTGAAGGACACTAAAAAGAACAAGGCTTGAGTTTTTAATACCCAAACGAAATGTGAAAGTCAGAAATGGTTGAAATCAGCGATTAGAGCTCCCTGTTTGTTGTGTCAGCAAGACAATGGTCAGCTCAACAGCTGTCCCGACTTCTGCAGTAAATCGTTAGAAGAACGGCGAAGATTCATTCAAGAGCAAAAACTTTGTTATGGATGGTTAAAATCAGGGCACATTGCAAGTGAATGTCGTTATCGACTTTTATGTGATGCATGCAAAAGAAAGCACCCTACATGTATGCATGATAGGAGCTTCTTAAGAAGAATGAAGTCAGAACCTGTAACGGAGTCTTTCCAAAGTATTCCTAATGGCAGCACAAATGCAGTAGCTTTGAGTGTGGCTGGTGAAGGGCAGGCTGCAAATACTTCAATGATTTTATCTGTATGGATATCAACAAAGCAGAATCCGAATTGCGAAAGTCTTGTGTATGCTTTGCTAGACTCTCAAAGCAATACCACCTTTGTTGATCAAGCAGTAAGTAATGCCCTTAAGGTGCAATCAAGTCCAGTCAAACTGAAACTAACTACTATGCTTGGTAAGGATACAATTGTGCAAAGTTAGAGAGTGTCAGGATTGCAAGTGCGAGCATATGAATCAGGTAATTTCATCGACCTCCCTCCTGCTTATACTAGAGACTACATACCTGTGAATCGTGATCACATTCCCACCTGTGAGGATGCAAAGAAATGGAGTCATCTGTCAAGTATTGTGGATAAAGTGCCACCATTGAAGGATTGTGAGGTTGGTCTGCTAATAGGTTATAATTGTTCTAGATCGATGGCTCCTCGAGAAGTGATCGTTGGAAAGGATGATAAACCCTTTGCTGTGCGAACTGATTTGGGATGGAGTATTATAGGATGTTCATTTCCACGTCTTGATTTGCCCAAAGAAAGTAGTCTATGTCACCACCTTGTGGCCAAGGAACTTCCTCCTGTAACTTCGATAGATGTGATTCTTGAGACTGATTTCAAGGACATTAGCGAAGAGAAAGTAAAGGTATCTCAAGATGACATTCTTTTTCTCAATAAGCTGAAAGAAGGCATTCACAAGAATGTGTATGGGCATTATGAGGTGCCGTTACCTTTTAAGGGAAGGCCTGTTCTACCAAGTAACAAACAATTGGCTGTGGCTAGACTTGACCATCTTAAGAGAAGGATGTCTAAGGATGAAAGGTATAAGGAACAGTACAAGGAGTTCATGAGTGAGATCATTCAAAGAGGGGATGCTGAGGAAGTAAATAATTGTGGCAAAAAAGGAGAAACATGGTATTTGCCTCACCACGGTGTTTTTCATCCAAAGAAGCCCAACAAGTTACGAGTGGTATTCGATTGTTCAGCAAGGTATAACGGTTATTCATTGAATGATCACTTGCTTCAAGGTCCTGACATGATTAATAATTTGAATGGCATTCTGATTAGGTTTCGGCAATATCCAGTTGCTCTTATGTGCGATGTGGAAAAAATGTATCACCAATTTCATGTGAGTGAGTCTGACCGAGATTATCTTCGTTTCCTTCGGTGGAAAGATGGAGAATTTAGTCAGAACCCTCTTGAATTTCGAATGAAGTTTCATATTTTTGGTGCCGCCTCTTCTTCAGGGTGTGCAAATTTTGGCCTGAAGCATATTGCAAACAAGAACAGCCATCTATATCCTCTAGGTTCAGAGTTTGTATTGAAGAATTTCTATGTGGATGATGGAATAGACAGTGTGGAAGATGCAGAGAAGGCAATCAAGGTTGCTGATGAAGCAAGAAAGCTTTGTGCAACGGGTGGTTTACGACTGCATAAATTCATGTCAAATGATGACGTTGTCTTGAATAGTATTCCTGTGTCCGAGCTTGCATCTGATGCTAAGAAGTTGGATTTTGCATCTGAGCTGCCATTGGAAAGAGCTCTTGGAATACAGTGGCAGAGGGATTCGGATTGTTTTAAGTTCAATGTCAAGCTGCAGCAACAACCTGATATTGTCAACAGTCACTTCAGTATACGATCCGTTAGGATTTATAGCGCCCATTCTACTTAATGGAAAGAGAATTCTGCAAGAGATATGCAAGCGTGGTACTGGATGGGATGACTCCTTGTCAAGGGAACTTCAGTTACGGTGGGAGCAGTGGAAACAAAATCTTTCTGACTTACAGGAAATCAGCATACCAAGAACATATGCACCTAGCAATTTCGGGAAAATTGTCAAAGTGGAGTTGCATCATTTCTCAGATGCTAGCACTTATGGGTATGGTCAGTGCTCTTACTTGAGACTCTGCAATGAGGATGGGAAGATGCACTGTGCTTTAGTCATGGGAAAATCAATAGTATCGCCTTTAAAGGTTGTAACGATTCCCAGACTAGAATTAACAGCTGCAGTCATCTCCGTTGAAGCAAGTAATGTGCTTAAAAAGGAACTTGATTATGTTGATGTTGAGGAATCATTCTGGACCGATTTAAAAGCAGTATTGGGGTACATAAGGAATGAAGTTCGGAGGTTTCATACTTTCGTGGCAAAGTACAACCCCACAACAATGGAAGTATGTTCCATCCGAAGAAAATCCTGCTGACCTTGCCTCGAGAGGTATAAGTGTTCGTGGATTGCTGTCATCAACTTGGTTTTCTGGCCCTAAGTTTTTATGGAATAAAGAGTTACCGAATCCAGTAGAGACAAAGTCAGAACTCTCCCTGGAAGACCCAGAAGTAAAGATTGCTCAAGTTCTGAAAACAGAAGGCACTGATGAAGTGAATTTGATCCATCGATTGTCTAAATTTTCTTCATGGTCACGAGCAGTTAGAGCTGTTGCTCGACTCATGAGGAGAGTCAACAAAGATAAGTCAAGTCATCTAAGTACTACATCAGAATGACAGAAAGCTGACGTGTGTATTATCAAATGCTTGCAAGGTCACGTCTATAAAGATGAATTGAAGAATTTGGAAAAGGGACTAAATGTTTCATCTCATTCTGAATTGTATCCTCTTGACTCATTTATTGATGGAGATGGGCTGCTAAAAGTAGGAGGTAGGCTTCGTCACTCAGATTATTCAGAATCTTTAAACATCCTGCTATTATTCCAAAGAATCACTCTATCACGAAAATGATTATTGCACATTATCACGAGAAGGTTGAACATCAAGGAAAAGAATTTACCATTAACGAGATTAGATCTTGTGGGTATTGGTTTCCAGGAATCGGTCGAGCTGTTGCCTCCTATATCAAGGGATGTTTTACATGCAGAAGACTTAGAAGACCTGCTGAGGTGCAAAAAATGGCTGATTTGCCATCAGAACGAGTGAATCCGTCACCTCCATTCATGTACACTGGTATGGATTGTTTTGAACCAGTCCTTGTCAAACAGGGAAGAAGTGTGTGCAAGAGGTATGGCCTACTCTTTACCTGTTTGTGTTCACGCGCTGTGCATATTGAGATGCTCCCAGACATGTCAAAGGATTCCTTTATTAATGCTCTACGATGTTTCATTGCCATCAGAGGTGCTGTACATCAAATTCGATTTGATCAAGGAACAAACTTCATGGGTGCAAAAAATGAATTCAAAAAAGCACTCAAAGAAATTGATACAGAAAGAGTAAGTGCGTTCTTGTCTGAAAAACAATGTGACTTTGTGATGAATGCGCCACATGCTAGCCATGCTGGTGGAGTATGGGAGCGTCAGATCAGGACTGTGAAATCAGTCTTAAATTCTATACTTTCCCTTCATTCAGCAAGATTGGATGACTCCTCTTTACGAACCTTTCTTTATGAAGCTATGGCGATTGTAAATAGCAGACCACTTACTGTTGATTGTTTAACTGACTCGCCTTTAACTGACTGTTCGAGACCAATCACTCCTAATCACTTACTCACCTTAAAGTCAACGGTTGCTTTACCTCCACCAGGAAATTTTAAGGAAGATGTATATGCCCGTAAAAGATGGCGACGTGCAATATTTATCAGAGCAGTTCTGGAGTCGCTGGCGTAAAGAACACCTTGCAAATCTAGCCGCCAGACAAAAATGGCACATTCCTAAGAGAAACATTCAGATTGGTGATATTGTGTTGGTGAAGGATGACGATTTACCGAGAAGTCAGTGGAGACTGGGCAGAGTAAAAGAAACTACTGTTAGTGCTGATGGACTTGTTAGAAAGGCTATAATACATCTAGGTAATCCAAAACTTGACGTAAAGGGCAAACGTCTCAATAGACCATCAATAATTGAAAGACCCATACAAAAGTTGGTACTGTTAATGGAAAACAATTAGTATCACTAGATCATTCTTTCTCAAGGGAGTGAAAATCGTGCATTGTATAAAATGCTTTTGTCTACTATGAGTTTGGGGGTATTTAAATCTGATATATAATATTAGACGCTAAGCGAAGCATGCTAAGCGAGGACGCCAACCAAGGCACGGGTGCACGGTTGTACGGTTGTTTTACGGATTCCAAAACATGAGTTAGCTCCCGGTTCAAGGGAGAACAAGGTGATGATTTGTTTACTGATGTATGTAATTGTGTTTGAAATCGATGTTTTGTTTGTTTGATGTTTCAAGATTCATTCGTTGTTTCTTTATCATTGTTTTTCTTTCTCTAGTTCTTACGGTGGTTCATGGTGCATTATTATGTGATGGCTCAACGGAATGTGAACAATAAACAAACTGTGAATCATCAGTGGAAAAATTTGACCATTTATTAGCCAGGTTACAGTTCGCAATATGACTTTAGAAGGACGTTCTATGGTCACGTAACAACGTTACAAAAAGTACATTTAGGACGTTAACGGAACGTTCTCACACGGTCCTCTTTTAGTCATAAAATAACGTTCCCAATCGGTCTTTGTCAGGTGACGTCACACTCACGAGAATCGAATTGCATTTTGGGTATCGCCGCCATTTGTAAGGTATCAAAGCCGAGGTGTTCTGTAGTTGCAGAATTGTTTTTTTGATTTGATTCAAAATGGTACGTTTTTGTTGTGTTAAAGTCAGCGATGGTAAATTACACGACAGAAAAGGTTAAAAACTGACCACGAGGAAAGATATTTTAGGTCTCCTACTTGAAGGAAACATTAGACAACATGCAGCGGAAATAACCAAGAAGCGTCGGATGGCCTGCATAGCAGCGGTGATATGCAAAATCATCATATTTGCCCTTGACATTTTCATAAAGGTAGGTAAGCGATTTTTTTAGTATGTGCTTATTCTCTATTTTCTTTAGTACCTATAACGTTATATCCACATGTTGTTTTGGGATATCAATGCTATTCAGTGGTGTAGTGCAGGTATACGGCCTAATGACAAGTGTGGATAAATGCAAATATTCCCTAAAAGCACCCAGTAAAGACAGTGATGCGGTCAGGAACGTGGCGCCGGATAAATATGTTAAATATGTTTGATGGTTGCGCCGGCGCCGTCCCCCCACCACAGAGGCTGCCTGTTCATACGTAAGAGCATGTCAGCTTAGTGGTAAAATAATTATTATTGATAACTAATTTGAATCAGTACATTATAACGAAAACAATACCTTAAAAATGAAAAGCAGGTTTTTAAACCGATGAACCAGACAGCCAGGGAGCAGAAACGCCTCTTGTACCATGCAATGTCACGCAATAGTTTTATGCATAGGTGTAGAGATTTATTTTATTTCACTAGTGAAATTCTTAACTAACTGAACTGAATACCAAACTAAAATACATTTTTAATATTTTTATTTTTTTATGTATTTCGTATAGGTTGGTGTGACTAAACTGTAAGGAAAAAAAAAACATTGCAGCCAGCTGAGATGATGACCCACCAGGCTGGAGGAGATGGTCAGCTACACACTGAAGGCTGGAGGAGATAGTCGACTTCACAAGACACCTCTCGATGCCACAAACTGAATGTAACTTGTGTGTACACAGAAGAAAACTGACTGCTTTTCATGTCAGACATAAGGGAAATTCTCACTTCATTTTAAATACTTCTGTTAACTTCATGCACCTCAGATTGGATCTACCTGCATGAACACTGTTTTATACAACTGTTACAGGCACAATTATCCCTGCTTCCATTCAGTGTAAAAGTGTGTGCCAGAAAGTGTTCTACCTACAAACTATTAATTATTTGGCAGATCATCTAGCAAGAATCCATGTAGAAAGGGTCATCAGAAATGTTTAGCAGAAGCATTAAATCGTCATCACATTATTATTAATATTATTAATTTTATTATTTATTTTCATTTTATTATTATTCAACTTTCTTCGTAGTACTTGCACTGTGTCCACTTAGCAGTATGTTGATGTTCATCATGCTTGTCACATCTTCTGTTTGCATTTTTAAGCTGATTTTTAACACAGTGTTGCATTTATAATAAAGTATGTATAATGACATTTTCATAAATGTGTTTTTGATTGACTCCTTATCAGTACTTGTTGTCAGTCAAAAAAATGTTGAACAAACAGGGTAAAGTTTAGTGGTATTAATGGTATAAGGACATAAGAACATAAGTGTATTTGTAAGTAAATAATATACGTTTTTATACCGTAAACAAGAGCACGTCATATTTCCAAGGAGGTTGAACACCGGCAACACTCAACTTCTTGCGGTCAGGTAACGTTAATATGGATCAGTGTTAACTGTTAATGACAAATTATATAAATTACGGTTTCCTAAAACTTATGCTGAGATTATCTCGGTCCCGTATCTACTTGGTTTGCTTTTGTTTCTCCAATATAATGATTTAAACGGTCTTTACTTTACGGCTCTGTATACTTTCAGCTCACTGCTAATGCAACGATACCTTCAAAATGGCGCCTCTGTGACGTCACACGTGACTGACAAAGACCGATATGACTTTAGGAGGACGTTCTATATTGGTTATTCTGTGGTCACATAAGAACGTTATAAAGAGGACATTCGGGACGTTAACAGAACGTTCTCACATGGTCTTCTTTTAGTCATACAATAACGTTCGCAATATGACTTTAGGAGGACGGTCTGTATTGGTTATTCTATGGTCACATAAGAACGTTAAAAAAGAGGACATTTTGGACGGTAACAGCACGTTTAATTTTTTAATATGTACAATGTATTAAACCAATCACAAAGGTCCTGGGCAGCATACTGTACAGTGGAGGGAGGGATCCAACTGTCCATCCCAGCATCCTTTGATCCATACTGAGGCTTTTTTCTTCACCAGGTGAGAGCCTTCTACGGTGAGTAACGTTATGTCTGTTAAATTAATTATCTATCATGGAAAGATATTTTAATAATAGTTTTCTGAAAAAGATGTACACATTCCATTACTAAGCTAATATTGTGAACATACTTTGCTAAACCAAAGTGAGTATTAAAGTTTAGCAGCATGATCTCATGAGAATTCGTATCTATTTTATGTAAAACGGGGTTCTAGTTACTAATGTTTGCATAGATACTGAAATAGTTTTGTTTACAGCATTAAGGCAATGAAATCACGGCATTAACATTTTTATTATATTTGTTGTCATAAGGCAATATGTTTTCAAATGCATTTATTAAATTAAGTTTACTCATTTACTTAATATGAAAAAATAATATTTCGATCGGTTCTGTGTGATTTCTGCTGTCAACTCATTTCGAAGAATACAATTTTCAACAAGACTACAAACCCTTAAAATTAATAACATTTCTGCAATTATTTAACCATTTTTATGAAATATTTATTTTGTTTGCCGTGGGACATAAAATACATTTTCTCCAACATGCTGTGACTGAAAAATAGAAACATCATAACATCAGTCAGTTTTATTTGTGCTTTGTAATCCAAGTCGTCTGAATTCATACGACTGCGAGTAACAAATCCAAATTCAACCCTTTATTCAGCGATCTTCATTCATCCTCAACAACCTTATAAACATCAAAGCCTGCACTGATTAGTTCGTCCAAATTCAAAATTTACCACTTCAGTTAACTACGGCAGTAAAATCGAACGCTCATTGGTCCTCGCCTGCTTCGTCACAGATTGCGACAGTGTTTCTATGGAGGTGTGTTTGAATGGTGCACGCTTTCACAAAGTGAATCAGGAGGATAGTCTGGATAATTTTTTTAGCGATTAAAAACTTAATTTGTGCTCTGTACCTCACGACAACGCAGCATCATTTGGACTACTTTTGGTAATGTTTTTGACTTTTGCAGTAAATTATTGGGATTGCACTTGTCTGTCTGTCATGGTTTTATTTATAGCCTAACGTTACTGTAAGAAATGGCTGTGGTTAGCTTTAAAGGTAGAAGTGGGATTAGCGTCCCAACATATTTTTTGTAATCCTATGTTGTTACTAAAATGTTTCTTGCATATTTCTGTCTATTACGTTTCATATGTTTTTATATTCGCTATTATATGGGTATGTTTGGGTTTAGGGGTAGGCTAAGGGGTCTAAAAATCTAAATTGCTTATCAATAATGTGTACACAGCAAAATCCCCAGTGTTAATTTAACACTCTGAGTGTGGATACATATAAACACTGAAGCAGTGTTGAAGTTAACGAGATAATTAGGTGATTAACGAAGTAATGATTGATCATTATTGAAGACACCTGATGTTAATAAGCAGAATCACCAAAGGAGAAAACCAAAATTTTTAAGCAACCATTATAGTGGTCAGTGTTTGCATTAGTTAGGCTCTTGACCCTTAAATCATCAATATTAGGTCTTGTTTGGCTGCAATTACTGAGTTATAACAGCCAGAGAAGCAAATAGCAAAAGTCAATAAGATGGCATTGACTGTGCTTGACTTAATCATCATATAGTGACTTGAGTATTTAACACAGAATTTCCTTACAGATTACAAAAAAAAACTGTGAACAAAAGATCAATCAGTTTTGCCATAATCAGACAGATGATGGAAAAAAAAAAGTTTATCCTAATTTAGACACACAGACATGAAGAATCAGTGTGAGAATCACAACAACGGTGACCATCAAAAAGCGTGTTGTAGCCAATCAGAACTCATCCATGACTCCCATCATGCATTGCGGCATGAATAAATTATGAGATTTCAGAGTTGATCTGTTTATCTGAATATGCCGTTTGTCACCATTGTTGAGATTCATGGGCTGGTTCTTGATGTCTATGTGTGCCTAGGTGAAATACTTTTTTTTTTTAAACAGGTTGTAAAAAAAAATCTTTCCAAAATGTATAGGAAGTGCTGGATCTTCTGTGGATTGTCAAGGCTATTACAATAAGCAAAAAAAAAACCTAACTTAGAGATTAGACTCTAGGTGATTTACATCAAACAATGAATATGTTAAAACATAATCACCTGGTGACTTGAGCTTTTGGCTTGTCTGGCTGTTTCAACTCAAATACAGCAGCCAAACAAAATCTAGTATTAAAGATTTAAGGGTCAAGAGCCCAACTAATGCAAACATTGACCACTATAATGGTTGCTTAAAAATTTTGGTTTTCTCCTTTGGTGATTCTGCTTATTAACATCAGGTGTCTTCAATAATGATCAATCATCACTTTGTTAATCACCTAATTATCTCATTACCTTCAACACTGCTTCAGTGTTAACTTTAACACTGCTTCAGTGTTTATATGTGTCCACACTCAGAGTGTTAAATTAACACTGAGGAATTTGCTGTGTATATTTATTTATTTATTTATATAGTAATGATATAAAAGATTCGTAAATAATTTATGTTTTTAACTGACCAGGCTAAGATAAAATACACAGCGTTTGTGGATCAGAATGTTTGTTTCTTTTCTGTCGTTTTTCTAATAATGTAAGTTATGAATGAATTAATTATATTTTTACAATTGTCTTTTATCTTTGCGCCCCTTTTGTCTTTTTTTCCTTTGATTAGTAACGAACACTGTACTGCAGTGAATGCAGTGTTTTCATACTGTGCCCCTTTCTGTGCTTTCCAGACCTGGCCATGTACCCTGCCCTCTTCATACAGGTTGTCATGATGTCATTACAGAAGGTAGGCTTAACTTGCAAAAAGGGTTTTCAAATTTGCAGCAGCGGACAGGCCAGAAAAAGGGATCATTGTGACGTTATAATGTGATACATTACCAGTTAGAAGTTTTTGAACCGTAAGATTTTTTATGTTTTTATAAAGAATTGTCTTCTGCATACCAAGCCTGCATTTATTTGATCCAAAGCACAGCAAAAACAGTAACATTTTGAAATATTTTTACTATTTAGAATAACTTTTTTTTTTTAATTTGAATATATTTTAAAATGTAATTTATTCCTGTGATTTAAAAGCTGCATTTTTTGCACCTTTACTGTAGTCACATGATCCTTCAGAAATCATTCTAATATTCTGATTTGCTGCTCAAAAAACATTTATTATAATTATTATGTTGAGTATATATATATACTTATATATTTATATATATATATATATATATATATATAATGTTTTTTTTTTCAGCATTTATCTAAAATGGATATCTTTTGTAACTTTATAAATGTCTTTATCATCACTTTTGATCAATTTATGGAGCGTCTTTGCTAAATGAAAGTGATTAATTTCTTTAATTCTTTCCAAAAAAAAAATAAAAAATACTGATGCCAAGCTTTTGAATGATACAGTGATAATGCTGATCTTTGGATCTGTTGGATTCTATTCATCAAAGGATCCTGTTTTAATTATTTATAATAATAATAATAATAAATGTTTCTTGAGCAGCAAATCAGCATATTAGAATGATTTCTGAAGGATCATGTGACACTGAAGACTGGAGTAATGCTGAAAATGTAGCTGAAAAAAATACATTTTAAAATATATTCAAATAGAAAGCAGTTATTTTAAATAGTAAAACTATTTCGCATTATTACTGCTTTTGCTGTACTTTGAATCAAATAAATGCAAGCTTGGTGAGACTTCTTTAAAAAATATTAATAATCTTACTGTTCTAAAACTTTTAACTGGTAGTGTAAGTTCATAGTTTTAACAAGATGTTTTTTTTTCACCTTATAAAAATATTTTTGTTATTAGAATATAAAAAAAAAATATTTTATAGCAGGAAACTGTTCTATACAACTATGTTAAACCCACGCATGAAGTATGGAAGTAATCAAAGTGTGTGTATCGTGTATGGAAAAAAAACCAATGTGTATTAAAAAATGTCAAAGTTGCACACAGAAGAGTAAAAATAAATAAATTAATCTTAAGATAAACGTGGGAATAAATATATTAAATAAACTTAAAAATAAATGAATACATTAATTAAATATGAAAATAAATGAAAGACAAAATAAATGTTAAAAAATAAACAGAAAATAATCAAAGAAAAAATAAGAAAAATAATTATAAAATTATTCAGGATAAAATTTTATTACAAGTGAATTTTATTTGTATCATCAAATCATTTACTCCTTTATTTATTTTTCTATTCCATTATTTATTTATTTATTTATTCATTCATTCATTCATTCATCTATTCATTTATTTACGGTACTATGCAAAAGTCTTAGGCCAGTAGTATTTTCAACAACAAAAAATGGTTTTAAGTCTTTTATTTCTATCTGTTGCTGTAGTGTGTCAGTGGAAATATCAGTTCACATTTCCAAACATTAATTTTGCCGTTAATTGTAATAATCCAGTGAGATTTTTGTTTGCACAATGAGTCTGACAACAGCCAGTGCTCCACACAGAGATCTGATCTCATCATCATCCAGTCTGTCTGGAATGACATGAAGAAACAGAACAAGCAGAGACGGACTAAATCCAGAAGAACTGTGGCAAGTCTCCAAGACACATAAAGAAATCTACCAGCAAAGCTACCTGAAAAACTATGCTCAAGTGCACTTAGGGCAAAAGCAGCTTTAGACACAAAGTATGGTCACAATAAATGTTGATTTTAATTTAATTAATAGAAGTTAATTGATAAATGAAATCTATTTATGACATTATTTTTGATATCATTCTAAAAGGCAATTTACACAAGTGCCTAAAACTTTTAACAGTACTGTAGCTTTGTAGGTAGGTCTCTTGAAGCATCTTGGAGACGTTGCCTCAGTTTTTTTCTGTTTATTCATTTCATTCCAGACAGACTGGATAATGTGATACAGTTGTGCTCATAAGTTTACATACCGTTTGCAGTATATGCAAAATACAAGGGCTCATGAAAATTGTGAAAAGTGTTATTTTGTATTTAGTAATGTCCTGAATAAGCTATTTCACAGAACATGTTTATATATACCCTACGAGGCAAAACGATAACTGAATTTATAAAAATGACCCCATTGAAAAGTTTACATACCCTTGAATCCCTTTCGTTTTCTGGATGTTTTGTGATAGTTGTTCATCAGTCCCTTGTTTGTCCTGAGCAGTTCAACTGCCTCCTGTTTTTCAGAAAAATCCTCCAGCTCCTACACATTCTTTGGTTTTCCAGCATCTTCTGCATACGTGATGATTTTGAGATCCATCTTTTTACACTGAGGACAACTGAAGGACTCATACATAACTATTACAAAAGTTGAACATATTTACTGATGCTCAAGAAGGAAACAATGCATTAAGAGCCGGAAGGTGTAAACTTTTGAACAGGATGATGATCTATATATATTTATAAATATTTTATATATATATATATATATATATATATATAATTTTTTTTTCTAATTTTGTTTAAAGATATCTTTTCATTTAGTACTGCACTTCAAAAGCTACATAAATAATTACATGTTTTCCAGAAGACAAAATAAGTACAATTTACCCTAATCATCCATTTCAAAATGTTTTCAACCCAAGCTCTTAATGTTTTGTTTCCTTCTTAAGCAGTATTTTTGTAATAGTATGTATGAGTTCCTCAGTTGTCCTCAATATGAAAAGATGGATCTCAAAATCACAGTCACTGTTGGAAAGAGTTCACATTTGCAGAAGATGCTGGAAAACCAAAGAATGTGAAAGACCTGAAGGATTTCTCTGAAGAACAGCAGGCAGTTGAACTGTTCAGGACAAACAAGAGACTCATGAACTCGGTGACCCGAGTTTGAGGACCTTTGCCGATCCCACCCCCATCTCTCCACCCAACACTTTCCTGTCTGCTCTGTACTATCCTATCTAATAAAGAGGCATAAAAAGCCCCTAATTCACTAAATTTAATTCACTAATTCACTAAATTTAATTCACTAAAATAGCCTATAATGTCCTCTACAGAGGTCAAAATTCCATAGCTGGGAGTCAGGAGGCTATACCTGTTAGATTCATAAGATTTATTAAATTAGCAATATGAAAAATATACATCTGAAACACATGCTCCAATGGAGGTCACTGTCCATTTACTTTTTGAGTGTTGAAGACCTTTATTCAGCCTACATTGACAGGATCAATAGTTATTCTGCCTCTTAGTGGAAACATAGAGAACAGAGACACATTACTTAACAGAAACAGGCTAATGGTTCATGTCAGTTAAGAAAGACCAGGGAAACAATAATGGATTCTGATTCTCATCAGTGTACATCTGGAGACATGCCCATGCTGTTACACATCTGAAAGGGCAGGAAAGCTAGTAGTCAAAAAAGGATTGTCATCTTCCGTAGAAAATGCTGCTGGAGCTATGGAATGCACTATGGACACTACAGATCAGTGGTTCCCAACCACGTTCCTGGAGGCCCCAACACTGCATGTTTTTCATATCTCCTTAATCAAACACACCTGAGTCAGATCATCAGCTCATTAGTAAGGCCTCCACGACCTGAAATGGGTGTGTCAGACAAAGGAGAGATGCAAAATGTGCAGTGTTGGTGGGCCTCTAGAACATGGTTGGGAACCACTGCTATAGATCATGACACACTTATAGACCGATTACAAAACTACACGGGCAATCAAGGGCATGTGGTTTAGCTCTTATCTGTCTAACCTTTATCACTTTATTTAAATGGGGAATCATTTCTATCACCAGTAAAGGAGTGCTGCAAGGATCTGTCTTAGGCCCTCTGCTATTTTCAATATGTTGCACCTTGGTAATATTATTAGAAAATACAGGATTAGCTTTCACTGTTATGCTAATGATACTCAGCTATATATTTTAACAAAAGCAGATGAAACTTCCACACTCTGTGCTAACAGAGTGTGTTAAAAATTTAAAAGATTAGACGCCCAATAATTTTCTATTAAATTCGGATAAGACAGTGCTATTCCACATTGGACCAAAAACAGCACACACAATCTCTTAGCAATTTGCATCTACACGTATGTACAGTGTCTTCATATATCAAAAATTTATATTAGACAACAACTTCAACCAGACAAAATCATATTTACCATGTTATAAAAACAGATCTTCTATCTTATAAACATTAGCTACCTGTTTCTGATGCAGAAAAGCTAGTTCATGCATTCATGACCTCTGTATAAGTTACAAAATATTACTACTTAAAAACCCCTAAATGGTTTAGGTCCTGCATAATGTGTACCCATTAACTAGTCTTCTATCATGCTACAGTCCATCACACTCCCTATAAGGACGCAAAACTCTGGACTCTTGGTAGGACCTAGCACAGCAAAGTCCACTAACGGAGGCATAGCCTTTTGTCATTTGGCTCCTAAACTCTGGAATAGCCTTCCTGGTAATGTCCGGGGTTCAGACACACTCTCTCTAAAGACTCATCTTTTTAGCTAAGCATTCATTAATGTAACACATAACCTTGTACTTCATTTATATCTGATCAAATGCACATTATTATTCTCTTGCTTGGGTTGAACACAATTCTTTGCTTGGTTGGAACAGCAGCTACACTATTTTTTCTCTATTTGCTTCTCTTCTCTGCCACGGGATGGGCAACTATTAGGAATAACACAAGCTTTAGTCTGGATCCAAGCCTTAAGAAGATCTGAGATGACCAAACACCTGAGAAGAGATAATGCCAACCCCTCAGAGGACCTTCAGATGATGCCAACTCTGAACCAACATACAAAACTACCAAATTTTGCTGTAAGTTTGATCGCAACATATAATCATTAATAGTGTATACTGTTTGTTTAAATATGTCATCTACTAACTGCATGCTTCCTACTTTAAGTTTTTGTCATGGTCACCACTGATATTTCTACATATAATGCAGAAAGGTTCTTTTTGTGAAGCCTCAACTTGTACGTTAACTACAATTTATGCCACAATAAACTTCTAATTACTGCTTATTATTAGGATTTCAGGAGGCTAATGTTAATAATTAATATTCATGTTGATAAGCAATTAGTCAATACTGAGAATTGGTCTTCAAACTAAAATGTTACCAATAATGATAGCATTTTACACAAATCATTCCGTGTCTAACCAACCACTAAAGTACAAAACAATCTCCATTATGAAGGTTAAAATAAACAAATAAAAATACTGAGGAATAATTTTAAACCATACAAATTAAATTGAGTGCTTCAATACAATCTAAAAAAAAAAAAAAAAGAATTACAAGAGTTGCAACATAAACACTGCCATTAATAGTGTTCAGTTTGTTTGAATATGTCATTAGCTAACTGCATGCTTCTTACTGTACATTTTTGCCATTGTCAACACTTATAAACTACTCCCAAATATGTATAATAATGTAGAAATTTAAAGAATTTAAATGTAAAATTTGTAAAGCTGCTTTGCAACAATTTGTATCATGAAAAGTGCTACTCAAATCAACGTGAATTAAAAAAAATGTATTTTTATTTCTTCCAGTTTTTGATTATCGCTGCCATGGGAATTAACATGGTCAACTTTTGGCTAGTACTGTAAATGTTATTGTATATTCTAACCGCCATCTGCAAATTCGAAAGTCTGCTGCTGATCAACCTTGTCCAAAAAAACAAACAAAAAAAACCCCCACATTCCTAAGTATCAGTGTTGTATCAGACTAAACATGAACATTTAATGCTTACCAATAAAATGTGTATTACAAAATGTTTTCAACTTCCCCTTCATGAGGGGTGGTGCTTTGAGGCTTTTTAAGGTGCAAGAAGTAAAGGAAACCACAGTGTATGTTTTAAAATGTGGTTTCTTGTTTTTGTAGAGTACATGTGTTCTCATAAATGTTTTGAACAGGTCAGATCACATAAATATTTATTTTAAGTACAGTGCTGCAGAAGCACTGGATTTCTGCAGACAAATTTCTCAAGGTCTGGCAATCATCTGTGATAAATTTGAATATAACTGTTTGGATACATCTTCACGTGTATTTTTTTTATTCTGTGGCCAGAATAGAAAACAGAACAGAAACAGTGCCTACCATATATAGATGCATACTGTTGGAAATTCATCTCAATTACCACCTCATGCTGCATAAAAAAAAACAGAAAAAAAAAAAAGTTTACAAAGCTGTTGTGCTATTCTAAATTTCCCAAAAGCATTAATAGCTTTGCTTAATTAATACTTAATTAAGTGTCTGTTTAACTTAATACTGTTATGTGTACAAAACAACTTAAAAACCATTAGACACAAATTGTATATTTGGTATTAAAATCCAAGCAACGAGACACAGATCAGATAACAGATGTTTATTTCACATTTGTAACATCACAGTACAAACAAACAAACTACCTTTTCTGCTATAAATCCGTACAATACTTTTTGGCACGGAGTTTTCAGGTTCTGACTTCAATTAATTTAAATCTTTTTCCTTCCAAATAACACCCAATTTGGAAGGAAAGATGAAAACCTACAGTGTGAAATCAAGCAGCACGTCTGTAAGTAATTGTTAACACCATGGTTACGGTGTGTTGGATTAGGGTTAAAACTAAAACTTTGCAAGACAGTAGCTCTCACGGAGCAGGGCTGGCAACCCCTGATTTAAGGGCATGAAAAAAAAAATGTATAAGATGTGAACACAGATGTTACTCCAAATCACATAACTCTCTGGCAAACACTAGTTAAATGAGAAGTTCACCTCCAGAACAAAATTTTACAGGTAATTTACTCACCCCTTGTCATCCAAGATGTTCATGTCTTTCTTCAGTTGTAAAGTAATTGTTTTTTGAAGAAAAGATTCCAGGATTTCTCTCCATATAGTGGACTATTTACAGTTGGATACGGCAATCTTATCTTCTCCTCCAACTTCAAAGTCTTTTCAATTTAGTTTTTCAATTTAGAGTTTTTAAATCTACCCTAACTGTCTTAAACCGGAATACACAGAGTACACGTGGAGCTAGACAAGACAAGCATTTGAGGTTAAAAAGTATATAAATTGTAACTTTTTTTAAAAAAAGAAAATAATCGCTATATAAGACCCTTCTTCCTTGACTGGGATCATTTAGAGCCCTTTGAAGCTGCATTTAAACTGCATTTTGGAAATTCAAACTTCGAGGCACCTGAAGTCCACTATATGGAGAGAATTCCTGAAATGTTTTCCTCAAAAAATAATTCCTTTATGACTGAAGAAAGAAAGACATGAACATCTTGAATGACAAGGGAGTGAGTAAATTATCTGTAAATTTGTTCCGCAAGTCAACTTCTCCTCTATCTTGAGAATTAATTTTTCCTGCTTTTCCCTAAAAGCTAAAACAGTTTCTGGTCAATTCATTACATGAGAAAAAGTAAAACCATGGGTGAAATACAAAATCATGCAATATAAAATTGGATAATTTACAACGTAATTCACACAGTGGCTCTTACCTGCAGACCAGGAAATGCTTCCAAGCCATTGTACCAATTTAATACTGGTAACTGAGAAATATCAATCAAGCATGTCACAGACAAATGTATGGTGCATTTTAAATCCAACTTGTGGAAAGCTCATTCATGCAACTAGGTTACCAAGCATTCATCATTTAACAGTTAAAAATATTAAGGAGTGATTACAGTGATTTACTCTTTACTATAAATGACTTTTAATGGTGTTAACACTAAATACCTTTATGAACATACCAGAACAAACTTGTTATTGACAGAGCAAGGGTATCTGTAACGTCATTATGGCTTTATCAAGAAAACCAACCTGCCTGAAGACTCCACTGTTCAGGAAACACACTCACACAAAAACAAAATCAAGAAAAGAAATATCAAATTAAGTATGTTTTATTACAATACACATAGCAAAAAAATAAAAATAAAATACAGAGAGACAATTACCCTTGTGCTATTTAAACCCTGAATAAATGGATGCAAACAGTTAAAAGAAGATAACAAAAACAAAAAAAAACACCATGACAACAGTGATTGGAAGCCCTCACCAAGCTGATGTTGGGGACGTAAAGTCCAACAGCACAGTATGGTGCTGTGAGGGCTTCACTACTAAGATAAAAGCAGAAATCTTACTGGGAACTTGCCTTGAGTATGGAGATACTGTTAGGCCAGCGGCTTCAATATATTATGAACCTTTGTCTAATATACTGTACTTGTACAACCTGAATGAAACACAATAGGAAGAAAAGCAATACATGTATCAACTGTAACATTGATACTGCTGTTATCTTCTGTCTTTATTTAAGGGCTGAATCCAAAACTCTTGTGTGATATTACATATCTCAAATGTCCAGTATGCAGTTTTTCTTCAGCAGTGGGTTTAGAGCTCATTGGTTTGGCTACATTAAAAGCACAAGATGAGAAAAGGTTTAACCTCCAAACCTAGTGGGACGACAGCGCCGTTTCAGTATCGGCTGCCTGGAGACATTACGGGTGGCCTTATGCCCATGGGAGGCCCAGGTGGGCCAGCTTGGTATGGGGGCACCATTGGGGCACTCTGTCCATAAGGAGGCATGCCACCAGCCATATAACCAGGCATGCCCTGTGGAGGACCACCATACTGACCTGAAAACGAAACACGAAAACAAAAGAACATTTAGTGACTAAACACCTAACCCTGAAGCAGCTAGGCCTGCCATACTTAATGGTTTAGGTAAATGCGTTTAGTTCCAAATATTTTGCACTTAAAACTCCATTATTATAATGTCTACGACTGGCATTCAGAGCAGTTGTGAAATACTCTTTAAACATACAACTCCGATCTCATTACATCTGAATAACTGAGCCACTGCATGTGTGTATTTGCCTGGTAACTATTCCAGGGCTTGAGCAAGGAGCCGCTGGCTCCTATTAGAATCAAACTTAGGCACCAAATAATTTTTAGGTGCCACAAAATAAATGTTTTATTTATTTATTTATTTTTCACACGTTAATGTTTCAGTCATACTGTCTGTGTTTAGGTCTCATCTTTTCTTGAATTTATCAGCATTTTAATTCAGTAAACCATGTAGATGTCCTGGAGACTAAGGTTCACTTAAAGTGGGAACTAAGCATCTTTTCCAACTTAAATTATATACAGTCACAAAGAATTGTTTATTACACAGAAACGGTGCCAATATCATGAACCATAAACATCATTGTGTAGATTGGGTTCCTCCTTCATGCAACCTATCGCATCCTGTCGTTTTTTTCTTCATTAGTGAAATGCAATAGGTGGTGCTGAATTATCTTATTATCTTTAGCTTCTTGCATTCTTGTCATCATGTAACAGGTTAAGTGAAAATATTAATATGCAACAGTGATATAGCAAAATGCTCCTCTTTAGAATTATTTTTCTAGCTTATGGGCGCTGAATGGTTATTCTGAGGTAAATGTATTGTTATGTGGCATTGTTTACAAGCTTTACAAGTTTTTTGCAGTTTGAAACACTGAATGAGCAATTACATGAGACATTTCAGTACATTGTAATTTAGGCTCTCTTATAATATAGCCAACTTTTTTGATGTTAACTCGTGTTAATTACTATAACGTTAGTAGTAAAGAAAAATATATAATGGATTCACTGGCTGCTTGAACTGAGATGCTAAAGTGATCGCGCCTGCCACATTAAAGAGTGCCAAAACAGTATTTATTGTTTGAATTTCGTTATGAATTTGCCAGAATTCCAAAAGCTGACACTTTGTTTATTAAAAGGTAACAACGCTTTTTTTGATTACTGGATGGCAAGTGCGCTACAAATAATATGAAGTCCACGCATTAACAGAACACAGCATATAGACCTAGATCTTCATAAGAAGCCATAGTATCGATTATAAACGAGAACTGTTTACGATACTGTCAATATTCACACAGCTGACAGCTTCACCTGTTGTAGTTTGTTCAAGTTGCGCATGAAATTTTCATGTCTCCGTCAACAGATGCAGGTGATTGTTTGAAAGTATTTTTTTAAACTAAAACTTTAATGTGAATCTCATTTTAATATGTGAACAGGAAAATATGTGGTTGCAAAACAATCAGGAAAAAAAGGCATTACATGCTTTTTTTAAAGTTTATAATATAAATTTATATACTCGCCAGTGGCAACCTCAGCAAAAACTTCATTCGCAAATTAATATATTTGGTCGCTAATGCGACCGTTTTAGTTGCAGTCTGGAGCCCGGCATTCTGCTAATCAGTGCTGAGGATCTACATTATTTGGCAGAAGAATGATCAAATCGCATTTTTGTTGCTGTGTTTATTTAATGAAACCTTGTTAGGTACGTGTAGATTTATAAAAACCATAATTACAGGGAAGCTGTCGTTTACAGTGATTTGAGATAACAACATTCAAGTGTATTTAAGGAGTGTATCATTTGCTGCTAACTGTTTATTGTTGCTATGTAAATGTCCATCCCTTTAATGGGATGCCAACATAAAAGTATGATGCATTGTATAAAAACAGCATAAAGCAAATAAAAAGGTACTTTTAAATGCTGGGAGTTAATCTTTATTCCGAATGAGTCCCCATTTATTGATCATTACAAATAAAATGTCTGTTACTCATTGGGGGAGGAAAAAAAAAATATATAAAAAAATTAAAAAAAAAAAAAAAAAAAAAAAAAAATCAAACAATACCATTGTGCTGTGAGCTCAATTTACAAACACAAAGAAAAACATGGAAAATGCATGTGTATTTTATAATACCAGTAATAAATTAAAGTAAAAAATGAAATTAAAAAGATAAAACAGTAACCTTAAACAGAAATATAATCTACAGACACAATCTTACCATGTATGGGATGCCTCATTCCAGGTTGCTGAGGAGGTATAACCTGCTGGGCAGGTATCATTCCTCCCACTGCTCCACTAGGGGGAGCTGAGGCAGCAGCTGCTGCAGTCTGCCCAGGCCGAGGAATTAGCCTCTGGTACCTAGGCAGCTGAGCCCGTCTCTCTTCCTGAATCGGGGCCAAGACAATAATAATGTAATTAGACACTTGCAGTAACAAGAACACACTTTGGACTGCATGAATTCTGACAACAGTTAACTCTTAAATTTGTGCTTCTGCAATAATTCATAACACCACTTAATGCATTCACAATTACTTACTGTCAAAAAAAGGAGTTAGAGCAAAACTCAAGCACTCACCAGCGAGATATCCTCATCAGGGTGCATCAACTTACTGGTAGCACTCAAGGTGGTGAGGGTGGCTGGCTTACTTGTGACTGTGGCAGGGGGCTTGGCCACAGTGCTGGAGGAGGCAGCAACAGAGGGAGTAGAGGAAGGCTGGGTGTAGGCTGGGAATGTCACTTTGGGAGAATCAGAGGTGGTTGATGACGGTCCTGATACCGTCTGCTGCGCCTGAAATGAAAGGGACATTTTCAAAACATGCTAGTAACAAAGTCAAAGGTCCTCTCCAATCACAGCACACACCAAAAAAAGTCGTCGTCATTTTGGATAATTAAAGGAGTAGTAACAGTTTTTGCAAATAAACTGAGTAAAAAAAAGGTAATATAAAAAAAGGAGACAGCTACTGTACATTTACCATGCCCAATGCAAAAAGGCATACATGCATGCATGAAGAAACTAAAAACACCAACCAACTAAATAACGGCCTAATTATCACCACAGCTTTAAATGCATGTGCATATCTACTAATGATAGAAACAAGTGTGTCTGATCTGCATGTTGCACTGATGTAAAGAGAAGCACACAAACTAGTGCGTACTTGGGCAGAGCTAGGGAACAGAGGTTTAGAGGAGGCAGACTGTGTCTCTGCACTCGCAGGGGCTGCGCTGGGGCTCGCAACACCAGTCCCCATCTGAAGCACAGAGAGAAAGGATAACAGTATATATATTTAAAAAAAAAACAACTTTCCTTTGACTCTCTGAGAGAACTGAACATTGAACTTATTCAGTTATCCTCTGTAGTGGCAAGATCTGTTTTCACAAAAAAAATAAAATAAAATAAAAATAAA
The DNA here is from genome assembly GCA_012976165.1 of Labeo catla. Lineage (NCBI taxonomy): Eukaryota > Metazoa > Chordata > Actinopteri > Cypriniformes > Cyprinidae > Labeo > Labeo catla. The sequence continues at coordinate 199,220 of VONZ01000523.1, forward strand.
AATACAGACCCTTTACCATACATTCTCACAAAAAATGCACAAAAATTATACCTTCAGGGGTACAACAGCTTATCACTGGGAGCACCCTCAAACCGACCACCTTTCAGGCATAGATAAGATACAACATAGTCTCTTTAAGGGTACTGCTCCAATTGTAAGCTGCCGTAACATCAAAAACACAATTTTTGCACATTTTTAAGTGTACGGTGTAGCTTCATTTTCTTATTTTATTGTATCATTAACTATTGTCATTTACTTACACTGAACTACAAAACAAAAAGAAAAGACAAAACAAAAAGAAAAGAAAAGTACTCTATTACAATGACCACTTCAATTTTTTTCTTTAAATCCAAAAGCTTTTTTAATGATCCCTTAAATTTATTTATTCACAAAAAGTGGCTACACAAATACTCCAGTAAATGTGTCTGGTTCTAAATTCAGTACCTGCACAGCGCTGGGGAAAAGAGGTTTAGATGCGGCGGACTGTGTGGCGGGTACAGCTGGTCTGCTGGACATTCCAGGAGCTGTGACAGGGGCTGCAGGTGCCATATGAGGCATGCCAGGCCTGGCAACATGAGGTGGCAATCCTAAAAACAAAAAAATTGTTTACTACCATAGCCATATCGGCATGCTTAAAACGTGAAATATTTATACGGATACACCATAATTTTGGCAATGAATGCATGTAAAAGTTTAATTACCCATTACCTAATTTAATATTAAATGAAAGTTTTGATTTCATTTTCAATAAATCAAGTGCAAATCAGTGCATCACTAATAATAATGACTACTTATTAATAATACAAGCCAGGCTTTAGGTAATTTATCAACAATAACAAAACTGACCTGGTGGCATGCCAGGAATCATCGGAGGCATTGCTGGACCAGGAGGCATCATCCCTCCCATTGGCATCATGCTTTGCAGAACAGGACCAAAGATAAATCAGAAAGGACTATAATATATCAGCTTTCAACCTCTATAAATGAGAATTAAGACCTACCCAGGTGGCATGCCTGGCATTACTGGTGGCATCCCAGGAATCATTGGTGGGACACCGGTCAACATAGGTGGCATGCCTTTAGAAAGAGATATTAAGTATTAATGGAGTGCACTTTTGTTTGAGATGTACTACTTAAACTATTGACATACACACCTCCATAACCAGTGGGTGGCATGCCTTGGGCTTGAGGTCCAGGATGCATGCCTGCCTGGGTCATTGGGGGCATGTAGGCAGCCTGAGGCTGAGCAGCAGTTTGCTGAAATGATGAAGGTCCAGCTTCATCATCATCGTCGTCCTCATCAGAATCGTCCTGGTTCTGCTTCTTCTTTTGGCTCTCTGCTCAGACAACACAAGTTGTTTATTTTCCTGGGACAACTCATTCTATTGATATTTTAATAGTTCGCCTAAGATCTGTAACACCATACCTTGTGACTTTTGTTCAAGTACTCTTCTCCGATCCTGCATGTCTTTTTCTGGAATACCCTCCATGCCGTAGATTTCCAGTTCTATGTCTGTTCTTCCTGGTATTGCATTTGGAACTGAGTCTATAGTCTCTTTGTGCACCTTTAAAAAAAAAAAACATATTTAATAATTCAACACACCTTATCAAACATCAATGTAAATGTATTAAAAGACATCACAACTGTACATACCTGCATGCAATGTATGGCTAATCCAGGTCCTGTGTACAGCTTCTTGTGACATATATGACATTTGAAATGTTTGGCTTTTTGGTGCTGAATGAGTATTTTTTCATCATCAAAATCTCTGTTGCAGTACCTGAAAGTCTGATTAAGGATCACATTGAGGGGGAGGAGAGAACGTTACGAAAAGAAAGAACTATATAAAGATCTTAAACTCAAATTATATTGTGTAGATGTACTCATAATACTGACATAATCATCTGACTGTGGTTACAGATTATTACAACCTAAAATGTTCAGAAAGCGAACATTGAGACATAGCTATTGTGTCCAAAACAACTTCTTAATCCTAGTAAACAAGGATTAAATGGCATTAAAAGAAGAAAAAGCAGGAATAGGAAACATACACATTTCTGTTTTTCTTCTGATATGTAATAATAAATATGACTGCAGTGTAAAACTGACAGCATGAGCTCAAATTCACGATCACGCTGCTACAACATAGCACTGAAGAGGCCGCATCGTGCCAGGAAAAGGATACCAGCACCAGGGCTTCATTTGCTTCTTCTTCTTTCGTCCCATTTTAATAACTCGTTAATATCTTCTAAACCAACAGGAAAGAAAAGGATTCAAAACGGTCACCAAACGTAGTTTCTTGATTTCAGTTTAGAACACACAAAAAAATGGCGCGGCTCCGCTAATGTCTCTTCTCCCACAATGCAGCGGGATATGACGCAAACACGCAACTGCGTCAATCCGCTCACGCGCTCCTGATGACGTTCAAACAGAGCCCCTCCCATTTCGAAACTTGCACAGCCCATTACTTAACAAATAGAGTGGATTCTCGTTGTTTCATTATATCAAAATGATCAGATCCTAGAGATAAAAGAGCTGTCAGAATGAGAGCTATGAATCTACAACATAATGCTCTTAAACATTTCATATTTTTAATGAAATAATTAAACTATTAAACTCTTTAATAACAAAAATCAGCAATTGCTCTTGAAAAACATCTGTCTCAAAATAATGTAAATTAATAATACAATGTAATTACACAATAATGTAATGTACATAATGTATGTGCAACATACAACATTTGTTCTTATAGGCATTCTGAAAGCTGGTAAACCAAGTGTATTTGGTTCACTACAGTAATTAGTGCCATAAGACTTTACAATAGGGGTGAAATAAATGTCTGCATTGTAATACCTTAGCAAAATATAACTATTACATGAGAGAACATGGTCTAAACACCTTTTGGAAGAGTTGCAAAGTAACTTTGTGTTTTTATGTGCCTTTCTTTTAAATGGACAGTAGGCTAGCATGAAATTAAGGTTAATGTTTTTGCCAGGGTCAAAACACCTAATGAGATATCAATTAAGTATTTGCACGAAATCCTTAAAGGAGAACATCTTCATTTACTATTTATTATTCTGTGATGAGGTCTTTTGCTCTTTGACACTTCTTTGACGACGTAGGGTAGAGGTTTACAAAGGAGCCTTATTAGGGTTTATAGAAGTTTCAGAGTGCTTTTATTATTTCCCAGTTCATAACTGTGTTTTTTCTTGAAAGGTATCAGTCTATTTGGCACAAATCTAATCTTCAACCTTCATATCTGATGCAATTCACATCTGCACCGCATGAGGGCAACAAACATGGCAGCACACTCCATGTAAATTGTGAAAGCTGATATTTTAGTGCAGATGTGGATGGATATTGAACTGTGACAATGACCAGCTGTTCAGTGTGATAAAATGTAAGGTAAGAGTCCTCATCCAGTTGATGCTTTTAAAAAATCATTGTGCTTCAGTGTTAGTATTATTGTCTCCAGAGATATGAATTTTCTTCTTGTAGATAATAATTCTATAATCTCTAGCTAAGTTTATCTTTTTGTGGTTTGGAGGCTTATGGCTAGCAGTATGGACCATCTGGATCTGGATGTGGATCACCACTCCAACCTTCCCCCAGGCTGGATGCAAAAGGAAAAGGGATCCAGTGACCTCTTGAACTTCCTGAAGTTGGAAGAGGAAAAAGATGCAAGAGAGAGAGAAGCAGTGAAGAGGAGTGATTCCTGTCACGGTTTGAAATATTTATTTATTTAATTAATTTGTAAACTGTTACTACTGGTGGAAAGTGCACTGGTTATTCACTCCCCCCACCTTCAATTCCTGCTGGACCTGGGACTCAAACCCACAACCTTTTGGTTACAAGCCCAACTCCCTAACCATTAGGCCATGGCTGCCCCCATTCAGAATTTTTTGCCATATAATGGACTGATATGATGCCCTGTGTTTGAACTTCCAAAATGCAGTTTAAATGCGGCTTCAAATGATCCCAAATGCGGTTGTAAACAATCCCAGCCAAGGAAGAAAGTGAAACGATTGGTTATTTTCATAAAAATAATACAATTTATATACTTTTTAATGTCAAATGGCCGTCTTGTCTTGCTCTTCCTGAACTCTGTGTATTCTGGCTCAAGGCAGTTAGGGTATGTCAGAAAACTCTGATCGTATTTTCTCCCTCAACTTCAAAATCGTCCTATATTGCTGTTTTACCTTTTTTGTTAAGGGTGTTTGATCCTTTTTTTGCATGTTCACTTTGCAAAGACTGGGTCAGCAGATGTAGGATAATTTTGAAATGATTTCTGAAGTTGAGGGAGAAAATACGAATCAAGTTTTTTTGACATACCCTAACTGTCTTGAGCCAGAATACACAGAGTTCAGGGAGAGCAAGACAAGACGAGCGTTTGAGATTAAAAAGTATTTAAATTGTATTTTTTAAATGAAAATAACCTATTGTTTCGCTAGATAAGACCCTTCTTCCTTGGCTGGGATCATTTACAACCGCATTTGGGATCATTTAAACTGCATTTTGGAAGTTCAAACTCGGGGGAACATAGCAGTCCATTATATGGAGAAAAATCCTGAAATGTTTCCCTCAAAAAACACAAATTCTTTACGGCTGAAGAAAGAAAGACATGAACATCTTGGATGACAAGGGGGTGAGTACATTATCTGTAAATTGTTGTTCTGGAAGTGGACTTCTCCTTTAAACATAAGTCAGTATTGCTATCCTCTCATATGTGTTCAGAATGGGCACATTCCTATTCTTTTGTATATTCAAGGGTGTTGAGACCATTTTCCTGCATTTAATAAGGCTGTGATCAGACCCATTTATACCTGTTGTTCCCTGGGATAAAGACCTGAGTTCACTGTGTGATGATGGTATGAAAATGACAGTGGGGGACCAATGAGTTACTAATTCAAGCCTTCATTTGTTGCAGTGGGGTTTAAGGAAGGTTTGAGCCTAGAATTATTTGCAACCGGTGCTGGAGGCCTAATGGAGTCAGGAAGCTGTATGTTGTGTCTCTCTGATAGCCCTCTACTTGTGGATGCTGAGATGATAAGTTTTTGTTGCAGATAATAACTCAACACATCCATGAGAGAAATTCTGTTATTCACATCCTCTTGCCAACTAAACTGGATTGGATTAGAAACAGGGGATGCCAGGGGAAGCTTGGTTGGAACTACATTCTGAGCTAGGAGAAAATGAAAAACTTATGTTTTTGCATATCCTTTGTCATCTGGCCCACATCCAGCAATATTCTCTTTATTTGCTTGATCTCCTCAGAAAAACACTTCACCTTATCTTGGGTTGCAGTAAGGGAAAATCTTTGTTACACCTCCAGGTGACTTGAATCCTCTGGCTTTCCTTCCTTCAGAAGGAAACGTGATACTTTAATGGTGCGTTCACGCCATACCGGAATTCCCATAATTACGAGATTCCAACTTGTAAAAAGCGTTCACATCCTTGTAGAAATCATAATTACAACTTGTGGACTGGGAGTCTTCTGAGAGCTACGACTTGTACCACATGACCGCTGTACCACCTAACCAACGTAGGCTCTGTTTAGGCATTGATTGTGTTGCCATAGTAAAGCATAATTCCGAGTCTGAGGACGTAAACAGCTCCAAGTAGAAAGTCACATGTTGTCATCTCGAAATTATGATATGGCATGAACGCAGCATAAGAGTCGGGGGGTAAAAACTTTTGAACAGGATGAAATGTCCAGATTTTTCTTATTTTGTTGAAATATAATTTTTCCCCATTTAGTACTGCCCTTCAGAAGCAACAGAAGCAGATCGGAAGCATGTTTCCCGGAAGACAAATTAAGTACAATTTACATTGATCTTCAAATTCAAAAAGTTTTCACCCTCAGTTCTTAATGCATTGTGTTTCCTTCTGGAGCATCAGTGAATGTTTGAACCTTTTAGTTCAAATAGTGTTTGAGTCCCTCACTTGTCCTCAGTGTGAAAAGATGGATCTCAAAATTATAGAGTCACTGCTGGAAAGTGTTCAAATATGCAAAGAATGCTGGAAAACTGAAGAATCTGCAGGACTTGGAGGATTTTTCTAAAGAACAGTGCTCAGTTTAAATGTTCAGAACAAACAAGGGACTCATTAACAACCATCACAAAACAAAAAAAGTCGTAGATCATCCAGGTAACCACACACAGTATTAAGAATGTAAACATCTTTTATGTCAAATATCTTACCCAGGACAGTACTAAATAAAAAATAGCATGCATTTTGTATGATCTCTCGTATTTTGTTAAAATTATTCACATTTTCACAGATTCTGCAAGGAGTTCCCAAACTTTTGCATAAAAGTGTCTTTGTTCAGGATACTGACACACCAGTGCTCCGTTGATCAGTTTGCCTGAATAACTGATTTGGTTTCACATAAATATTTACGTCTTTCACAAATAATTCCTTAGGTTTTGGATGGCCTAAAATATCAAACAAACCTGCTGAGTCTGTCATTTGTCCCACAGGTTTTTAGCAGGTGTTTAAAAGCAGCTATTGTGAAAAAGGCATTAGGGCATTGGCCCACAAGGATTTTGCATAATAATATACTCCTCTTCAAGAGAACAAGTGATCAAAGGTTCCAACTTGATGTTAAATTTTCTCAGAAATTTGGAATTTTCAGTTGTTATGAAAAAGAACCATCTAGAGCCCCCACGACAAACAGAATATTTAGGTTTCAACATAGACTCCCGCTTTTACTGTGCCATAGAATTGCGGCTTTTACACGGTGTCTTAATTTCTTTCAGTTATGGAAAGTTCTCTCATACAAACTTTGCCTCCATCTGCTAGGACTCAAGAATTTATGTGGTGTACAAACATCTAAGTACTTTATCCCTCTGTGCACTATATGAATCATGCCTTTGGCTTTTGTCCAGATTACAAAGCTACCAGTTGCTCATAATATAAGTGCCTCCTTGGAAAGAGTTAATTAAACGAAATAGACTCAAACTCAACGATTTCTCATCTATAGTCAGAGATGGATTGGACATGCAGTAACACGAAAGTGACAGTCACAAGAGCAATGGAGTCATTCTATTTCATAGTCAGTGTGACAGTGTGTCATGGTTTACTGCAGTTCTTAACCCTCCTAGGAAATGGGCTTTAAAGTACATTGCGGTCTTGTGAAAACTAGTGAGGAGCAAGTAAAATTGTTTTGCTCACACAGTGATTCAACTTTTTATGCCCTTGAACTTTGGCTAGGAAACTTTACAACAATGCATGGTAATCTGCACTCCTCCCATTGACACTGTGAATATGTATTCAGATAGTCACACCATACATTAGAAAACTAAGAAAAATGAAACACATACAACCTTTAACCTTTATATAACCTTTGCAAATGCCCCATCACTGCCTTATGATTACTCTTATCCTTACAATAACTTACTATTTTATCTGGGACTTGAAACTCAGAAATTTTGCCGTCTTGAACACCAAATTTCTCCATCCTATAAAAGCACCAGCAATGTTTACCCTCTGCATATTTTGCCTTACTTCTATAACCAAATATAAATTTCGTTTCACATTTAACACATTAACTATGGTCCCACAACGGCTAAACACCCCCTGGCTCAGCCTGCTGCAGTAGCCCCAAAACTCTTGCTATATGGATTGAGCTCTGAATGTTTTTAATGTAGCTGGGAGGCTCAATGTTTACACTTTTAGGGGAGATAAACTCATTGATGACATACTTAAAGTAGTCAATGAACAATAAACTGAGCTAAGAGTATTTAAAAATCTTACAGACTACACCTTTAAGCAGCATCATGACAGAGAAGTGACTCACACTGTTGACCTTAATGAGCACTGACAGAGACTCAAACAAACAGAACAAGTGCTGCAGAATTTGACATGAGATTTTGAACATACAGAGATGGGCTTGGTTTTATTATTTAATAAGTGATGTTAGACTAACATTGTTTTGCCGGTACGCAGGTCAATATTGTGATGACAGTAATATTCACTCCAACTGAGTACTGTACATTACAGTTAGTGTCTGAGCCAGGATGCCTTTCTGTGTGGAGCTTGCATGTTCTCCCTGTGTTGATGTGGATTTCCTCCCGATACTTTGGTTTCCCCCACAATCTAAAGACACACTACCAGTCAAAAGTTTTTGAACAGTAAGATTTGTAATGTTTTTTTTTTTTTTTTAAGGAAGTCTCTTTTGCTCACCAAGCCTGCATTTATTTGATACAAAATACAGCAAAAGCAGTAATATTGTGAAATATTTGTACTATTTAAAATAACTGCTTTCTATTTGAATATATTTTGAAATGTAATTTGTTCCTGTGATCAAAGCTAAATTTTCAGCATTACTTCAGTCTTCAGTGTCACATAAACATGATCCTTCAGAAATCATTCTATGCTGATAATCAAGAAACATTTTTATCATTATTATTATCAATATTAAAACAAAAAAGTATTTTTTTTTCAGAATTCTTTGATGAATAGAAAGATCAAAAGATCAGCATTTATTTGAAATAAAAAGCTTTTGTAACATTATACACTATACACTATATAGTACTATATATATTTATGGTATGTATATTTCTATATAGAAATGAATACTTTTATTTAGCTAGGATGGTTTAAATTGATCAAAAGTGATAATAAATATATTTATAAGGTTACAAAAGATTTCTTTTTCTGATAAATGCTATTCTTCTGAACGGTCTATTCATCAAAGAAACCTGACAAAGAATCTGCTCAGCTGCTTTCAACATAACAATAATAATAATAATTGTTTTGAGTAGAAAATCAGAGTATTACAATGATTTCTAAAGGATCATGTTGTCAGGCATTCACCACAGCCACCTCCATCTGCCACACCTCCGGTAGCACCGCCCACTCGTTCATCATCACCCGAATTCTAATCTGTTGCACCTGATCCTCATTGAGCCACGTCCTATATAAGAGACACTCGCACACACTCTCATTGTCTGGTCTACTGTTCACATGCTAGCTTCCTTGGACTCTATGCTGTTTCCACGTGGACTTCTACATTGTGCTCAGGTGTTTAGCGTGGCTCAATACCTGGACTCCATTCAGTTAAGACCTCTTTATTCTGCTTTTCACCATGTTGTTCATCAAACAAGCTTGTCAATAAAACATTGGATTGGATTGCTCCTCACCTCTTGTCTCCATCTCAGTGTGTGTGTGTTTGTGACAGAAGACCAGACCGCTAAAACAAAGAAAGATGAGCACCGAAGCACCCGCTGCACCTAACCCCAGGATCTCCCATGGCCATGCCCGCCACGTCCGTGGCTCCAGAAACATCGTCCTGAACTCAGCTGGGGTCCTTGTGATATCATCCGCTGGAGTGAACATTGTCTAACCAACTGCCTTGTCAACGTACCTCACTCACCTCCCGTTCCAGTTTACCTTTCATCTACACGAGTGGAAAGTCCTGAGCCATCCTTCACCCTGGAGATCCCAGCTGAGTACATGGCGTTCCAGGATGTATTCAGCAAGCAGCCACCCACCTACCACCACATTGGCCATGGGATTGTGGCATCGAGTTGCTACCTGGGGCCCAGCTCCCCAAGAGGCGAGTATATCCTCTGTCCATCCCGGAACGCCAGGTGATGGAGGAGTATATTGCGGAGGCTCTGAGTCAAGGATTCATCCAACCATCCACCTCGCCGGCCGCTTCAAGCTTCTTCTTCGTGGGCAAGAAGGATGGAGGTTTACGTCCATGCATCGATTACCGTCAACTCAACTCTCAGATCAAACAACAACCATACCCACTCGCTCTGGTCTCAGCCGCCCTCGAAGAGCTTCGTGGAGCCCAAGTCTCCACGAAGCTGGACCTGCGGAGTGCATATAACCTCGTTCGTATTCGTGCGGGAGACGAATGGAAGACGGCATTTGTGACCCCTACTGGCCACTATGAGTACCGGGTCATGCCGTATGGCTTATCCATCAGCCCATCCGTCTTCCAAACGTTTATGAACGAGGTGTTCCGGGAGTTCCTCCATCGGTTCATTGTTGTCTATATTGATGATATTCTGATCTACTCCCGGAAATTGGCCAAACATCGCCAGCACATCCAGCAGGTCCTCCACAAACTATGTGAACACAGCCTCTATCTCAAGCTTGAAAAAATTGAATTCCATCGCCCATCCGTACAGTTCCTGGGGTACATCATCACTGCCGAGGGCATGCATCATCTGGAGCCCCGCTGCTCACGAAGCATTCCAACGGCTCAAGGAGATTTTCAGCGTGACCGATCTCCCAGGCTCCGAAGGTAACACCTGTATCCTAGTTATGGTGGATCGCTTCTCTAAGATGTGCAAGTTTTTTTTCCCTTTAAAGGGGTTGCCCACGGCACTAGAGACTGCTGAACATCTGTTCCAGCAGTTGTTTCGTCACTTTGGCTTGCCCGAGGAGATTGTGTCCACTGGTTTCGGGAGAGCGAGAGAGTGTGGGACTCCACTCATCACCATCTCCAGCGGGCTGTTCGACAACACTAAAGGTTTGCTGACGTCAGAAGAAGACCTGCTCCCGCTTACCAACCTGGCGATCAGGTCTGGTTATCCACCCATGACCTTCGTCTACGTCAGCCCTGCCGCAAGCTGAGTCCCCGCTATATTGGTCCGTTCAAGATCCTGAGGCGGATCAACGACGTCACCTTCCAGCTTCAGCTCCCTCCAAGGTACCGCATACACCCCACGTTCCATGTGTCACTACTTAAACCCTTCTATCCCTCTGCCACAGAAACCCCGGGAGCTGAAGCGGAACCTCCTCCTCCAGAAGTCCTGGATCAACCTTCCATTTACACGGTTCATGAGATCTTGGACTCACGGTGTCGAGGGGGCCACCTAGAATACCTCGTGGACTGGGAGGGGTACGGACCTGAGGAACGGTCCTGGGTACCCAAAGATGACATCCTAGATCCCACCTTACTTCTGGACTTCCATAGGAGTCACCCGGATTGTCCTGCCCCTCGCGGTCGTGGTCGCCCTCGGCGTCGTGTAAGGGCGTCGGGAGCCGCCCCTGGAGGAGGGGGTAGTGTCAGGCATTCACCACAGCCACCTCTATCGGCCACACCTCCGGTAGCACCGCCCACTCGTTCATCACCCGAATTATAATCTGTTGCACCTGATCCTCATTGAGCCACGCCCTATATAAGAGACACTCGCACACTCTTTGTCTGGTCTACCATTCACATGATAGCTTCCTTGGACTCTATGCTGTTTCCACGTGGACTTCTACATTGTGCTCGGGAATTTGGCGTGGCTCAATACCTGGACTCTGTGTCATCTCAACTTAACACTATTCAATTAAGAACTCTTTATTCTGCTTTTCACCATGTTGTTCATCAAACAAGCTTGTCAAAACATTGGATTGGATTGCTACTCACCTCTCGTCTCCTCCATCTCAGTGTGTGTGTTTGTGACACATGTGACTGGGGTAATGATGCTAAAAATGTAAAATATATTCAAATATAAAACAGTTATTTTACTTTGGATCAAATAAATGAAGACTTCTTTAAAGGAGAATTCCACTTCCAGATCAAAGATTTACAGATAATGTACTCACCCCCTTGTCATCCAAGATTCTTCAGTCGTAAAGAAATTGTTTTTTGAAGGAAACATTTCAGCATTTTTCTCCATATAGTGGACTGTTATGGTGCCCCAAGCTTGAACTTGCAAAATGCTATTTAAATGCGGCTTCAAACGATCCCAAATGCTGTTGGAAACAATCCCAGCCGAGGAAGCGAAACGATCAGTTATTTTCATTAAAATAATACAATTTAAATGCTTTTGATCTCAGATGCTCATCTTGTCTTGCTCTGCCTGAACTCTGTGTATTCTGGCTCCAAATGTATTTTCTCCCTCATCTTCAAAAACATTTCAAAATCATCCTACATCACTGCAAAGGTACCGACCCAGTCTATGCAAAGTGAACATGCAAAGATGATCAAACACCCTTAACAAAAAAGGTAAAACAGCGATATAGGACAATTTTGACGTTGAGGGAGAACATGAGATGGGAGTTTTTCGACATATCCTAACTGTCATTAACTGGAAAAAACAGAGTTCAGGGAGAGTAAGACAAGACGAGCATTTGAGATTAAAAAGTATATAAATTGTATTATTTTTATGAAAATAACCAATCGTTTCACTTTTTTCTCGGCTGGGATTGTTTACAACCGCATTTGGGAACGTTTGAAGCCGCATTTAAACTGCATTTTGGAAGTTCAAACTCGGGGCACCATATCAGTCCATTATATGGAGAAAAATCCTGAAATGTTTTCCTCAAAAAAACTTCTTTACGACTGAAGAAAGAAAGACATGAACATCTTTGATGACAAAGGGGTGAGTACATTATCTGTAAATTTTTGTTCTGTAAGTGGACTTCTCCTTTAAAAAACATTAAAAATCTTATTGTTCAAAAACTTTTGATTGGTAGTGTAGTTGAGAGGTGTGAATAGGACACAAAACTGACCACAGATGTGAAGGTGAATGTGTTTGTTAGCCCTGTGATTTAATTAATTATTTGTTACGGTACCATATATGGTGAATAACTGTAAATGGTTTAACATTGAATAACATGTAATTTTACTATCAAATACTGTCAAATTTATGGTTTTTGGAAGTAAAAACTATGAATTGCCACATAATTTATGGTGAACAAAATGGGGAGTCCCTTTTTTGTTTGTAAAACATAAAATATGTAAAAAACTTCCCTGACATAACATAAGTTTGTGCTGAATTACAACTTAAATTGACTACAAAAGCATAGGTCCATGTGTACTGTGATTCATATGTGATGTGCTGGAGTCAAACCAGAGAGTATTAATATCAGCCATTGGATTTTCAAGTCTGTGTACAAGTCTATGTATATTTTTTTCTTTGAAATAATTGGTATTGGTTGTGCAAGATTGTGTGTTAGATTTGATGACATTTGTTGATACATTACTACACTGAAGCAAAATTTATTTGATTTTTGATACTTTTTAAATATCAAAACACGGCCTCACTTAGTGTTCTCAATGCATTCTCAATCAATGTGGTTTAAAATTATTTGACCCAAATTTGCTAAAACATCAAGTTAAGCAGGTTTATCAAAAGTTTCAAAAGTTCATACACAATATAACAGAACCACTGTCTTGATTCACAATGAACGTACAGAAAATGCCATTTCCAAACACAGATTTTTAATGCACTCTATATTTACATATCAAATCTACAAAATAGGTGCATGTTAAAATATGCTTGATGAACTCATTATTTCCAGTGCCATAGCCCTTTACACACAATTCCAGGTTATTTACATCCCAGCATTACATTTTGATACAGTAAGGTCAGCACAATGCAAAACAAAAAATATACTGGCACTTAGCTTGAACACACTGTTAAAGCAGATCCAGTTGTTCACAGAGTACTAGTGTAAACTGGGACTGAAGTACTGGATTCAATAATTTTCAGAGGTTGAGAATTTTATTTAGAGTTTCCTCTTTTCCTGTTAGTTTGAGAATCAGTGGCAACACACACACACACACTACAGGCAGAAGATACTCAGATTACACACAAAGCTGTACCAGGATCAGTTTTGCTGTAAAGAATGGCTGTGCACAGAACTGAGTGGAGCTACCCAGTTACTACAGGCACAGACACTTAGCAACCTGTCCAAAAGGTACAGCACCAATAGAAATAAACATCAAAACATAGACCACTTACAGTATCTGAGGTACAGTAGATGTCACACAATCACACATCACAATTCATTCAAAAAACTACTGCAATACGTATTATTATATATTAAACAGCAGAACAGATCAGTTTAGTTATTTGTAGCATGTATAGCAGTAAACTACTTTTTTAAATTATTTCGTTTTTTGATATTATTCAGTTGATCAATGATTTAAAATTGAGTTCGGATGACTCCCTAGTCGTTCTACTAACACATTTCGAATACATAAATCTAATCAAGTGGGCAATTTGTGCTACTGATAGCAAAAAAAAAAAAAAAGAAAAAAAAGAACAGTATCGGCCTGTCAGAGGAGTTTCATTCACTAAACAAATGCCAGTGTGAAGGCTCTACTGATTAGTAAATTGACAGAATTGATATTCAAATAATGCAATGTGGCTGGAAAAGTCAAAAAGGGAGAGAAAAAAAATTAACATCCTTTGAGATAAAGAAGAGGTAACTATTCAAGCTAATTAACTTTCAGAATTATTTCAGTAAATCATGAAGACTGTGCTTAAAGCCACAGGTGTTAGACTTTCAAACATATGGTCTAAAAATTAAAGTCCAAACTCAATATCAATACCAAAAAAAGTCCCAATATCATAACTTGTCATTAATGATGAAGTTAATTAATATTATTTTTAGATACTAGGGAGAAATCTTTTGTTGTATAGAATCATGATAATCAGTCATAAATTATACTATATTCTTTATTAATTTGATAAATAATGATTTACATAAAAAACAAATAAACAGGAAATTCTGTCGCAGACTGCCACTGAGAATGGTACAGGACTGCAGTTCTTTTAAACTGACCTTTTAACACTGAAACATTAATCAGAAAATAATACATTGTTTGTAAGACATAGAGAAGTTAATCTAGCTGTTTCCTTGCTACTTCAGTTACTCTTAAATATCTTTTAAAAGTCCTTCACGCACAATGAGCTGTAACAGTGCTCTTATACTACCTCATGTACCTGTCTTTAGTCTTTTATAAAAATATAGAACACTTACTAAAATGCCCTCATAAAATACTGATATTTCACTTTGCTCATGCAGTCTCAAATTCTGTGCTTTAAAGGAATGTATTTATTCCTTCAACAACTGATTTTACCTGGCACCTTGAACAGCTGACAAGCCAGCAGCAGCTTCTAAACCTACAATTTGTTTTGAAATTAATACTTGTGCTATCGCTGATAGCCCTCGATGGCTGGCACAAAATATGTAGCTGTACAAAACCATCAACCTTCAGGGCTTCTCCTGCAAATTTACATTCACCACTGTTTAAAAATCGGAATCTGCTGTTTTAGCTGCTTTGATGACTTGGCATGGTTTAGGCACTAACACAAACTGCAACATTGCAGGAGTACTGCAGTAAGGTACTTAGCATTTGTTTCTCATTTATGACCTTTACAACTGTTAAATTATGTTGCCTGTCATTTCACATACACACAAACACACATTCTGGGCTTCATGGAGGTGGGGGTAACTTGACATCCAAGAGATTGTAAGCAAAAATGTTCCAGAAGATTCCACAGAAGATAAAGAGTGTGTAGACACTGAAGAAGATCCAGAACAAGGACTGTTCCTGCAAACGCTGTTCATAGTTCTGAAGAACCACAACGCCAAGGGTGAGGCCCACTGCCACACCCCCCAGATGGGCCACAAAGCTGGGATTAGGGCATGGTGGGAATGCTGGGGGATAGAATCGAAGCCAGACGGCACGACCAAACTCCACACTCACTGTAGATACACAGAAAGTGGTGTGAGGGTTTGCATATATTACACATTTCTTCTAAAAAAGACAGCAAAGTGCAATAAGTACATTTTTGTTTATTTTCTGCTTATGTTTATATTTTTTTTGCTTCATTGACTTATACAGACAGTGGATGCAAAAGGTAATATTTCCAGCACAGAATTACAGTATCATGAACAAAACACTATTTTAGCATGAATAGCATAAGTTTACATACTGCACACCAGAGCCATTGCCATGCGAAAGAGCTTGAACTGACACTTCATCCCTGACCAGTTCTGTAAAGAGAGGGAGAGAAACATCAAATTAGGTGAAAATTAAAAGAAAATGGGTAGTTGAGAATGAAAACACTTCAATATTTGTTCTTAGACTGTTCTGGTGTTGTTCCAGGGAATTCGTTTAGGTATCCCATTTTATCAAGGTTGCTTCAGACTGAGAAGGATATTTGTTCTGGCGTTTTCAGTGATGCTGTGACTATCACAGCTGGCACAGGGAGCAGCATTAGCACCTGCGAATCATCAGCTAATTCAAGGTTTGGCTTGCTGTTTTGCATGTATTATAAATAATAACCGAATCAGATTTGATTTGACCTGATGAGAGATCAGTTTTTGTGTAGACAGACTATGTGTAATCTGAGTCCATACGATGTAACAGTGCTGACACAAGAAGTTCTACCTAAAATGCTGAGCAAGAACAGGAGGATTCATGATCTGACTGGAGAGAACTGTGGACAGTCCTGGTGTTGATATTTAATGACTCTGACCAGGTCATTATGCAGTACAAAACACCTCCATTCACTTAAAGAGAAGGTCAAAGCTTCGGGCAGTAGCCCAGACATCTGAATGGTCAGTGATAGAGAATTAGGAGCCACAAAGAAGACAATTACTGTATTAGATTGAAACGTATATATTTAAAAATGTAAGTAAAACAATGAATGTACTATATGATGATTCTGTATCGACTAATATGTTGAAAGAAACAGCAACAAGATGTGAACAGCTATAAAAAGAATATTATCTTTATGCAGAGATCAAAACAAACACAACCTATTATACATTTTATATGCATGGTTAAAAGAAGAGCCCAACAATCTTTCAGCTATTTTATAATCTAGAAAGGTTAATGGGAACAGCTGTTTGAAATAAAGGTGGAAAAAGAGGCCTATGAATCACACGTCAGAGAGGGTTAATAGCTTGAGTTTGATTCATTTTTTCGACATAACGCCGGTTTCACACTGCACGCGTAAGAAGGACGTAAGCAGCGCGTGTGCAGCACGTAAGCAGAGCAGAAGCAGCGCGCAGCCATTTTGCTTTCACACCGGCAGCGTTTGCAGCGCGCACCTGAACCGCGTCTTTTGTACAGACTTCGCTATAATATATAAAAATATATGTATTACACATTACCTATAGTCAAAAAAACGTAAGCATATATTAGTTTGTTTACATATATTAGAAACATTAAATGTACATACATTACCCATCACAAACAACTTAAGGATAATCCAGAACTGTCTACATATCAAAGTTCTTCATAGAAACGTATTTTAAATGATCAATTTCTCGAAAAGTAAGACAGAAATGTAAAGTACAGTCACGTACGTCATAGATGTCAATATTACGTGCTATATTGTGTTTACCTATCTATAGTCCTATTGATTTGTTCGCTCGTGGGCCAGCGTAAATTTGTAACAAAAAAATGACTTACCATCTACACCAAGAGATACTGCAACTTCCTCCCATGCTTTTTCCTTCGCCTGCAAGTCTTTATACAGCAAATGTTGAGGATCATAAATGACTGTATGTTTCTCAACTTCTACGATGAGACGAGTGTCGTCCATGATGGTCTTCTTGGCAGTTGCACTCTGAAAACTACCCGCCTGTGACACGTGCATTTGTTTACAAGTGTGATCATGATGTCCGCATGACACCTGTTATTATGGCAACATGTAGCTGTAATAATAAATATAGGCTATATATATAGGCTAATATAATAATTACAATTAATCAGTAACGTCAGAAAAAAAAAAAAACAGTATAAATTAATTAAACTTGTTTTGGAAGTTCGGGAAAAAATATTTTTTATCTTGTTAATTAAATAATACTGTGTTTACAACACGGTAGATATCATCAATGTACTTTTTGGGTTAAAACTGCTACTTTTTCCTGTGTACTTTGGCCATAATCAATACATTGCCACTGAAAGCGAGCGTAAGCGGCGCAGCAAAAATAGACTCGGGGCCGAAACGATCGCTGCACTGATGCTTCTGCTCTGCTCCTGCTACGCGCTGCCGCGCCGCCACTGCGGGCGGTGTGAATGCTCTCATTCGTTAACATGGGCGCCGAAAAAAATATGCGCTGCTTACGTCCTGCTTACGCGTGCAGTGTGAAACCGGCATAAGACATCAGGCTGAACTTCACACTCATTAGTTATCCTGACAGTCATGGGCATCCTGATATTTTTCAAAAGAGGAGCTTAAATAGGTGCTGAATTAAGATTGAAGTCTATATTCTACATATACAGTACCACTTGTGTGTCACCACTGCGATTAATGGATTATTTGATTTTTCTAAGCATTATCAAAAATTGATGCAATTTTAATTTTCTAGACAAAACCACAAGTTTTTACAGCTCCTCAAACTACCATAATAGGAATATATATTTATCTCTCGATTACCATGACAACGTTGGCGAGGTGGGCGGAGACCAGAGCGTAAACTCCGCCTGATGAACCGACCACAGGTGCTGTCATATCCGTCACTGACACAGCCAATGAACCTGCAGGAAGACAATGCAGACAAAAGTCACCATAACAAACTTGTTCAGGCAGTACCAATATTTGTTATGAAATGGAATCAAACCACTGACTAAATGACATTTGAACTAATAGTGGCAAATGAGATTTAAAAGAAAAATTTAAAAGCTATTGTGAGACCTTCTGTTTAAGATATCCACTTGTGTTTCCCAGAAGGAGGAAAATAAAGGGGTTGGAATGGGTATGAAAATGAATGTGGGTGTTTAAATGAAATCAGAACAAACTTAAACTCAATTTACTGTGCCAAGGCATCCCTGTGAAGATTTTATTCATAACACATTGCTGTTGAAACTTCATGATAGATTCCTGCAGATTCTCATTAATTAATCAATTAATTAAAAAAAAATAGGCTGCACAATGTACCATATGTTTATTCTGTTTCAACTGGGATAATGCAAGGTAATCTCACACACGCACACGTACACACACACACACACACACACACAGAGAAAACACCAACATCAAGTGAACAAGTCAAAAAAGTGTAAGGTCTGTATATGGAGATGAAAACAAATGCGCAACCTCTAATTACTATATCAAATTTCTCTAGGCAGAGAATGGCAGTGTCTTGTAAAGATGTAATTATGTACATCCACGTTCACACACAATGAACACATACATAATCATTGTGATCCAACCTACACACCACTGTTGATGATTGCTGTATATGAATGTAAAATATTAGTAGAGGGATGTGAATTAGTGACACTTCTTTAACTGACCCTTTCATGTTTCTATAGCTGAAATGCATAAGTCCCTACAACTTTTTAATGTTCTAATGGGATATCCATGTGCCAATGAAGAAATTTAAATGTGCAGGAGAACTATCAGATATTAAAAATACAGTTAACTAAAAAATGAAAATTATGGCATCATTTACTCACCCTCATAATCAATGTAATAAATGTAATGTAATAATGTAAGAATTAAAAAAAAAATTACTCGTTACTCTAAAAAACATTTTATACTTGATCCAACTTAATAATTTTACTTTTGCCGTCATTGAACTAAAGTAAACTATTTAGTTAATTGGAAGTAAAACTGCACTGAAAAAAATGTTGTTAGACCAACTTAAACAAATTCTTTCAACATGTTACAAGTAATCTGTTTACTTTTTCTGAACTGAAAAGATTGCGTTTGACCAAATCACATTTGTATAGTCAACTGAAACTAAAAATTCACTTACAACCATATATCTATTTTTACATGATTATATCACAAATTATTAGAATAAATCTATTTGGATAACTTAAATTTCTACATATTTTTAAAGCAAATATCCAGATAAATACAAATCTAAATTGTACATATTAAGCAATTTGTTCACCTTCAGAATGTGATTTTAGTGTTAAATGTCATTGAATAACTGAATAGTTGTTGATGGGAAAAAAAAATCCAATCAAACGAACTTGGCTACTTACTGATGATGCTTTAATCATCAGTTAGTGGTTTGGTTCACTGGTGTCATCAGGACACTGTTATCTGTTCTCTGAGTATGTTAGCTGTTAGATTTGCATTATTTGCAGCAATCTTGGAATGTTATGAATGTGACAATCAACAAAAAACATGACTTTTGTGATTTTGTTTTGTGCTGTTCAGAGTTTATCTGTTTATCTAAATATTTTGTTGGTTGTCACTATTGTTGAGATTTATATGCAGACTCGAGATGTCTACATTAGGGGTCACCAGATCTGGTCCTGGAGGGCCTGTGTCCCTGCAGAGTTTAGCTCCAACCCTAATCAAACACACCTGAACCAGCTAATCAAGGTCTTACTATGTATACTTGAAACTTCCAGGCAAGTGTGTTGAGGAAAGTTGGAGGTAAACTCTGCAGGACACCGGCCCTCCAGGAACAAGTTTGGTGACCCCTGGTCTACATGATCCTGTTCAAATAATTTCTGCATAAATTTCTGTTAAAAAACATTCAAATATTGAATTTATGCAGTAGCGTTCTATGCAATGCCTGAATCATCACCAACAAGTAATCAAACACATCTGATCAGATTTTCTTTATGAATTTTTGCTGTAACGAATATGCTTTGGAAACACACAGTTACAGCAGCCAGAGAAAAAATTATATTAAAAAATAAAGGGTGAAGAGACCAACTAAAGCAAATGCTTATCTCCACAATGGTCACTTCAAACTTTATTATTTTCAATAAAACACCAACATCTATTCAGTTATTCAGTGACTAAAATCACATTCTAAAGGTGAAGAAATTGCTTAATATGAAGAATTTAGATTTGTATTTATCTGGATATCTGATTTAAAAATCAGTCCTTTTATTTATGAAGTTTTCTCTCAAATGCCACTCAGTTTAGGGCATAAGATCCGACTAGGTAAGTCATCTAGCTTTGTAATTCACAAAGGTTCACTAAAGTAGTGCAGTATATAAAATTGATCAACTTTACATAACCAAACCAGTTTATATACGCTGCAAGCTCTACAAACAACCTTTAGCATTTTATTGTCTAACGTGCCCCTTTTCCAAAATATTCCAAAAATGTATGACTAATTTCCTAGCTCTGGGTCTAAGCTGCAGTAAAGTGAAGGCTGGGGTTAAACTTCCCTCTTCATGACATCTGCTGCCGAAACACACACACACACACACAGAGATATTAGCTGCTAATGTCATCAGGGAGAATGAAATGACATTTCCACTTCAAACCCTACAGCTGATGGAAAATGCAGGTGGACTTCCCCCCTCCTTTCCTCTGAATTTTTCTCACTTTCAGTCCTCATGCCTCTTCATCTCTGTTTTTCTTGCACTCTCCAGTTTGTTTGTTTTTTGTTGTTGTTTTTACCTCTGTGTACCTCTCAGCAGGGGTTGCAGACTGTTTTGCAAGGCTTTGCAATGTTGGAAAAGCTCAGAGTGTTTGTAGCTTTTAATCAGCTTTCCATTTGTTAATCTTCACAAGTCTGAAAGCACATGGCTGGACCATGGAAATAATTATATAATCATTATGTTATACCAACATGTTTTCTTCCATTCATTTGACTCATCTGAATAATTTCCAAGACTGAGTTTTTAAAATTTCAACTTCAAAGCAAATTACAATTTAGAGTGGTGGGTTAAGTGTAATGAACCACATCAAATCAAAATTGACATTTTACCAATGAAAATATATTAAATTTATATAATTGATGACTCTTGGAATATATATATTTTTAATGATTTGTACAGTTCTATATGTGTGCAAAAATTTTGCACATGCATCACTAAATCTAATGCCCAAAATTAGAAGCAGGTGCAACAATTATATGAATTTAAAGCAATTAGTAGTAAGAAGGGCAGATTAATAGAACAACAGGGTCAACAGAGGTCAACAATGTGACCTCAATAAACTAGTTATAGTGTTATAAG
The DNA here is from genome assembly GCA_012976165.1 of Labeo catla. Lineage (NCBI taxonomy): Eukaryota > Metazoa > Chordata > Actinopteri > Cypriniformes > Cyprinidae > Labeo > Labeo catla. The sequence continues at coordinate 220,861 of VONZ01000523.1, forward strand.
AGTCACGTCAAGATCAAAAGAGCTGCCTGAACCCCTGAATGAAGGCTGTTGAGTATTGGGAGCCTGAAAAGAGATTATGGGTTTTTCTCAAAGGTAAGGGTTCATCCTAGTGAGGATGTGTCCTTCCAAGACCAGTCCTTCGGATGGTTCAAGACTAGATTAAATGCTAGAATGAGATGGCCTAGTAAAGTGAATGCATGTCATATATGATTCAACCCCAGTGCTGTGGTTACAGAGCGAAAATACTATTAAAACTCCATAATATAAAATATAATATATAAAATAACCTGAAGATTCATTTATATACATTTTTTTTGTATTAACTGACTGTATTAATGCACTACAGGTAATGACAACCATCTGTGAACTCCCAGTGCTTACTAACACACAGTGTATCATTATGTGATTCATTTTAAAGAAAACATACTGCATTCATCTAAAAGAAACATTTTTTGTCTTGCATAACATAATGACATTGCACAAGCACAGTGTTGATTCATTTTCAGCAAATTCATTTTTTGTGAATTGGAATCTATGCAAAGTATTGTGGTTGATTGAAAGACATGAAGGATACACAAGTTGCATCCTTCAAAACAGGCTGAATGAAGGACGCAAAACGCAGACTGCCTACTAGGATCCTTCAAGATGTCTTTTGACGAAGTTTGATTATGTGGCAGTCTAGAAGTCTAGATATGCAGCTTAATAGGATGTGCCCTTCAGTTTAAGAAGCACCCTCATAGCCATTTCAAACATTTTAAAATCTTCTATGCACGGTACCTGAAATAACCTACAAATGGAGAAGATTTCAGACCACAGGTAATCTGTCCAGGCTGGACTATTTCCATTTCTGGACAAAGTCACCTCAAGAGCACAGCACAAGATTCTTTGGCAAGTCTCAAAAATCCCTAGGATGATATCCAAGGATCTACAGGCAGCAGTACACAAAGTGAATGTTGCCAGAATTGTCATGCTTAGCAAAAACACTGTATTTTAAAAATTTCAGTTGTAAGTTAAAAGAGCAAGAAACATTACCATGTTCCCATGGCTTCCATTACTTAAGCATGCCCTTCTTATATTTTATTTTAAAGTTCCTAATTTTGTTTTGGAGGTTTCAAGGTCCAAAACACTTTAATTTTCTCATAATATACAATGTAGCATTAATTCTTTTCTCTGAAATGGTTCGTAAGGATCAGGTCTTTCTAAACCCATCCTTTCAGAGCACCTACAGGTCAGATGGCCCAGTCTGTTGTGATTGATCTACCGCTAACAGTGCATGTCAGAAACTAAACTCACATTACCATATCTGAATGCCAGCTCAGGTGGCTTCCTCAGTACATTGATGTAAACAGTATCAAAATCTTGCTCCACACTTTATCGCTACTCAAAGTAGTAAGAACGACAGACAGTCTGCATTAATCAACATAATTTTAAAAAACAGTGGGCCCACAGTATTTCAAGACAATATTTTGAGTTAGCAGAAGGCTACAGCTGTGTACTGGGTATACACATATAAAACAAACTAATGTTTGAAATACTCAGTAGAAAATATGTGCATAAATGATTAATCATACTTACAGGACCCAGAGGCACAAGATGGTACAAATAAAGTGGGTACTACTCTGTCTTTAGTAAATTAGCATTTTGCAAATCCCATGTTGAACCATGTTGAGCAAGATTGAGAAGCAGTCATCAGTAAAATGACGAGAACTGACTCTTCACATCCTTATCCTTTGGGAGAACATGTGATTTGTGCATTCGCAGTACAGAGAACAATGTCTTCTAGATAAGGCCACAACACGAACCAAACCCTTCCAGCCCATGACTACGGTTTTTGAGAGTGGGTCATAGTAGACATTGTTCATGGGTGCCAATGAAAACCATAGCTGGCAATTATGCAAATGTGTAACTTGCGTAACCTATCCTGTTTATGCAGGACGTCACAGGCTGGAATTACTGACATGTTTCAGACAGTTCAGAATTGGTGATTCCTTTTGGGAGACAATAATGATCTTTGATCTTTGAAACTTTGCAAACCTTTTATATTCCCAAACAGCTATATTACACACTACATAAAAGGTAATATCTGAGAAAGCATAATAGGAGCACTTTAAGAAGACTGCACTAAAAAAACACTTTCTCATCACAAACCAAATAATGCATACTGAGTTTGACTCACCTGCCAATACGCCGCACACATACACCAGGCCGATTCTCAAAGCTCCATGGACCATCTCTAGTGGTACACCCACCAAAAGTTGCATGGCCATGTTTAGACCCAGGTGCTCAATTCTGAAACATATAAATCAAAATCACAATTACAGATGTGTCTGAAGAAGGGGTTAATGTTTTTTTTTTTTTTTTTTTTAGTGTCTGTATATTTAGTTATTTTTAGTAGCTAGATTTTTACAATTTGGTGCACTCCCATACCTCAGCAATCAATTTCTTACATTGAGCTACTGTTTAACATATTTGGTGTGCTCTATGTATCTATGTATGTGCACTCATCAATTTTTATATGTGAAAAAAAGCCTCAGTTAACTTCATGGAAGAACTAAAAATGTTGTTATGCATAAAAAATGTAAAATACTTGTCAGAATAATGTGTCAGAGATGAGGCCTGGTAGTGGGTGTGCTCTGACACATGAGTGACCTGATTCTGGCATGAGTAATTTCTCAATTCCACCTCTATTTCAACTTTGTTTAGTCCAGCTTTTTCTTAAGCCAGATCACTTCACCAGCTACTCTAATTCTCTGACTTTCAGCACTGCACATGGAAGACTGTTACACTTGAATTCCTTCACATCTACAACAGCGGATGTGACTTTGGCACTTAACAATTACATCTGGGTGACAGAGAAACACCTTACTACAGGTACAGTAACGTTCCTCATGTCACATACTTGGCTCTCCTCAACATTGCCAAATAGATCCGACAGAAGCCCAGTAGGGCAAAATCTGGACCCAGATCTAAAATAATAAGAAGCAGGACAAGGTCAGGATAATTATCCTCATAGAACAAGGACCTGAAATTTACTAAGCTTCAGATAACTGGGGCATGTAACTTAAGTCATGGTGTTGGATAATCATACAGAGCTAAAAAGAAATAACAATTCAGGATTCTGATGAACACATCAGCCTGACATACAAGAGAAACAAAGAAATGAAACTGGAGAACCTTTAATAAAATCTTTGAACTGAAAGTGAACATCTCTGAATGTATCTTCAGTATAAGCAAAGTCCATGTTTCAAAACAAGAGACAGTTGATGTAGCCAGAAGCAGAATATAAACGTAACTAAATAAATAATCAGCACAATCTGTATGAATGATCTTGAATTATGAATGGCTAGGGGTCTGATCTGAAACTGATCTCTGATTCAATGAAACCCAGTTTCCAGAATAAAAGATAATTAAATCACTGTTGTAAAAAGATTGAAAAATAGGGTACATTTTAACAGATAAAGAAAGAACACATTACAATCATAGACACACATTTAGACACACGTTGAAACACAGGCACACATAAAGTGTCACATATCACATATACAAATGATACTGTACATACGCACTGTACTGTACTGTAATGTAATTTTATAAAGACGCGTGTGACAGATGATTCTGCTGTGGCTTTGTTTGGAACTATTTTTGTTAGATGAGCAAAAAAGCCAAAGCAACTGAGAACACTGTGTACCAGTATCAACTTCTTATTTATTGAACTGACAGTAATCATGCTGTTGGTCTGAATATCACCACATGAGATTAGAGCAACAACACTTGCTTTGCTTCTCTAGTAAACACAAATTTGCCACTTATAAAAAAGATGTACAGCTGAGGTCAACAGTTTACAAACACCTTGCAGAATTTGCAAAATGTTAATTATTTTACAAAACTAAGAGATCATACAAAATGCATGTTATTTTTTATTTAGTACTGACCTGAATAAGATATTTCACATATAAGATGTTTACATATAGTCCACAAGAGAATTTTTTTTTTTTAGTAATAGTTGTTCATGAGTGGTTCACACTGAGGACAACTGAGGGACTCATTTGCAACTATTACAGAAGGTTGAAACGCTCACTGATGCTCCAGAAGGAAACATGATACATTAAGAGTGAAATGTATCATGGGGGGTGAAAACTTTTTGAATTTGAAGAGGTAAATTTAACTTATTTTGTCCTCTGGGAAACATGTAAGTATCTTCTGTAGCTTCTGAAGGGCAGTACTAAATGAAAAAAAAAAAGATCTTCATTCTGTTCAAAAGTTTACACCCCTGGTTCTTAAAGGGGTCATCGGATGCAAAGTTCACTTTTACATGCTGTTTGAACATTAATTTGTGTTGGCAGTGTATGTACAAATCTACCCTGTAATGGTAAAAATCCATGCAGTGGTTTTTAATTAATCTGTAAAAATAAATATCCCCTTTTTCAAATCGAGCCATTCTCAGATGCCTTTCGTTGTTGTGTCACACCCACAGAGGCCGCTCCCACAATAGTTGATTGACATTAGCGTTTTACCTCAGATTAGTTGTATTAGTCCAACCTCCATGTTTTGTTGCCGCAGCAGGAATGTAAGTTAGACAAGAATTGAGTGATTGAGGTGTTGTGTTGCTGGATGTAATAATGAACATAGTGGTTGTCATTTACTCCCGACATCTGAGCTGCTGAAGATGGAGTGGATTACGTTTGTTTGTGAAGAGAATGCACCTCCCGATCTACATATATCCGTCTATGATCACGTGAATCATTCGTGATCCAGCTTCACTTACAGCAGAAGTGAGTATAAAGGGTTTTTAATGAATCTTTGCGATCACCTTTCCTAATAATGTGCTAGTTAGCAAGTTTAGCAGCTAAATGCAGCTAAATGCGGCTAAAGTAAACAGGCTCGTCAGTCCACAGAGAGAAGAGAGGGGCGGGGTGAGCAGAGCTCATTTGCATTTAAAGCAGCCTCGACCAGAATGGGATGATTTTTGCAGAGCTGATTTTGAAAAAGTAAAAAGGGTGTTGTTTTACACTACCATTGAGAATTTTTAACCAAAGTATATTATAGACTTTTCATTAAGACCCTAAAGAATCATATCAACTTGGGAAAATGGGCATCCGATGACCCCTTTAATGCATTGTGTTTCCTCCTGAAGCATCAGTGAGCATTTAAACCCTCTGTATTACTTGCATATGAGTCTCTTAAAAGAATTTGTGGGACCAGACGGATTTTTCTAAAGAATAGCGGGCAGTATAACTGTTAAGGATGAACAAGGGACTCATGAACAACTATCACTAAACAATTTTTTATAAATTCAGCTATTATTTTCTCTTGTGGACTACATGCAAACGTCTTTTATGTTAAATATCTTATTCAGGTCAGTACTAAACAAAATGTATTTTGTATGGTCCCTCTTATTTTAGTAAAATAATTAACATTTTGCAGATTCTGCAAGGTGTGTGTAAACTTTACTTTAAAGAACACTTAAAAAGTGTAAAGATGTGATCCAAAGTATAGTTTAAATATTAAAATACATTTTCTAAGGAATAACATTAGCATGTTGTGGAGTAAAATTTTGTCTGTGTGTTCTCCTATTGGGATTCTGTTGGTGCAGCAGAGAGAGCGGATCACTAGCTTGGGTTAATGGGGAGATTACTCTGTAGATGAGTGTAATATAAAGTATTAAACCCCACAGATCACAGCACATCAGACACATCAGAGGGGCTCAAGCCCTCTATCAACCTGGCATCAACACAGGCCTTCAATCCTACATGTCAGAAAAAAGCGTTTTGAAATTGCTTTAATATCATTTTGTGTACCTGAAAATGTTGCATTGAGGGTGTAAGCATTTTAAAATGCCAGAAAAGAAACAGCTAATCAAAGCAGTATCTAAAAATGGCATGAATTATCAGCAGTGAGCCACATTTTGAGGCTGCAATAGTCTTGGATGATTTGAGATACAAATAACTCCTTAAATTACAGCAGAGAAAAAGGGAATGCATTTGTTAAGCACCATGAAAACCTGATATGCACCTGAGAAAGGTTTTATTTCTGCTTATTTACAGCTCTCTGTATTCAGCTTTGTCAAGTGTAGCATTGAGCTCTCATATATTTTGTGTAATGACCACTAAACTGTAACATACCAGTAGTTTGATGTATCTCATATCCCTTTCTCTTTTCATACCATTTTTACAGTATCTCAAAAGCATTAACTAGAAATTGTAGTAAATATTGGGACTGGATAACTCTAATATTTATTTTAATATATTTACATGGTCCAGTAAGAATATAAAATTGGCGGTGGCTATTTAAATAGCAATAGATTCTATTTACACTAAATAGCAGCATTTTCTGCTATTTATACTACTTATTGCAAATAGTGGCAAAAATCTGCACCTCAGTACTGTAGTACATATATAACAGTATGTAATAAGAATGTATTGAGTGTAAATTATAATTTTTATTAAAATTATTAAATGGATGCCGCCTTATTGGGACACCTACCTACACCTACCCCTAAGCCTACCCGATACTTTATTTTGAACTTTTCCTTGATTTTCTACATTTTTATTGAAAATAAATGCCTTCCCGATCTGATCTGAGATATGAAAAGAGGGAGCAGAATGAATTCAGCAAAAGGCGCATTCGAACTAGGGTGGATCGCATCAAAAAGACTGTGCTATGTGCTTTACCATCTATGCCACTGGAGCTGCTGTTTGAAAGTCATCTTTTGAAATGTTGTCTAGCCCAACCACACACTGGTGAGCAGAGTCAGTGTAAACAGCTTCTGCCAACATGGTGGGGTATTCACACTTTAGTTTGAATTTCAAGAAGGTGGATGGTTTTAGGTGGTGTTCATGGCAACTTTATATGCAACAACTAACATGCTCTGGAACAGGTTTCATTGCGGGTAAGAGATCATAAACCTGATAGTTACTGTATGTTAGCTAGTTAGTACACAGAAAAGTAACTTACATTTTAGTTCAATAATTACATATCAATTATATTTTAATGTTGTTGCAAGGTTGAGTGTAATGGACTAATTCTCTGTAAAGGAGGCCTAAGCCAGTCTTCATTTAACATTAAAATAATTTGAAGACAAATAAATACTTAATAATATTTAGTCACTGTATCCTGTAATAATATAACTAGTGTGTAACTCACCCTGCGTGCATGAAGATGTAGCTAAGGTAGCGCCAGGCCTGAGCTCTGAGCTGCGGGTGGTATGGCAATGGGCCCTTCAGGAAGTATGGTGATGAGACTTGCAGAACCCAGCGATTAAGTTGGAGTCCATAATACATAAAGACAACAACCTGAGGAAAATGTGGAAAGTAAGAGCCTGTTACTGATGTGACACTTGTGCTATCCTTCAAAATAAAGTGAGCCGCCTACAGAGGAAGCATTTTAAGTGCACTCTTCACACAATAGCTGTTCTAAATGGTAGGAAACATAATTATGCTGCCTCAGAAGCTGTTTGTAGAATTCTAAGGCAGCAAAAAAAAGAATAAATACATACAATCCAAATATTAGGGGTAACCAGTAAGCTTTATCAATATTCTTGAAAATAGTCTCTTACATTCACCAAGGCTGCATGCATTTGATCAAAAATACAGCAAAAACTGTAACATATTTTAATAATGTTAAAATTTAAGGTAACACTTCAGAATAGGGAAGATTCCCCTGAATAAACTCCTAATTTGCTGCTTATTAAGGGATAATGTGCATCCAGTCAGTTGTTATCGCAGAATAACACCGGACTGACTTATCAGCAGTTTGGCATGAAGCTGAGGGCTGATGTATAAAACTGAAGGGCTTTATTTCGCAATAACAACCGGCTAGATGTACATTATCCAACTTATTACATGGCTACTTGCTGCAAAACAAAATAATTAGACACAAAATGTTGATTTGAGTTGAAATATTTGAACACAAAGGTTCAGTGAAGAAAGCGGTTTCTAGCCTGCGTTATTAGTTTTTACCGGTTGTTATCGGGGAATAACATACCTCGGAATGTGGGGACTGACCAATCAGAATCGAGTATTCCATGCAGCTGTGTAATAATCCCTGATAACAATTGGTAAAAATGTCCTGAGGGAACGAGACGCTGGGTCCGAAAACACTAAGGGGGAACGTCTATAGCGAGATCACGCTCTGAACACGTGTAATCTGACTAATCGAAGGGCAAGACACAGAATATTGTTTTGAGTTTTAATATTTTATTAGCCAACCAAACGCAAAACTTCCATGAAGAAAAACTGCAGTTATCCGGTTAAGCCTGTGTTAATAGTTCCCCTTCAGGAACTCAAGCTGCATCCAAAAACGCTAGGGGGGAAACGCCCACAACGAGATCCGTAGCACATGTGTAATCTGACCAATCGAAGGGGGAGACATCACAGGCAGGTGACGTAAGCGACCAGAAAGCTTAAAAGCACGTGTGGTGGAGCCGGCGTCAGCTTCAGGGGATGAAGCGAGTGCTCACAGGAATGCCGGAAGTATGGCCCGAGACGCAGCATCTTGTTCCCTCTGGGAACCAGGGTTACATATGTAACCTAGACGTTCCCTTTCAGGAACCTGAGCTGCATCTGAAAACGCTAGGGGAATGAGATGCCCACGCTACCAAACTTACAAATCCCTGCCTACGATGCAGCTAGGGCAGGAGAACAGAGGAGCCAGGAGTTGCTTGAAGATCTAGGTTGTTAAATCCTAACAAGGGTGACAGGTGTGGACCATCCGGCAGTGTTGCAGATGTCCTGCATAGGGACACCTGCCAGAAGGGCCTTGAAGGCCGCCACACCTCGAGTGGAATGAGCCTTGACCCCCAGAGGCGAGGGGAGATCAGAGGATTCGTAAGCAAAAGAAATGGCATCAACAATCCACCTGCTAAGGGTCTGCTTAGAGGCAGGGAGACCCCATTTGGGAGGACCATAGCAAACTAGCAGTTGGTCTGTCCTTCACCACAGGGCAGCTCTGTGGACAGTTAAGCTTCTGCTGGTCAGGCTCCATGAAGGGAGGAGGACGGAATGTCTGGAGTACGACAGGCTGTGGTGCAGCAGACGGGATCTTTGGAACATACCCCACTCGGGCGTAAAGAAACGCTTTGGCCAGACCAGGGGGAAAAGTCAAGATAAGAAGGGGCCACCGAAAGGGCCTGCAGGTCCCCAACCTGCTTAAGGGAGGAAAGTGCTAGAAGCAACGTAGTTTTGATGGGAAGCAACTGATCAGAAATCTCCTCTATAGGCTCAAAAGTCTACAGAGAGCTTCAAACACCACAGCGAGGTCCCACATGGGGACACGGTGTCGTACTGGAGGCCTCAGCCTCAGCACACCGCGGAGGAAATGTGTAACCAGGGGGTTCTTGCCCACTGACAGGCCACCAAGAGGGGCATAGTAGGCCAAGATCGCCGCCACGTAAACTTTCAAGGTGGAGTGGGTTAACCCTGTGGAGAAGCGAGCCTGCAAGTACTCTGCACTGTACCAATCGGGCAGTTAACTGGGTCAAGCTGGCGGTCTCCACACCATGAAGTGAAGAGTCTCCACTTCAGGGCGTACAGTTTCCTTGTAGAGGGAGCTCTGGACTGGAGGATGGTCTCAACAACCTCAGTTGAGAGACCGGAAGCTATGAGCTGTGCCCCCTCAGGGGCCACACCCACAGCTTCAACAGCTCCAGGCGGGGGTGAAGGTTGATGCCCCCCGCCTGAGGGAGGAGATCCCTCCTGACGGGAATCTCCCATGGAGAACCGTCGAGGAGAGAAATTAGGTCCGAGAACCATACTCTGCCCCGCCAGTATGGGGCTATTTGGAGTAGACTGACCCCGTCTCAGCGCACTCTCTCCAGAACTCCCGGGAGCAGAGCGATCGGGGGAAACGCGTACAGACACAGCCTCGGCCACGTCTGTACCATGGCATCCAGTCCCAGAGGAGGAAGAGTAGGAAGACCCTGTCCTTCTCCTTCATGTCAGACAGGGTCAACCAGAGATGTCTCTCCGCTGCCCCCAGAGCTGCCATAGACCACCCAATGGTACGTGTGGTCTCCTTGGTGGCATGGAGAGCCAAATCAGCGGTACCATGCAGTTCTGAAACGTTGACCTCGTCACCCTCATCTAGCTCTTTTAGCAGGTCTGCCTGATATGCCTGGAGCACAGACAAGGTGTGAAGAAATGCCCCAATCTGACCTGCTGCCGTGTACCCCTTGCCCACAAGTGCCGATGTTGTACGAAGTGGCTTGGAGGGTGGGCTTCAAGCCATTTCCGGCGTGGAGGTGATGGCTTGCGCCGCAGAAAGCACTCATCCAACTTGCTTCTCTGCAGCTCAGCCTTCTCCTCGATGGGCCAAGCGATGTTAAGCATGAGTTACCACCTCCAACAGCTTCTTGTACTGAGGTGATTGAGGGAGTGGCTCCTCAGAAGACGATAGGTGGAGTGAGGAGTCCGTTCCGTGGGGGGGAAGTAACTGCTGAGCGGGCTTCCAATCCCGCAGAACGGGATCTGGCGGGTGTGGAAGGAGATAGGGGGATGGGGGATAGACACAACACAGAGCACTTCGCTGAAAGACTAAAGCTGACGCCGGTCCCGCCGCACGTGCTTTTAAGATTCCTGGTCGCTTACGTCACCCGCCTGTGATGTCTCCCCCTTCGATTGGTCAGATTACACATGTGCTACAGATCTCGTTGTAGGCGTTCCCCCCTAGCGTTTTCGGATGCAGCTTGAGTTCCTAAAGGGGAACTATTAACACAGGCTTAACCGGATACCTGCAGTTTTTCTTCATGGAAGTTTTGCGTTTGGTTGGCTAATAAAATATTAAAACTCAAATCAATATTCTGTGTACAATTATTTAATTATGTCATCCTGGTATCGTGGACCCGCTCTCTCTTGTTTCATACAAATGTAGCTGCTGCCATTTTGCAACGATTGTAATAAATTATAAGATACCTAACAAAATGGTAAGATTTTAAAACAGTTTAATCTTAAATCAGTGTCTTTTATCACCATAATTATTCATGTGGTGAAATGTGCTCTAGTTTGAACTTGCCACTTGCTAGCAACTGCTTTTCTTCACAGAAGCTTTGTGTTCAAATATTTAAACTCGAATCAATATTCAGTCAAAGTGACCATTTGCAAAGACCTGCCCATCCTTAGTTACTGTTGCTATCTTCGATAAACAATGCCGTACTCACACTACACATCATGTTCTCACGCAGTGAAAGACACATTGCAGAGCAAAGAGGAAACTGACAACACGCCAACAGACAAGACAGAGCAAGTTACTTCTGGTATGAAACAAGGTCTCAGCATTAAAATGTTGTCATATTTTAAGAAATTCAAACAATAAATACCGTTTTGTGGCTCTTTAATCTGTTGTGACAGATCACTGTATGACTTTATTAGATCATTTGACATGTGAACCAATCGTCTTTTACTTAAAGCATGAAACCATGAATGAACATCAGAACGTATTGTATTTAAACCACGGAAAGACGGCAATACACACAATTTTTCAAGTTTAAGTCCACAGAAGTTAATCTACTCTCCTTTCTGATTTGTTTGTCGGACAGAATGGTAGATTCTGTGTTATGATTGGTCAGACTGCCTGTCAATCAAGCTGTTTGTGAAGGGTCAATTATTTAGCCATGTAATAAGTGGGATAATGTACATCCAGACGGTTATTATTAAGCCCTTATACAATACAACTTGTCTTATACAACAGCCCTCTGCTTCACGTTGGGCCGCTGATAAGTCTGCCGGGCTTTATTCTGTAATAACAACTGGTTGGATGCACATTATGCCTTACATAGGATACCTTGAAATGTGGTTACTTACCAGAATCAAGTATTTCATGTAGCCATGTAATGAGTATTGGGTCGCTTTAAGGGATCTTGAATATGGTCAGGCAGAATAAGGCATTACTTGCCTAATAAGTACTAATAAACATATCAATATGCTAGTAATATGAATGGTATTAAAGGAGAAGTCCACTTTTAGAACAAAGATTTACATATAATGTACTCACCCCCTTGTCATCCAAGATGTTCATTTCTGTCTTTCTTCAGTTGTAAAGAAATTATGTTTGGGGGCAGAGCTCATTTGCATTTAAAGAAACAGCCCCTTAGAATGAGATGATTTTTGCAGAGCTTATTTTGACAAGGTAAAAAGGGTGCTGTTTTACACAACCACTGAGAATTTATAACCAAAGTATATTATAGACTTTTCATTAAGACCCTAAAGAATCATATCAAAATGGGCATCCAATGACCCCTTCAAAGGAGAGGTCAAGCATAAGCATCTGACTACTGTGATTTGTATTCATTTACAACAGCAGAAATGGCCCCAATTTATACAGCATTACATGTTTTAAACTACTATGTACTAACATTTAAAATACTCATAGGTCCCATTTTATATTAGGTAACCTTAACTAATATGTACTTACATCTAAAAATAAGTACAATGTACTTACTGTGTTCATACTGTATTGCAAAACATACATACTTTTGCTGCTATTGAGGTGGGATACAGGTAAGGTTAAGGACAGGTTTGGTGGTATGGGTAGGTTAAGGTGTAAAGGAATGGGTCAACAGTGTAATTATAAATGTAATTACTGAAATTAATTACAGATGTAATTACATTCAGGTGTTTTTTTAAAATATAAGTACAATGTTAAAACATACATGTACACAATAAGTGCGTTGTACCAAATAATTAATTTAAAGTACATAGTAGTTACGGTCACCTAATATAATGTTATCTGTAAAAATGTACAGATAATTTACTCACCCCCTTGTCATCCAAGATGTTTATGTCTTTCTTTCTTCAGTCGTAAAGAACTATGTTATTTAGGAAAACATTTCAGGATTTCTCTCCATATAGTGGACTTCTTTGGTGCCCCTGAGTTCCAAAATGCAGTTCAAATGCAGCTTCAAAAGGCTCTACACGATTCCAGTCGAGGAAGAATTGTCTTATCTAGCGAAACAAGTAGGCTGAAAAACTCCCATCTAATTTTCTTCTCCAACGTTAAAATCATCGTACATTGCTACAGAAGTACCCACTCAGTTTTAACAAAGTAAACATGCAAATAAGATCAAACACCCCTTTACAAAAAAAGGTAAAACACCGATGTAAGATGACTTTTAAATTAAGAAAAAAATTATATGAGTTTTTTGACATACCCTAACTGTCATGAACTGGAATACACAGAGTTCACACAGAGCTAGACAAGACAATAATTTGAGGTTAAAAAGTATTTAAATTGTCATTTTCTTTCAGAAAATAATGATCGTTTCGCTAGATAAGACCCTTCTTCCTTGGCTGGGATCGTTTAGAGCCCTTTAAAGCTGCAATTAAACTGCATTTTGAAAGTTCAAACTTGAGGGCACCCTAGAAATCCACTATATGGAGAGAAATCCTGACATGTTTTCCTCAAAAAACATAATTTCTTTATGACTGAAGAAAGAAAGACATCTTGGATGACAAGGTGGTGAGATGACAAGGTGGTGACAAAGTTCTTTACAATTCAGCATTAACACAATAAATACACTGCACCATTTTTAACATATGTAGCCTATATAGTAGTTAAAGTCACCTAATATAAAGTGGAAACAAAGTGTCTGCTGTTATGTTTTGCAGTTCAATAATAAAAAAAAGAAAAATCAAAAGTTTATTCTAACCTCTGCTATAGTGATGGCCAGCATAAGCCATGGTGGTGGACAATAGGTATAACTGTCGAAATACCACTTGCGGTCCACCTCTCTTGGCAAAGTCTCATAGGCAACGTGACGTACAAGCCTCCGAGACAGACCCAAGCCCACTTCCTCTCTCAGCGCGGAATTCCTGAGCTGCCGACTCCCCTGCAGGATCGCTCGACGAAAACTGTTTGAGCGTTTGTTGCTCATCTGAAAAAAAAAGAAAAAAAAAAAACATGACAAATTGAACAGTCATGTTTATCAGCACTTTTCTTGTAAATATGCATATGATCATGTATCAGTTACCAAGTCAATCAGTATTGGTAGCCCCTCTTCTAAACCAGGCTTTTATGTGTATCTGTGAGGGCCTTAATAATCTTTGATTCAGAATCTTTGACCACACTAATTCACCACCTGGGTTTTTTGGAAATATCCCTGATGTTATTGGTCTGTGAGCTGTCTTTTAGTCTTTGACAGTGCACCCTATCCCACATCCCACACCCCCCTTCTCTGCCACATACAGAATGCCACTGTTGTCACTTAGCAACCGATTAAAGATTCCACACTCATCTCCAAGTCTCAGAGCAGCTGTGTAACAAACAGTGTGTAAGTTATTGCATGTGTATGTGTGTGTGTTTGTGCGTATGAGACAATGCTGTTCAAACAAGCTTTTTACTGCTGAGGTAAAAAGCCCTCCTCAAAAACCTGGAATGTTCTTTTATCCCATGCCAGGCTCCTGATCAGGAATACAGGTCATGCATTATGTAACTTGTGGAAGAGGCCTTGAGAAGGATACAGAAATTTAGTTGGAAAGCCCCTAAACGTGTTGCCTTTGCTATCACATTGGGATTAAATGAAATTGTTTAAAACATGACTAAGCTGACCTACAAAGCTTATAGGTTCACATTATTCACACAAAATCTATAATCTAATCTAATCTACAAAGCTATAAAAACTCTTAACTCTCTTAAATACAAGAAAGAAACCAACTTTGTGAAAAACTAAAGCAGGGAAATAACAATTGCAGTCCCCTGCCTGGATAACAGCTCATCTCAACTGAGATTCTGTAGAAGAACATGGATAATCAACCATCTGCAAACTGTTTCTACTGATGTTACATCAGTACCTGTTTGCTTGATATCTTGATATAGATATACACATGTACACACAAAACATAATACGCACACACACTGGCCAGCTTTGATATAGATCATAGCTCAAAAATTAAGGCTCACAGTTTTTTTAATTAATACTTTTATTCAGGTAGAATTTATTATACTGATCAAAAGTGACAGTAAATGCTGTTCTTTTGAAATTTTTATTAATCAAAAAAATCATCAGAAAAAAATGCACCATGGTTTCCTCAAAAAAAAAAAAAAAAAATCATTTTAATGAGAAATTTTGGAGAAATGGAAATTGGAGAAACCGAAATTTCAGTTTTGCCATCACAGGAATAATCTGCCTTTTAAAATATATTAAAACATATATTTACAATATTATTGTTTGTACTGTATTTTTACTTCAGAATTTTTACCATGGTAAACTGATAGCATAAAATAGTATTACCAGTATAGTACAGTATTGGTGGTTTCATATATACTATAATACTGAATAATTAAATAATTGCAGGTATTTACATGACCCTTTAAAAGAATACTATGGTTTGTCCAAAAAAAAAAGAGAGAGCATCTGAAAAAAATCTGAAAATGTTAAAAATGCATAGTGCAAAATGCAAATTTTTATAATATATGTATGAAGTAACATTAACCATTAACACTAATAAACAGTGAATGCTGTCAAATTATTGTTTGTTGACATTTTTGTTCATGATGCCTAATCTATATTATTGACAATAACCTAATCAAAAATGTCACTAGACTTTTTGTTAGTGAATACTTGATTAACACCATATATTTATCATGATTTAAAAGAAAATGTTCTTACTTGAGCTGCTTAAACATCTCAACCTATAAATATTCTATTATTTTTTTATTCCTTTAATTAAAAAAAAATATAACATTAACAGTTACATAAAGAGTGTGCCATAACTCTTTAAACACACACCTGACACACAAAAACATTCCCCACAAAAACAAACAGCCATTAAGTGCTCCCTGGGATTCATTTTTCTGTGGCATAATGATTTGTAGAAGATCTTTGTGTCAATTGTTTCCATGGAAACCACACGAGGAAAAGTCAAACAATATGGGATTTAGACAGTACACACACAAACTGTGATATCACTGCCATGTTCTTTACTGTCAGGGCACCATGGTACAGCTAAAGAAAATGACATAATGGAGTGGTGCTGCCACACTTTAATTGCTTTCCATCACAATGAACATAATGCTGAAACATGGCTATTAATGCATGTATATACTGCATGTACATTCAGTTTTCGTATTTCTTATAATAAAAATTTAATCCAACACTTATTATTACAATCTGTCTTTTCCCTATATCTCTATTCTCACATTGTTACAGTGGACAATGAATGAGAGCTGTACAGGAACAATAGAAGTGTAGAGACCCCAACTGCATGCTCCTCATTCCTCTCTGTCCCACTTTCACATGGCCTGCTACAGCCAATCAAAACACAGAATCTGATTCAAAGTTTCACTGCATTGCTTTATAGCACTATAGCTCTATTCTCCAGCCTCTGTCGTGAACAATGAGACTCTTTGAAGAGTTGCTGTATGTGTGAAAGAAAGACTGAGAGAGAATGAAAAAAAGAGATAGGGAAAAGGGCAGAAGAGGGTGTGAGATTGAGGATGGGTGGCATTCAGATTTTCCCACAGATTTGAAGGCATTCCCATGCAAGTGGAATGGAATATTCCATGTTTTGGCTTTTAGTTCAGGGTCAGAAGTTCTACAAACCTCACCTCAAGTTCATCTGCAGAACTCACCAGGTTAACAAAATCCTGGTAGCAGATCTTTCCATCGGCATTTCCGTCAGCCAGGGCAAGAAGAACCTCCAGCTTGTGGGGGTCCAGTTCTGATCCATGAGCCGCAAGCAGGTCTCGGAAACGCTCAGTACTGATGAAGCCTGAATTCTCTGGGTCATACTGAACACAGGATAAAGAGGAGTAAATTAGAATTCATTTTCACATTCTGATTTTAAAACATTTTATGAGAACAGTTAAAATAATTCAAAACAAATTAAATCTGCCATCTTTGAACTCATAACATGATGATATTCACTACTACGGAATTTATCAATAATTCCATATGTTGATAATAAGCAGTGAGACATTATAGATTTCATCTATTAGAGAAGTTAGAAAGTTAATGTGTTAACACACTGAAAATTGTTGTATTTACACCACCAAGTCAGCACAGAAGCTGTATCTGAAGTGTCAAAAATACTGTACCATTAAATGCATGATATATAATGTTTTCATAAAACTTGTAGAAATAATTTTAAACATTAATGTGTTGAATATGAACTTCTGAATACAGAAACGTGGTGTTCAATGAAGAATGAAGAATGCTTTCATTTACACAGAGCAAAAGCAACATCTGAACCTCCTCTGATACTAGGGCATTATAACTGTTCAGTTCTCTGTGATTTCTAGCAACTGAACAGAACTTGCAGAGCTGATAGTAACTGAGCCACAGCACAAATGTCACATAAAGTTTCTGGCAAAGACCTGTTTATCCAGAAATGCTTAGAGAAAGTCAGATGGGGCGTTTAACAAAAGGAGAGTCATCTGGATTCTTTCTGTGGTGAAATTTGATTATCATGTAATTATTATTGAAGCTCAACAAGTAAAATATCACCCACAATCGGTTCATAAGGCCAGTGAAAAAACGTATAAATATATTTCAGATTATGTCTATAAAGTGTGTGTTTTATTATGTTTAATATTTTATTTTAATTTATTTTATTTATAAATTGTGAAGTTTAATCAGTAAACAAACATTACACATACATAACCTTAAACACCACTTTATTAACTATTATTAAGCATCAAATTAAGAGTTTATTGAGGCAAAAGTCATAGTTAATAGTTTGTGAGATTTGGTCCTCAAAATAATGTCTGTTGGGGCTTACAAACATTAATATTTGCATTTAGGTAATAAAAAATAAGGATGGTTTAATGGCACAGTGCCAATAACATGATCTGTTTTGAACGTTGTGTTTTGTGTCACTGAGTCAAGAATCACAGAGCTCATCCTGTTTTAGTAATTGGTGTCAATGTGTCAGCCTTTCAGGCTCTCAAACATTAATTCACTGTTTGCTTGGGCAGATAAGGTCATAAGACCACAGAGCAATAGCCTGAACATTCAGAGCTTGAGCGCGCACACACACACACACACACTGACATAATGAACTACTGGAGAAAAATTATAGCTCAAGATTAATACACAGCATACTGAACATTATTAAAGGAGAACTCCACTTCCAGAACAACAATTTACAAATAATTTACTCACCCCCTTGTCATCCACGATGTTCATGTCTTTCTTTCATTTCATCATTTCAGCATTTTTCCCCATATAATGGACTTCCAAATATAACTTCCAAAATGCAGTTTAAATGCGGCTTCAAATGATTCCAAATGTGGTCTTATCTAGCAAAACGATCAGTTATTTACATTAAAAAAATACAATTTAAATACTTTTTATTCTCAAATGCTCGTCTTGCCTTGCAGTCCTTGAACTCTGTGTACTCTGGCTCAAGACAGTTAGGGTATGTTGAAAAACTCAGACCATATTTTCTCCCTCAACTTCAAAAATCATTTCAAAATCATCCTACATCATTGCAGAAGTACTGACCCAGTCTTTGCAAACTGAACATGCAAAAAAGATCAAACACCCTTAACAAAAAAGGTAAAACAATGATATAGGACGATTTTGAAGTTGAGGGAAAAGTTGAGGGATTGGAGTTTTTCGACATACCCTAACTGTCATGAACAGGAACAAAAACAGTCCAGGCAGAGAAAGACAAGACAAACGTTTGGCATTAAAAAGTATATAAATTGTACTATTTTTATTAAAATAACCGATTGTTACGCTAGATAAGACCCTTCTTCCTCGGCTGGGATTGTTTACAACCGCATTTGGGGTCGTTTAAGGTGCATTTTGGAAGTTCAAAATCGGGGCACCATATCAGTCCATTATATGGGGAAAAATGCTGAAATGTTTTCCTCAAAAAACATAATTTCTTTACGACTGAAGAAAGAAGACATGAACATCGTGGATGACAAGGGGGTGAGTAAGTTATTTGTAAATTGTTGTTCTGGAAGTGGAGCTCTCCTTTAAAGCTAGAACAATCAACACATACAGATAGTATGTCAGATGGATCTATATAAGCGAAGAGAAAAATGTCTCTCATTGAATGGGAACATTGACACTTTAATGTAAGCTGACCTGTCAAGTTAATGCAAAACATTCTGCAATGTCATTTAGGTGATGTTACAAACAATATATTTTAAACAAGATTTGTTTAAAATAATAATGCACAAACTGAGCATTTTTACAAAAGTATGGAAATGGACTTTATTGTACAACCCTTATCAACCACTCATACTTTACTTAGTATTACACTGATTTTACCACAGGTAGGGCATTTGGATTACCTAGAACCTCCCCTTATCGTTGTACTGCACAGACTATAGTCTATTCTATTCTTTTCATGTTTTCTTATTTATTTATTAAAAGGTGCACCAACTAATAAAGAATTATATTTATTATTAACATATGGATATACTTTGGAATACACAAAATAATAAGATTAAATTAATTCCTAAACAATATTAATTTCTAATTATTATTACATTAATTATTAACAATGAATAATTTTATAACATTTAAGGTACTAATGTTATAGTTATAACATTAAATAACATAACATAGTCCATCAGGATGTTTACGGTTGCCAAGCAACACTGCAACTATGTGCATTGATATAGAACAGGGTGTTTATTTCTGCCTCTGAAGGGCCAACATCCTGCAGATTTTAGCACCAATCTGCTCCAACACACTTTTTTGGGGAATTTCTAGTAATTCCAAAGACTTTGATTAGCTGATTCAGTTGTGTTTAGTTCGGGTTGGAGCTAAATTCAGCAGGACAGTGGGCCTCCAGGAACAAGTCTGAACACCCCTGATATATAATGTGTGGTCACAGGTGAGCATTTATAGTCAGTGGCTTCAAACATGGCTCATCCATTTAGAATTTACAGACTTTACACTTTATTGTATAGTATGTGTACTTACAGTGTATTTACCTATGAAAGTACAGGGTAAAATGTGGTAACTACATGGTTAGGTTCAGGGTTAGTACCTAGTTATTATCAGTTATTTTAATTAATGTACTTGCGAAACAGGACAATAAAATAATGTGCTACCATCTAGAGATAACATGAGAGAAAAAAAAAAAAAAATTTCCACTGTTATTCAGACAAACAAACACACAACACCTTCTCTAAAGATGCACCCACCTTCTCTTGAATGATCTCTGCTAACTTCTGTGTGCTGTTAATTTTGTCCCCACAAGTTTTCATGGTATGATCTCTTCTTGTCCCACACTGTCCCCATAGAGGGAGAGAGTGAGAAGCTGGGCTGGAGACAGAGCCTAATCTCTGCCCATTGGGGATTTACAGTTCAGTGCAGACCCCCACCCCCAGAACACATGCAAACAAACACCCACCACAAACTCCACCCTCAACCTCTTAGCCTACATTCTTAGCACCCGATCACAAACACGTACTCTCTGGTGTGAACAAGAAAACACATACATTCATGGTGTCATGCCTACATGAGCTATTTTTAGTAAACTGGCTAACAGACAGAGATGAGAGAATCCAGCTCCAACAACGGGGTTGGGATGGCCTAGTTTATTCTGCCATCTTACCTAATCATATATAACACACATAACAAATTAAATTCTCTCTGCTGAGCCTGCACATACACAAATATAACCAATGAATCTCACAAAATGACTCAGCAAAATGTAAGTGTGCTAAGTGTGTCCTTTCCTAAAGTATCATTTCATTCAATTGATTGAAGTTGATAGTGCTCTTATGAAATCCTGTTGTACATAAAATGTATGATATTGTAAAAACCAGCCACTGCAGCCCTGATAATTAAATATCACATTAATCCTGCTTAAAGACAGTCCTGGGGCTGATCTTTCATTATAGAGCTAACAAAAGGGGTGGTGTGTGTTTGTGAGACCCCTGGTATTCCAAGCCTCATTTTCATACAGCCGCATATTAAACAGTCTTCTTTACACAGGAGAGAATAGAGTTCACCAACTGCCACAATCTGTGTGTGTGTGTATGTGTGTTTGGAAGGGGAGGGATAAAAAGATTAATACATCTCCAGTCCAGATAATAGTAACAATTGTTGAATTCTTTGATTCATATGGAAACTACTTCCACCCCTGTGTAAAATAATAATAAAAGAATAATTGTGAGAAAAAGTAAGAAATAATAGAGAAACAAGAAATAAAGTCACAATTAGAATCAAAAACAAACAAACAAACAAAAAAAAAAACAGAAAGAAAGCAAACAAAAAAACCTTGTTATGATGAGATACAAAGTCACAGATGTGACATACAAAGCCATATTTTAAGATGCACAACACTGCGAGAAGTCAGCACATAGTCACATTGTGAGTTGTAATGCCTTGCTATTAGGAAAAAAAGATTTAATTGTGAGAAATGAAATGACAGTGTAAGATGTCACATTCCAAAATATAAAGTTGCAGTTGCGAGAAACAGAGAAATGTCAAGTCGGTGTGCAAGATTTAAAACCACATTGTGAGATATTAAGTCATAATTGGGAGATATAAACTAATTTGTTCTCTATTTATTTACTTGTTTTTATTTATACATTTATTTTACTCTGATGCAGATTCATGAGCAATACATCACTGGTAATATACTTGCTTTCAGAGAAGCCCTAAAATAAATTCAGACATTTTATGCTAAATTTACACATAAACAGATGCACTGTATATACACATCCACACAAAATGCTGCAAAACTGCAGAAG
The DNA here is from genome assembly GCA_012976165.1 of Labeo catla. NCBI lineage: Eukaryota > Metazoa > Chordata > Actinopteri > Cypriniformes > Cyprinidae > Labeo > Labeo catla. The sequence continues at coordinate 242,515 of VONZ01000523.1, forward strand.
TTCTTCTACCACTAACACATGAGCAACGCATAATTTCACGCACCACTAAGTCTAACCCAGAGCACCTCTGCATCACCAAACATCTCCATTTTAGCTCAGCACTGTGGGCTATTATTTTTTTCCTGCACATGTATAACAAACCTTGTAAAACCTCTCAGTAAAATTGATGTTTATAGACAAAACTCAAGTAAGTCATGTTTATTATAGATAATCACAAGGTGTTATTATAAATATAAATATAAATATAAATATTACGTAAATCAATAAGGTAATGCAAGTTCAGGGCTTAGTACAAGACCCTGTCCATAACTAATGCTCAATAACAGGAGAAAAGGGGGCGGTGTGTGTCTCACATGCTCTTTTAATGCAGCTGAATTTTAGAATAACATTCAGCATATACCTTATGTTGTAACCAAACTCATGCATGTTCATGTGGAAAGAATGTCATTCAAAGAGGATTAGCATAATTATCTCCTCATGAATAGGAAACACAAATAACGGGATTAAAACATACAGACCCTACACACAATCACACAATAAGGAAGTAATCACCACCATCAATTATCTATCATTCTGCTGTATTGCAATAAATATACATACACTGCCTTACGAAAGTATTCATACCCCTTCATTTTTTTGTCATGTTTTGTTATGTTGCAGCCTTATAAGTTAAGTAAAAAAACAACTGAAATGATTCCATTGCATAAGTATTCATACCTTTATCTGGGGCACTTGAAATTTAGCTCTGGATCATTCATATTGCTTGGAGATGTTACTACACTTTGAGTGGAGTTAACCTGTTGACAATTCAATTGAATGGGTTTGATTTAGAACTCACACACCTCTCAATAAAAGGTCTAACAGCTGAAAATGCATATCAAAGCAAAAACCAAGCACTGAGGTCAAAGGAACTGTAGAGCTCAGAGAAAGGATTGTGTCAAGCCAGGCATGTGGGGAAGAGTTCAGAAAAAATTCTGCTGCACTGAAGGTTCACAGAACCAGAATATTTCCACACTGCATCTCCAAATTAGTGTGGAACGAACATAAAGACAGTATTTAAAATGTTGTATATTTTAAATATTTATTTAATGGCATATTTTTATTTTTATGCCAAGTATTATGAAAGAGATTAAACATGTCAAATAGTCTAATCCTTAACCTATTCCTATTACAATATGCATCAGTTGGCAAGTATGAGCCCTTCTGTCACTTATCCACATGACCCATCCAAGGCAGTCAGAGAAAAAAGACTCTACCATAAGAGTGAGGAAATTTGAAGAAAAGGGAAAAACTCCACCATCAACTAAATGCATGAATATATTTGCAAATGTTAAACACAGAATTTTGGAGCTCAATATTCAGAAATAGCTCACTTTATAAAAATGAATACTGAATACAAATACCGTATTTATAAATAAGTTTTATTTACTTGATTCCAAAGGGAGAAGCATTTTAAAATCCAGTACCAAAACAAAATGCTAATTCTGAAGCTTAGATTCAGAAACACACTATACACACAATGGAACACTGGCTATCCCTCTTCAGCTTAATGTCATTAAAGACCTCTGTAACAAGACCTTCTGTTGTCTCATTAATGGCTAGACCAAGGCCTGGTGGCTCTACAATTAATGACATAAAACAATGCCACTGGAAAAGCAGCAGGGTCACAAATGCCATCAGGTGTGAGTTACAGTCTCCACACAGCCTTTAGATAAAGAACCGACCTGACCAACATGAATTAAAAGCTGCTAATTAAAAACTACTGCTCTGAGGGGTCTCAAAGACAGCATTCACAAAACCACAAACACTGTGCCCAGATTACTGTATGATGTCATTCACAGCGGCTATTAAAAGAAATGTGAAAACAGAACACTATCAAGGGAGTGTGAACACAAGCTCATTTTCATTGCTTGGGAGCACAGGAATTTCATGGCTGAAGACGCTATTCAAAATTACAAAGCAACAGTGTGTGGAAACAAGTCAAGAATGTACAGACAATCGTAATTAGCACTTCAAACAAAGGGTGTCATCAAACATTATGCATAGACAAAATGAACCACTTTTGTCTGAGCGCTCAGTTCCATTGAGTTTTTTCATGGCCTCCAGGGCTTTGCATATGTTAGCTATTGCTCAGCTTCTTTAGAAGACTGTACTGTAAATTGTCCCAGCCCTCAGGCTGTGAACCAACAAAGGCTGCACTGCGCAGGGTGTACAAAACCACCCAGGCTCATTGGAAAAATGTGGCTGTGGTGTCATTTCTGCAAAATGATATTACGCTGCTCCTTGACACTTTCAAATTGAAATGTTCAGTGAGTGGCACTAAAAGTGTACTCAGTTCATCCTGAAACAGATAAACATGAATATGGCGATGTTTTATTACACTGGTTCTTGTACTTAGTGCAGCAGTTTGGAAATGAAATGTTAGGTGAGAGGTGCTAAAATATTAATGCTCATTTGAAAATGTTAATTTGAATAATAAATCTTATTTGAAATTAACGCACCACATACTAAACCCTACCCTAAACCTAGGCCTACAAAAAGTAAACATGACATAAAATTTTCTTTTAAAATGCTCTTTTATTGTGACTCATGTTTCTCAGAACTTGTGATATATATCAGGACTTACATCTCACACGTACAGTGAAACATGATTTGTTTCTGGATTCTGTTTTATGATTCAATACAAATTTATTTTAAAATGGCATCTAATTAAATGAATTAATAAAACAGTGATCATTCTTTTAACAGGTAATCAAATAAAATCTAAAGCTGATGAAAAGGGACTCTCAGAGCAGCTCAGAAGGAATTTATGTGTTTGTGTCTAGTATATTGAGATGCAGACATAAAAAAAATTGCCACGTGTGTTTGAGTTTGTGTCTCAGACGAAATCATGCCATTCATTCACACATAGACACACAGAACATGCAGACTGTTAGATTAGCGCAATCTCAATACGATATTGTTTATCGTCCAGCCCTACTGGGAATGACCATTAAGGCACATGGTTTCTCCTACCATCTCTGCTTGGAAGAAGCATCATCTACACCTCAGTGCAAAGACAGAGCTCCTTGTAATTCCCCGGCAAACTTAAATTACTGTGCAAATGGGCTCCACAACACTTTTTCACATCTCAACAATGGCCTGGTCGTGTAGGTTCGTACTTTACAACATCAGGAATATCAAACCCTTCCTGTCAGAATGTGCAGCGCAGCTCCAAACTTTTCTAATTCCAAGGCCGGACTACTGCATTTCTCTACTGGTGGATCTTCCAGCCACCGTGACTAAACCTCTGCAGATGATCCAGAACGTCTGGTCTTCAATCAGCCAAAGAGAGCATACGTCACACACCCCTCCTGATCTCACACCACTGGCTCTCAGTTGTGGCCAGAATCAAATTTCAGGCCTTGACACTGGATTGTAGGACTGCAATTGGAACGGCACCTCCCTACCTCAATACACTACTACAAATGTATCCTTGAGAAATGTATATGAGTCACGCCAAAAAAATCACTTGCCAAAAACTTCACCCTCTCTGTTCTTCTCTGGTGGAATGAACTGCCAAGCTCCACCCGAACTGCTGAGAACATCACATCTTTCAAGAAACAGCTGAACAAACACTTTTTTATAAGCACCTTACCATGTTTGTGAACCAGAAAATGGCTGGGTACAGTGTTTTAGAGGAGAATTCAAATGCGACGGACTGAGTAAAGCAATGCATTGAAAAAGATTTGCATCAAAGTCCCAGGTCACACCCATCTAATGAGTCATCATGGAGGGAGCAGTGAAATGTGAGTTAGAACACTACTACAACAAGATCTTGCAAAACCTTGTCAGAATGCGTAGATAATTTTGAACAGCTCTCAGTGAAATACTGTTTTAGGAAGCTGGTACAGTATGCCATCTTCCAGCAGGGGTTAATTGACCATATGCACAGAGCGTTCTTTAGAACTTCCACATAATGATAAGCCAGCTCATAAACTTCCAGTGAAGCTCATTTTATATGCGCTACACATAGGAAGAGATTCACACAGAAACCTCTACTGCCTCGTTTTTATCAGAAACCGAGAAAAATAATAATTACAACATCGTAAATATTGATAGTGGCATTAACATTCAGCGTTATTTAACATATCATTTTATTTAACATAATTTAAAGGGGTCATCAAATGCCCATTTTCCACAAGTTGATATGATTCTTTAGGGTCTTAATGAAAACTTAATGAATAACATACTTGGTTAAAATACCTCAATGGTAGTTTAAAAACACCCTTTTTACCTTGTCAAATTTAGCTCTGCAAATATCAGCCCATTCTGTTGCATGTTCCTTTAAATGCAAATGAGCTCTGCTCACCCCGTCCCTCTCTTCTGTAGAGTGACCAGCTGTGCTCTGTTTACTTTCGCAAGGCACGCCGCATTTAGCCGCTAAACTTGCACGTTATTAGGAAAGGCGACTGCAAAGATTCATAAAAAAAATCCTTATATTCGCTTCTGCTGTAAGTGAAGCTAGATAACGAATGATTTGCACGAACATAGATGGATATATGTACATCGGGAGGTGCATTCCATCCACAAACAAACATAATCCACTGCATCTTCAGCGGCTCAGATTAGGGGTGCTCCGATCGATCGGCTACCGATTACTATTGGCCGATAATCCCTTGGGGATGTTTGATCGGCGGTCTCTAAAAAGGCCGATGTCATAAACCGATCTAAAGCTGATTACGCGCCTGCCGTGAGAGGTTTGGTACAACATGCAGCGTTATGCTCAGACGCTTTTCGGCCCGGGTAAAACAATTCTAATGCTGAAAGTGAGGTACAATTCATATTTCTTCATTAAATATCTTATAAAGTAATTTGAAAACCTTATGTGAGCCGTAATTTCACAAACAGCGCGAGTGAATGACCGCGCTCTCTCTCTTTCTCTCTGGAAAGTGCGCAAATGGCTTCCAATCACCACATCGCGTCTGACTATAAGCAAGCAGCACAGTTGACACAGGAATTGTTACTTGCACAATAGAATCAGTGTCGCATCATCGCTAAAGTTTGTAAACTGCTTTTCTTTTTAATTCTTTCCAGTGTTTAACCATTCAGCGCTCGCGTGCTCTCCTGGCGACTGGGCGCTCATGCACACTTGAAGCCTAAATACATAACGCCACGTTCACATACCTCCGTTTGCAGTGCGTATTTTTCCATTCTCATGTTAACGGATTAAAGCGTTCAAGCGTTAATATGCTGAAAAGGTATTTTTAATAACAATGTTTGGATTTGAAATCAAAATAATGGATAAATATGTTTGTGGAAATCAGATTAGTGCTGTGTGTAAGCTATTGTGCAATAAATGCACAATTCTAAAAACAATGCACTGCATGATCAAACATTTATGTGAGATGTGATATATATTTTAAGTCTCCTCTCCACCCCTCAAATTAAAAAACTCCCTTCTCTCAAAAAACAAAACAAAAAAACAAACAAACAAAAAAAAAACCCTGAATAAAGTGTCTAAAAATCCTGATTGGAGTATCTCTATAAATAATATTACATGATTAATAGGAGGCTTTAAAAAGATCGGTATCGGTGATCGGATAGGCAGATGCAGCTTCAATCAGTGATCGGCCTCAAAAATCCTGATCCGAGCACCTCTAGCTCAGATGTTGGAAGTAAATGACAACCACTATGTTCATTATTGCATCCAACAATAGAACACCTCAATCGCTTAGGAGACATTCTTGTGTACGTCCCCGCTCCGGCATCGAAACAATGGCGATTGGACTGTTACAGCTCATTCAGGGCGGGTCTAAGGTAAGACGCCAGTGTCCATCAAATTACTGTGGAAGCGGCCTCTGTCGGTGTGACGTCACACAGGGGAGAAGCTAAGAATGGCTTGATTTGACAAAGGGGAAATTATTTTTATGTTCATTTATGTTCAAACAACATGTAAAAGCGAACTTTGCATCTGATGACCCCTTTAAATGCCTATCCTGGTAATCCCAGGAGAATACCTAGACACATAGTTGTACGTTTAAATGCTGACAGCTAAACACTGTTATAACTGTTTAAGCTAACGTTAGCTAGCTAGCCATTGCCAACTCTTCAAGGACATTGTAATAGTATTCTTGATAATCAATAACTTGCCTTCATAGTCATGAACACATTTTTAAAATCTCATAATATTTTAAAGCCTTTATTATTTTTCAACTCTACAGCTGTGCAGTAAAACTCACTTAAAAGATTCACTTCTCATTCATGAAGACGACACGAACAAAGACAAAATGACATGAAAATGACATGAAATTGTGGCAGCAGAGGATCACTCATTGGCTGCAGCTGCCAAATAAACTCCCTAGTTTTTTCAAGTCTTGCTTTTCGATTTATTATAAAATGACTATTATCACAAATTTTAGTGCTTTTACTGCACCGAGGTGTAGAGTATAGCAAGTGTAGGAAGTCATTAAAATTATTTAGCATATTTAGCGGATTTACCTACATAATTTTTTTACACTCCCGTTTGTCATTCTTGGAACGGACATTTGTTCCTCTTAGACAAACAAAAATTTTAATCGAATTTTGAATGGATTATGTAGAGAAAACAAGCAGAGGGCACCCCTCTTATGGCAAGGTACAGTAGACCGGAAATGACTGAGCTGGCTTGCCTAAAACAAGGAAGTAATCTGGCATATGGTCAAATGGTCCGTGTTATCAAATCTATATGCATCACCACAAACAATATACAATGGACACACACCCTAGCTGGACCTGCTTTCTTATCTCCCTAAGGATCTTTTGGAAATTCTCCTTCCTTGCCACAGTGGCTTACAGACACAAATTAATTTTAATGTCAATGTAAATTTAATACAAAACATTATTACTGCAGGTGTTTTAGTAAAGCTTTTTAAACAGTGCGCATTGTAAAAAGTTCTATATAAATGACTTCACTTGACTAAACCAGCTAAAACCAATTTGAGCCAAATAGTTGCCAATTGTGTGTTTGAAAGAGATAGTACACTCTGTATACAATTTCTTTGTGGAACACAAAAGAGGATATTTTGAAAAATACTGAAGAATAACCAAACTGTTTTGGTGACCGTTCTATTGTATGGACTAAAACGAAAACGAAACATTTCTGAAAATATTTACGGTGAACAGGAAAAATGAAAGTCTAGTTTTACAAGGACATGGGGGAGATTCATGTCAGATGACATTTTTCATTTCTGGGTAAGCTATATCAATCAGTCTTCTTATTACATTTCTACATCTTTTATGTAGACAGTAAAAACAACAACAGAAAATGGCACACAACTTTCAGAGGCTTTTACTCTGTATTCTGTTTCTGTATGAATCCAAATCCAGTATGTAATTGCCATAAACCACTTGAAATATCCAAATGTTCAAAGCTGGGCATGCCCAGTCTAAGCGGATGAGTCTACTTTAGCTGGAATTTCTTCCCACCAAAACAAGAGGCAGACAGCTTATCAAGGCAGTTCCGCTCAGCTCACTGCCTTAAATTAAAGACAACCTGTACAGCCTGTCATGTTCTGGATGTTTTCCCACAAACCAGCACTGACAGGAACTAGAGTACATGCTTGAATGATTACATAAAAGCCTGTTACAACAGAATAAACAGACGTTTTTTGTGCATGTTACTCACAATATTACCTGGAATATAAGTAAGGGATAATGCCCAGCCAACCATTATTATAAAATAGGACCTGACTGCAAAAAAGAAAGATTGCTTTCCGTTGATATTAAACGCATTAAATTAGCATAGCCGTGTATGAAATCCTTTGTCTGGGTACACAGTCAAATATGCAGTTTAGTCAAAAATATCAACTACATTATCAATGCTTTGTCTCTTTCTACTAACATTGTGAAACCAGACATCATTCATCATGTTTCAGATGCTGCTTTTAGTAAATAAGATTATCTATTTGTCATCAATGAAGCTAATGGATTAACTGTCAGGGCCACTGGGTGTGTGTTTGCAGGCCATACTTCTTCACACCATGAATTGCCCAGACACCATTTCTCACATTTGCACTAAAGGTTACGTCTGGCACAGATTGGCTGTAATCATGCAATTAATCTCTCTGAGGCTAATTCTGACAGAAATTTGAAACTAAAATGCTATTACAATTTATTGTTCTACAAATATTCATCTGTACACAGATCTGTATATATCTGTCGTAATATATCCCATCTTTTATTCAGGCCACAAGGAGTTGGTTATGGGCATGGTTAGTGAATGAGAACTAGTATCTTTGTTGTTAGCTGCTCAAGGCTGCCAGACCAAATCAGTATTAGTATGTCTTTACCATGTGTTAAACAACACCTACATGCATTTCCAATGTAAAATTACAAATTAATTGTGAAACTATTTGATTTGAGCAGTGCTGCTGTATACTGGCATATGCAACAATCTCTGACATTCTCTGAAAAGTCTGCAGAGACTGCTCAGACGTGAGCCCCATATTTGGGCCAATTTCACGGGATTGTACCCACTCTCCATCTTGCTCACCCCTCTCAGTGAAACTGAACTGTAACCTAATGGGACATTTTTTCCAAGCAGCTCTCTGTGCAGCTTCACTGCTTCATCTGTATCTGTCTACACTATAGAATCTAGATAAGCAGTCAGCCTATTACAAGAAAGAAAAAAAAAACTGCTAGAAGGCAAAAATGGAGCAGCACCACACAGTACAGGTCAGGGTAATCCAGTCACAAAATAAAACATGCCTGTCATCATTTATTAATTCTCTTGTCGTCACAAAACTGTATGACTTTTTTTTTTCTGCAGAAGACAAAGATAATTTAAAGAATGTTAGTAACCAAACAATTTTGTGAGATTAACTTTAATTGTATATGATTTTTTCCCCTTTTTTACACATCAAACCTAAGCAGTGGTGCAATTTTACCCATCTACAATAGACATTTGATATGCTTAGAAGCAAAGGAACTTCTTGAAAAGTTAAGACATATCAAATATAGCCTTCAGGTGACACAGACAAAGAATGTCCTTTCCAAGATAACCCTGGTGTCTTTTTGAAGCCCTTTAGAAAACCATCCCTCAAAAAACTACTAGCTCAAATCCTGTTAATGTGCTCAGTCTTCTTCCTAGATTGAATATTGAAGGAATAGATACTGTATATTGGAAACCTTGTGAAATTGATTTGCAGATACTGACAGATACAACAAAATGTATCAGCAACATTACTAATGGATCAGGTTTTTTCTTCAGAGTTTGGAAAAGGGCAGTTTGTGCAGCAGATGAAGATTGTTGTCATCCAAGCCCTTGTCGTCAGCAGCAGTTTTGAGGTGTTATCAGCAGGCTCGCGATGACGCAGACAGAAATAGGGAGAGAGAGAGAAAGCGCTGGCAGCTTGACAGGGTAATCAATGCTGCCTCAGAGACCGGCTATCCCACAGTTCCCTGTGTGTTGTGGACAAATCACAAATTAAAAGGAATTACTCACGTAACTACCTGGATTGTAAAACATTTAATGCACTACGAAATGCTACAAATTGTTCGTGTCTTCTCTGGACATACTTCCTAAATAACCATACTGAATTTTCAATAATGAGCCAAAGTGAGAGAACCCACAGCTACACTTTCAGTGAGGCCCTAAGCAAAACATAATTTGATTCAATACTAATGGAGTTCAACCATAAACCTCTCACAGATGCTTCACTGAAAGTCTTCACCTCATTATCATAATGCATAATGCTAAATTCAATGAACCACTCCAGAGAGAGAGAGAGAGAGAGAGAGAGAGAGACAGAGAGAGAGAGAGAGAGAGAGATGAGCTGTTCTGTATGGTTTAAGAATTTTAAATTTAGTGTTTTGGTTTGAATCTGTGACATAACTGCATGGGGTGGGGGCCTGTTAAAGCGTATTTAGACTAGGTGTAAATTTTTGCTCACAGGGTTGCATGAACTGAAAACCAATAATAAAATCTACGGAAAATGAAACAGCTGACATAATATTTCATTTTACCTCCACTGAGGCAATTAAGAGTGCCTTATTCGTAAAAAGTGTTCCATACAATGATATGCAAAATAAATTGTTCTGATTTGAATACAGCAGCTGTCTCCATCACCACATGGCCAAGAGATAAGAAACTACATCATCATGGTACACAACATTGTGAAACTACTGTATGTACGTATTAACAACTTTACAGACATACAAATGTGTACTTATCCTTATGAATATTGAAATAATGGTATTAACATTTTAATTATAATGTCAGTGGCAATTTATCAATGGCATTACGTTTTCAATCTCATTTACTGTATTAAATGCAAATTACTCATTTACTTTTTTACTCATTTACATTTCATTCTGTTCTGTGTGATGTCTGCTGCCAACTCATTTGGAAAGATTCTGTAATTTTAACTATACATTCTTAAAAATAAAGGTGCTTTAAAAGGTTCTTCACAGCGATGCCATAGAAGACCAATTTTTGTTCCACAAAGAACCATTCAGTCAAAGGTTCTTCAAAGAACATCTCTTTCTTACCTTTTTATAGTCTGAAGAACCTTCTTTCGCCACAAAGAACCTTTTGTGAAACAGAAAGCTTCTTCAGATGTTAAAGGTTCTTTATGGAACCATTTAGACAAAAAAGGTTCTTCTATGGCATCGTGCAGCACCTTTATTTTTAATTGTGTATAACTCTTTAAAATTTTATAATCAGTAACTTTTCTCTAATTTTTTACTTTTAAAGCAATATTTATTTTGTTTGCCATTGGCAAAGGTGTGTTCTGTTCTCAGAACCATAAAATAAGCTGAATACGCAACATAGAATCACAAAAGTAATACATTTTATTTGTGCGCTGTAATCCAAATCTTCAGAATTCATATCATTGTGAGGAACAGACTTAAATTCAAGCCTTTATTCATCAGTCTTCATCTTCATCCTTAGCAGTGAATGTAATCGTGCAGTCACTACAAATTTGCCATTGATAAATTGCCACTGACAATATAATTAAAATGTTAATACCATTATTCCAATATTCATAAGGATAAGTACGCATTTTTATGTCTGTAAAGTTGTTAATACGTACATACAGTAGTTTCACAATGTTGTGTACCATGATGATGTAGTTTCTTCTCTCATGGCCATGTGGTGATGGAGACATGACAGCTTTTACAGCAGTGTTATCAAATGCTTTAATCTTGCCAAAAGACATATAAAATACATTTTATTTATATATGTTATAAGTCTATGCTCTTGCCTGAGTTGTCGCAAATTGTGATATGCTATCTTTAGGGAGATGTGCATTTGAATGAGAAATGCATGCCTTCACGAAGTGGAACGGGATACGATTTTTAGCGATAAACAACTTACATTCTGCTCTGTACCTCACTAAATTCTGTCAGAGAAAATTGCAACTGCAACACAATGTCATTTGGACTAATTCTGGTGCCATTTCTGATATTTTTTTTAATAAAGAAATTATTGTGATTGCACTATCTGTCTGTCTGTCATGTTTTTCTTTATTCATTGTTAGGACTTGAAGTAGGAGTGGGATTAGTGGCTCAAAATATCTTTTTAATACTATATTGCTACTAAAATGGTAATTTTCCTGCACATTTCTGTCTGTTTTATGTGTTACTACTACTTGAATTCCTTTCTAATTCGTTACACAGATAAACACACACTCTGGGAGGGTCGAGAAAGAGTTATGTTATAGCAGATCAGGCCGCCCCTGTTTTTAAAGCTCTTCTGCAAACTTAAGTGAAAATGTAATTGATTGCACCATTCATCCTCAATACGGCAATCACTCACCATAAACCCTGACAAAAGGCACTCATCACAGAAAGCAAAAGAAAAGAGCAACAGTTTCTCACTGTCTTGATCTTCATTCACTCTTTTTTTCTTCTTCAGCCCGCCCTGTGTTGACCTTCAGCCTAAAAAGAGTCAGTGTCTTTCTCCGTAGAGATTTATGGTCTCTAATAGAGGGGTACCAGGCCAGCAGTGACTCACAGGGGGCCCGGATTCATCTCTATATTCAGCAGAGGGAGTTATGTTGTAGAGGGCCAGGGGACCAGGAGGTCACTGTCTGAGACATTTTCAAGGTTGCCATCTGGGCCCAAAAGAACCCATCATTGGCCCTCCATGTTATTGTCGTTCCTATAAGGCTCCAGAGAGTTAAAGAAAAAGCTCTGCAATAAAGAGAAAAAAAAGCCCTCTTTTGAAGAAATTGTTCAGTTCTGTTAAGGCCACAGGGCTTTTGTTTGGTATTGGTGCACTTGTGTTTCCAGTGGGCTGCCATGTGGAGGTCGTAGGTGCAGAGATCACTCTCCATTCTCTCTCTGTTCCATAATCCTATTGCTATAATCCCCAAAGGTCAGACCTTCTCTTTTTCTCTTTTATTCTGCTTTTCTTGCACTTACTTTTAGTCACTCTCTTTCTTTCTTACTGCTTTGCTTTTATTTTTTCATCTATTGTTTATATTTTCTCTTTATTGTTCAATTCCCCTGCCTAATATGCATGGTTTGAATGGTGTGGTTCTTCCTTTTATGTTCCTTCTTTGTTTGTTTTTATTAAAACTAATATGTAACATAAATGTCATAATTTCATACCCTTTACAGCCTTGTCCCAGACCTAGAGTTTCAATCAAGAGAGAGGAAACCATCAAAAATTTGTAATTATTATATAAATGTAACTATGATGGAAAATTGATTCTGCTACAGTTACTACTGGCAGCTGATATAAGTAATTGTAATTAATCATAATTAATTGTAATTATTTATATACATTTCCCTTTGAGCTAAATTCGCCACAATGATATAAACACAGTGCTGAACTAGACCGTTTCATTAGTGTATCATTTTCCAATCAAGCTGTAATTCTGTTAAATTATTTAAAGAGTATTAAAACATTATTTAATTATGTTATATAAAATGCTAGTTATAAAATTAGCCTTGGCAGGACAAAGAAGTCAGCTAATTTATTGCAAAAATGTTAAAAATTTAATTTCCATCACCATCATTTCCATCACAAAATGACATTAAAGATAATACATAATTCAAGATGTTTTAAAGAATAATAAATAAAAAAAAGATGACAGAATTATGTTGGGATGGGTATATGTCCACTGTTGAATGTTCATTTCATAAAGAAGTATGAAAAATATAAAAAACATTTGACAGTTACGAAGGGTAAAATGTGCCCGTTTCCAATTCGAGTCCAATTCCACTTCCTCGTTCTGGAATCGATGGGATTTAATTCAAAGAATCGATTCCTCACTGTTGTTTTCGATTCGTTTTTGATTCATTTTTTTTTTTAGATTGGAGCACCTAATTTCGCCATGACTTAAGGATAAAAAGGTCGTAGAAAGTAGCCTTCGCATAATATGAAGCTTATTTGTGAGCCTGGATCATAAAACCAGTCATAAGGGTCAATTTTTTAATTGAGATTTAGACAGACATCATCTGAAAGCTGAATAAATAAGCTTTCCATTGATGTATGGTTTGTTACAATAGAACAATATTTGGCCGAGATACAACTATGTCAACATATGGAATCTGAGGGTGCAAAAAAATCTAAATATTGAGAAAATCGCCTTTAAAGTTGTCAAAATGAAGCACTTAGCAGTGCATATTACTAATCAAAAATTAAGTTTTGATATATTTACAATAGGTATTTTACAAAATATCTTCATGGAACATGATCTTTACCTAATTTCCTAATGATTTTTGGCATAAAAGAAAAATCAATAATTTTGACCCATACAATATATTTTTGGCTATTGCTACAAATATACCCCAGCGACTTAAGACTGGTTTTGTGGTCCAGGGTCACATTTGTAAAAATTATGATTAATTTCTGTAGCTATGATTGATTTTAAATTGTAATTTTGTCTTATTGTCTATGAAATTAGTCATAGCCCACAGCTCAGCACTGGATATGCGTTTATTGCATGAACGGAACAAGTTTATAATAATATGCAGACTTCAGCTGAATGATGTTTACTTTGCTTTGCACAAAATTAACAACTGTACACTGAAACAAAACAACCAGAACATTAACAACAACACCGATATAAGAGCTTGTGGACATAAGCTTATGGACATAAGCTTGAGACCCTCGATCACATCATTATCTATTCCGTTGTGCAGCGCTCAAAATTGTGGACATCATAAGCCAGTTCCATCGTAAAATAACATCTGAATCGTTTTTTAAATGGTTCATTTCAAATGGTTCAGCCTTCGTAAGATGCAGCCTTCCGTTTGAGAGGCACCCATAGATAAGCTTTGTTGAACTGAAAACGGATATGAATGAGGAGTCGATTTCCCTTGATGGGATTGATTCCAACTTTGGAATCGACTCTCGATTCCCAACGCCTTGGAATTGTTTATTTTTGGAATCCCATAGTTACAGGTGAACCTGTTTATATATGTGACATGCAAGCTGTAATTGAACAGACAAAATGCTTATTTTAAAAAAGCAGCTAAACACACAAAAGTGGTGTTCAAATTTACATACACTGTGTTAGCATGATAGCCACCACATTGCAATGCTCTGGTAACCTCCCAGAACACCCAAACTAGCAATTTGTTCACAAACTAGCATCAAAATTTTCTACTACATAGTTTTACTGCAGGAAGTGATTTTCATGTCAGATCAGGAGGGTAGGCCTACACAGTGTTTCAGGTATACACAACTCAAGCTAAGAAGAACTGCTTGTTTATCAACATTTGTGTATATGAAGATGCCAAAATACCCCAAAGCCAAAAAGAGTCTTGTATCCTTACAGTACACTGCAGCTCACCACAGTGTTTCAAATCTGATACCACATTGTGGAACATTCCCAGGATTTCTACCCTTAATTTGTATGACGACAGAAAGGCTCCACACTACACACACTAAAGACTGAAGTCTACTAATTAAGTCATGAATCAGGATTATTGGCCTGTAATTGAGAATAAACACAGATGGGACACCCATGCTTCGAGATACTCTCACGCAGGCATTTACAGAGGGAAGATACCCAAAGAGGTTCAACAATAAAATCATAAAATCAATACCTATTCAAATAGCATGTATATGTTACTCAGGCATATGCACACACACATGCAGACAAAAGGCAGCTGTTGGCTCATGAAGTCAAATGAAAAGCTAATGGATTTAGAGGCCTGAAACCAACATTTGACCGCAAACAGATGAAGGATGGATAACCACAGAATTTATGCATAGCAAAGCTCTCAATCAATAAAAGATTGACAGTTCCTCCAGCTATGAAAAAGAGTAACACAGTTCAGAAACACTGTAAGAATACTGACTTCAATTTCCACCATCAAAATAAAAATGGATATGTAGTAGATTTTACTTCAGATGACATGATCATCCAAAGCCAATTAACTGTGCACTTTTCAGGGACAGGGAATATTTCCCTGTAGTATTCTGGGATTTGGTGCTCTATTCAGAGTGAGTAGGTGATGCAGATCATATCAGTTTACATTAGTTCTGCTAAAAAACTGAAGTCAGGTTTCATTAAGTCTACTGATATCATCAATTAAAGTTTGTTTCTAGCAGCCTTGAATTAGGCTGATGCTATATATATATAATTTTAGAATTTAAAACATGCAAAATATAGTATATGATATTAATTCCTGTCTCAGGAATGAACCAGTCTGTAAAAGGCCACTTGAGTTAGATTAAATGATAATAAGCAGGTCTGGTAGGATTTTATTAAGTGAAGCAAAAAAAAAAAAAAAAGGGACTAACAAAGAAGGGACAAGACTGAGAGAAATCTTTTGAGTGGAAATCTTTTATCAACACTCAACCTGTTAGACAAGACGTTTCTTGAAAAAGACAGTATGTCCTGACATGCTAGAATGTGCCTGCAGTGTATAAAGGTTTCATATCCACATGTATGCAGACACATATTCACAGATAATAATCAAACATACACTGTAAGACTCAGCATGAAACACCTCCTGCACCAGTGGTGGAAACATTTCTTGTGGGAAGGTTTTAATCTTAAAGATGTGAAAAGCGTATGTGTCTGATCACATCAACCAAAGACACTCTGAAATCTGAGTATCTCCTGTCAAACACCCTGAACCTGCTCAGTAATACAGTCAAGACTCGCATGTCATACAATGCCACGGACTGCTTCAGAGGATTAGGAAAGCACAAAATTCCCACTGATGAGTTTTTGGTAACACTTTATTTTGATGGTGCCTTTTGAACATTCTGTTGACAATAAGTAACATGGCACCTACATGTCAACTAACTTTAAAATATTAGTAGACTGTCTGCTTATTATTTATTTATTATTTATTGTGATGGTCTCCCAACAGACATTCTACTGACTATTAGTAACTTTGCAAGTACATGTCAACTTAATCTAACCCTAACCCTACCACTCTACTAATACTCTACTAACACTCTACTATCTACTATCACACTTGTGATATTTTTACAATTTAAAACAACTGCTTTCTAGTTAAATATATTTTAAAATGTAATTTTATGTAATGTAATGTAATGAATGCAAAGCCAAAATTTTAACCAAAAATGACTCTAATCTTCAATGCGGCATGATCCATAAGAAATCATTCTAATATGAAGATTTGGTGCACAAGTACACAAGTAAAATTTCTTCTTTCTAGAATCAATGCTGAAAACAGTTAAAAATAATTTTGTGGAAACTGTGGTACATTTTGTGAAGATGTTTTAATGAACATAATGTTTTTTTTAAACCGCATTTATGTGATATAGAATTTGGTAATAATAGAAGTGTTAATTATTGTTGGGTTCTTGGTGCCATAGCAAGTAATAATGCACTGACATGCAACTGCAGTTTAGCAAGTGAGTCATACAGTATGTTGATTCAGAAGCCAGTGAATGATATGTCAGAAGGATTCGTGAGATGGATTCAAACCAGAAACTGGTTCAAAAGAGATTTTTTTTTAATGATTCATTAAAAGAACCAACCCATACGTCATTTGTTTGTGAATCAGACATGCTGTGTGCATGTTTTTGCATTTAACATGTAAGGAGGAAACACAGCTGTGATCTGAGACACATTTGTGTTTTGTCATGTCTTAAACATGTAAATTTTCGTTATGCCTTAACTGAATTTGAGAATGTGTTTTTCTTACATGACCCATATGTTTGCACTGTTTTACATCTTGAGTTTCATAAAAGTAATGATTTTCCCAAAGGACGCTACACTAACTGCAGGAACATTTTCCCTGCTGTATTTTACTGAAGGACTCAATGTTTATGAGAAAGTGACTCATGGGTTTCCCTCACCTAAGATTTAACCTGCAACCTCCGTCAATGACCACTAGACTGTTACCACCCCCACTGATGAGCAGATGCTGATCACATACTGTGTATATGTGAGTGTGTGAGAGAGATAGCTGTGTGTTGGCCAGACAGCAGGTGGGCTGTGAGCTCAGTTTTCAGCCAAAGTGATAAGAACATCAGAGCATGAAAGCAAGCAAAGTTCTTTATTTTGGACACACAACTGTCACACATGTAGCTCACGAAACTCACATGTAGAACACCCTGTCTCCTTGTCTCTGCATTATTCTCTTTCTTTTATCCTGGATTCAAGCCCAAAGGACCTGAGATGGAACAGCCCCCTCCTTGCCCCTTAATTATCACATCAAAGATGCAGTTTTGAATGTTTGTGGCTTTCTTGGCCCAGTGATCCCACTAACGATACTGATACATCAACACTCAATAAGCTACACATCTGTCTAATTAACAAAATAACTGCGGACCATACAGCTTACATTATCTGTAACTTGAACAAAAAGGAAGGATTTATACATTCAGGTGTTGTTGTTTACAAAATGAAAAATATAAAAAAACATCTATCTAGGATGTCACTTTAAACTGTTTAAAAATGGATGAAGTTACACAGTGCCTTTATTTTATAGTACACAGTATCTATCTATCTATCTCAAAATATAAAATTCAGTAATGTTATGTTAGTATATGTTAATTTAAAAAAAATGCATTAAATATATACATACATACACTACCTAGTTTTTGGACAGTAAGATTTTTAAAGAAGTTCCTTCTACTCACCAAGCCTGAATTATTTGACCCAAAATGTATTTGTTGATTGATTTATTTGGTAAAAAATCATCAATGAAATCACAGCAATAAATTACATTTTAAAATATATTCAACTAGAAGACAGTTATTTTAAATAGTACAAATGTTTCAATATTTTACTGTTTTTGCTGTACTTTTGATCAAATAAATGCAGGCTTGGTGAGCAGAAGAGACTTCTTTAAAAAAACATAAAAAATCTTACTGTCCAAAACCTTTTGACTGGTAGTGTATATTATAATATTAACAGACTACAGTTTAAAAACCACTTTTGTTTTTAATAACTAAGCTTTATTCAGTGTTAACTGGCACATCAAAACAAGCATACAGCATGCAATCTCCCTAGACAAACATTTTTGGTAGTTGCACAGTGTCTCTTTCAGCACAAATATGCCTGTGTAGAAAAAAAGAGGTAAAAAAAGTAAGACCTGACCTGAACCCCTCTGAACACCTTTTAGATAAACTGGAATGCTGTCATTGAGCCCGGCCCCACTGCCAACATGCCTAACATTACTGAGGTGTCTGAAAGAGAGCAGTTCTGTGCATCCAGCAGAAAGCACTCCCTTGCTTCTTGACAATCCCTTTACACAGTTTAAAGAAGGCCTCTGCACTGGATGTTACCACTCCACACTTCCACGCTCCAGAGAGTACTACTAAACCAATATTTTTAGCAACTGTCTATTTTTTTTGTTCAAACACTCCATGATTTTTTTCACACTTTGCAAGCTGGAGATTCCTCTTATTATCACAGTCTCTTAGAAGTAAAGTGTCAGAGAAAGAGTGGGCTGTGAAGAAAGACTATAGAGCGAGGGAGAGACGAGGAAAGTACACTGAAAATAGAACGAGAAATAGATATTGGACAATGACTCGCTGTGTGTGCCTGAAAGCAGAAACAAGGCCACATATAGAGATATTTGGCAAACTTTCATCACTG
This sequence comes from Labeo catla, assembly GCA_012976165.1. Lineage (NCBI taxonomy): Eukaryota > Metazoa > Chordata > Actinopteri > Cypriniformes > Cyprinidae > Labeo > Labeo catla. The sequence continues at coordinate 261,522 of VONZ01000523.1, forward strand.
AATGTCACAGCAACACAAAGAGCTCAGGGTCGCACACAATGTATGTAACTGTTATGTGTTAATTCGCCACTGGGACACATGGGGTTGCGTATATATGCACATGGCCCCTTTCTCTGTCGCTCTATTTTTCTATTCCTTTCGTCCTTTCACAGACAGAACCCTTCTCAGCTTGTAGAATGAGAGATAAGGAGCAGGTGGTAAGCAACAGCACACTAATAGGCCACCTCTTCAAAACAATACAAGAGAAAAAGGCAGACTACATTTGATGTTAGATTTTAGATGTCCCTTGTAAAAGAAGTACACTTTCAAAAGGGTACTTACAATATACTTTAAAAGAATATACTTAAGTGCAGAATGCAATGTTTTCAGAATTAACTCTGATGCATCATTTTACAAATAGGCAACAGTTACAGTTACACACAAGCTTTTGTTGACAGTTTGTCTTGAGCAGTTAAGCAGTTGAGCAGATTGCAAAATTTGCAATATGTTTATTTCATATGTTTATATCTCTATTAAAAACAAACATGTAATAAGCAATACCGAACAACTGGACACCATTATTGACAGAATGACAAGAAGACAAGAATGTCTCTGATTGAGCGATTGAGGTGTTCTGTTGTTGGATGTAGTAATGAACATAGTCGTCATTTACTCCCAACATCTGAGCCGCTGAAGATGCAGAGGATTAACGTTACTTTAGTTTTTGAAGGAAATGCGCCCAGCAATCTACATAAATGCATCTATATTCACATGAATCATTCGTGATCCAACTTATATGACCTACAGCAGAAGTGAGTATATGGGGATGCATATTTTTATGCATCTTTGCAAATCGCCTTTCTTAATAACGTGCTAGTTAGCAAGTTTCACGGCTAAAGTAAACATCATGGATCGTCACCCCACAGATAAGAGAGGTGGGGTGAGTAGAGCTCATTAGCATTTAAAGGAACATGCAACAGAATGGCTCGCTCTAAAAAGAGCTGATTTTGACATGATAAAATGGGTGTTTTTTTACACTACCACTGAGAAATTTTAACCAAAGTGTGTTGTATCAACTGGGAATCCAATGACCCTTTTAAATATTTAGCATTTAAAGACTGATATTATTTAAAGATCATACGATCCTCATCAATAGTGACATTAAAACATATTTTAGGCTTAATATTAAGAATGTGCATTGTGCACAAGTAGTACTCCAAATATAGTTTAATTACAATTTTTATATCAGTAAGTCTCAAGCGATATGTTACTAAATATGTTAATAGACTTGAACTATATTAGTTTAAAATAAATGCATTTTAAATCTATTACTTTCTACTAGGGTTAATATGATCAAATGACTGAAATTAAATATTTTCTTTTACCTGAATCTTTTCTTGAGTATCTTTCACATATTCAGTACGTGAAACTGTCTGTTAAATACTGATGGGTAGCTTGTGAATGATTTGTTCATTGCATCTGTTACTTGACAATTGAAAGACTGACTTGGGAGGTGAACTAATGTAAACAATTTAAATGAAAATTCTGACATTAATTTCCCACCCTCATGCTGTTCCAAACCCAAAGAAGATCCAAATCTTCGGAACACAAATTAAGATACTTTTGATGAAATCTAAGAAATTTTTGGCCCTCCATAAACACCAAGGGTCCTGCCATGTTCAAGAACATCAACAAAATAGTCCATCTGACATTAATGGTCCAACCGTAATTTTATGAAGCTACGAGAATACTTTTTGTGCGCAAAATAAATAAATGAATAACTTCTTCCCCTCTCTGTCACCCTAGCGCCAATTTGGAGAGTATCACAAAGTATGAGCACACTTTCCTCTGCATGTAAACAACGCATGTGCATGGTGCTGTTGACGTAGAACACACGAGAAAGTGCGTGCAAGTGTCATTGACGTAGAATACGTGTGGGAAAGTGTGTGCATGTGTCGTGATACTCTCCAAAATGACACCTAGGGTGACACAGAGAAGAATTGTTAAACAAAGTCGTTATTTTTGAGACTTTTTTGTACACAAAAAGTATTTACACAGCTTCACAAAATTACGAGCACATTCATTACAATTAACCACACTTCTTCACAAGGGATTATAAGGTGTCTGTACCCCAAAGTTGCAAACAAAGTTACTTATGTTTCATGGTGACTTTGGATATTGTAAAGCTAAATATCTGTGGAATGTAGCTATGTGTTTGGTTTATGTTTGGGGTATTACAGACAAAAACCCACTGAAACCATTAGTATTTATTCTTTCCTCAGTATTAATTCTAAGACTCTTGTGAGCTACAAATCCAAAAAGAAATACATTCTAGCACAAAGGTCATGTCTAAACTAGGTTTATAGTGGATAGCAGCAGAACTGCAACAGACTATTACAGAGCAACTGCATCTCAGATAAGAGTCAAGTTACACAACAAACAACAGCCTCTATTAATCATGTAACGGTACTGCTGTTATTTCCTATTTTTCAGTTAATTACAGTTTTTGATTTTAACTGTTGAGAAGTGTTCCAAAAGTGCCAATACAACAGTCCAACAGTGCTAGAATTTTACAATTGCCTTTTGTGCAATAAGAGTCACTGAAACATTCACTCAACTGATTTGTGCAAAAACACTGCTTCATTCAGGAACAAAACACCATCTACTGCTCAGAGACACACAATGGTTAATTCCGCTTTGGTGACTATTTTAATTTTTTTTTTTTTTTTTTTATGGTGAAACAAAAATAGATAAAACTGGTAAAAGCATTACCACCTTGGGTGAGCATTGTTTTTTTTATAATTTAATGGCCCATCTCCAATTATGCAATGTGCGAAAAAGTAAATCAACCAAGTGAAAGCCTAATTTATGGAAAACAACACTAAAATAATTAGTGCTGTGACTGAGTTTTATCTGCAATGAGTTTTGTAACAGCTTTCAATGTTTATGGATTTGTTTTTTTGGATGCAGTCAGTTAATAAGTTGTCAGAAACAAACAAACCATTTGCTGTCACTGACAGCACAGGGTAAAAATGCAATCATCTGATGCTGACAGCTTTTCATCAGCTGTCAGATGTGAGCATATGAATATGTATTTGTGAATTATAGATTGTTTGTACTCTAACAATGTGTCATATAACAACTTAGCTCCACCTCCTCTTTTTTTAATTAGTTTGTTGCATCTGCAGTGAAGTGTGTTCTTGCCCTTTAGATCCCACAATGCACAATTTACAGCCTTGCAAGGCAGTGACCCCAACACTGGACCAAACCCCAAACAGCAGACCACTTGAGGGACTCAAAGTGTCGGCTGTATAAAGGGACCAGAGTGAGAGGCCCACTTGTGAGGCATCCCCCTCCCTCCCCTATCAAATCTAGCAGGGACGGAGGGGGTGTGCCACGAGCCTTTTTCACCCTTACAGCTCCCGTTCTCTCTTCATGTCTGGCTCCCTCTTAACCCTAAAATCTCTCTTTCCCTTCATATTGATATCCATTTCTCTCTTCTGCATTTGGGCCTCTTTCATCCCTCATGTCACCGTCTTTATCCCTGGGGAGTAGTGTTCAGGGGGTCAGGGTTAGGCAGGTGCAGAGCCAGCGAAAAAGACTGAGAGCAAGAAAAAGAAGGGGCGGAGGGGGGACCGCTCTCCGTCTGTCACCCGGCTCTGTTTTCGCTCCGCAAACCACTAACTACCCCCCTCCCAATTCTGGATTCAGAGTGGACCAGACTAACAACTGTAACCATGATACTGTATGTGTATTTAAATCACATATTTACACCTTCCCCTGAGACAAATATATTGAGATTTTTAGCATCAGCCAATGTCCACTTGGTCATTTAACATAAGTGTCTATTTTCTTCACTTTGTCAGCTCCAAAGTCTACTCGCCATTTTGTAAAATTTCTGTTCAAAATTGTGAATTTTGAGTAAATGTTGTTTAAAATAAACATTTCAGCACGTTTGTGTACCAGGGCTGTGAACCTTTTGGAAATGAACTCATCAGTTATTGTCATGTTAGTAAACAAGCATGGCCTGCACATGTACAGAGTTACACAACACCAAAAAAGAAACTGTCAGGAACAAGAGCAGTACTCCTACCTTGTCAAACAGAGACTTCCATTGCTGAGAGAAGCATTTGTGTAAGACAGAGAAGAGGTAGGAGAAAGAAGTGAATACAGATATAACTGAGAAAAAGATGAACCGATCTAAAATTCATCTCTGTTCTTTTCTGGTTTTCAACAACATAAATCATGCATCTTCACACAGTCACTTACGTCCTCTGGAGCTACAGGAAGGACATCGATGCTCTCAAGGACCTCAATCTCTTCACCCTCTGCTTGAGCAGCGACCGCTGGGGATGAGTTCACCATAGCCCCTTTGCCCCTCTCAATCCACCAAATAATGATTATCTCTTCTCATAAAGTTCTGTCATGATGTCTTGTTCAGGTATATTCCGCCACATATATCCACATATATGGTTTTGACAACTCCGAACTTCATGCAGAGCTAAACTGGCACTATTCCAGCTCTGTCATACTAATATCCCATGGCACGTGCGTTTATCCCAAACTAAATGGGTATGTGGAGTTCCTCCTCGCTTCCATATTTCATTGCAGGATGTTTTAGACACTGTAAATCCACAATACGTCACACATAAGTTCGCGTTAGATTTTTAAACACGCCTGTCTTTCCCAGTAGCGTCTGGCTTCATCATCAAACAGTCACCTGCAAGAGAAACATCGTTTCTTTCTCAAATCCCCTGATGCTATTTTGTGCTTTGTATTAAATTATTACCATCCAGTGTCGTGCCTGGCGTGATTTTGCTCAAACAGAATACTCGGTATGTCACCAAATAGAATGCGATAACATGAGAGAAAGCGAAATGATCAGGTTATTTACAACAGCGGCTCGTCGTGTTTATCGTACCAACGTAAAACCACGCAAGACTAAAAATAAAACAGTGTGAAATGCGTAAGTGTTAATTTGTGGTGCGTCATTGTACCTTGCTGTTGTTTTGCATCCACAGCGCGTGCCAGCAGCGCCCGAGAGGAGCGACTCTTGCCAGCATCCACAGAGCGCTTTGCCAAAGTTCACTGTGACCGAGAGAAGCGCAGACAGCATGGGGAGGTAAATGAGAGGCACCCCCCTCTATTCACTGATCCTAGTCATGTGGGCGCTTTTACAAGTGCTTATCTCAAGTGATGGGTGGTGAATATGGATGCGCGTGGATGATATATTTCATCATGTTCGTTTGTGTAGTTTCTCTTGTATGTTGTTGCGGTTCTGCCATTGGATTTGTTTTCTAGATCAATAACGTACACCTATTTACAGCGACTAGGGTAATTTAAAACAAACTGAGCAAGAGTCTTCTGGTTCCGAATATCAAAGAACTCACACAGAAGTCACCCTCATGGGAAATATAATTGAAATGACTAGATTTTGTTCGTGAAAATGCAAAATTTGATAAACTTAGATTATAAATGGCATTTAGTTTTAGCCAAATTTAGCTAAATTAGCTAAATGTCGTGAGATGGTAGTTAATTAAATTTACAGTAGATTAAATTATTTAATTATGCAATATCACGCATTTTCTACAGTTTCAAACTCATTATAAACTCCTGCTGAAAACGTCTAATAGGCCTAACCTGTTAAAAAATATATATATTAAAGTTTGAATATGCAATAGAGACAAAGACGTATCTGTTGTGAAATATACTGTTGCATGTCTTTATTTATCTTAAAGGGAACCCAGGGTATTAAATATGAAGTTGAAAACATATGAAGACTTAGGCTATTAAAAACAACAAACACACACACACACACACACACACACACACACATTGTTTTATACATGTTTTGGAATATGGGTGGCGCCATTATTTCAATGACGTGAAATGGTCGCACAGTGAGATAGTAGTGCTACCTGTTGCTATTTTTACAGTGACACAACTCGGAAAGTAAAATTCTGATACAATGCCACATTTTGATTGTAATTTTCAGTTGAAGGGCAACAAGAGAGGCATTGTTACTGTTTTTCTTAGCGAAAAGAAGAGGAGAAAAGACGTCAATGAGACATTTAGTAGGTCACAGCTACTGAAAGAGCTTACAAATGGCAGAGAGAAGAAACGCTAGATGCCATCCTGACAGAATGTAAACATGCCGGCGCTTGTCATGATGCCACAGCCACTGAAGCAGTTTGCAGCACGGATTTCACTCAATATCCAGGGGCATTTTGACAAATTATTTAATGAATAACTCACGAGGCATTCACACAGTGTGTCGACGTTAATGTTTCTCCTTTACTTTGAATGGGTGATGTCATGTATTGACTAACCGAAATGTGTGGGCCAGTTGCATTGTTCGGCTGGCATTGCTTGTGGCAGAAGTTGAAAAATGTTTCACAGACTTCCATTAAGCGCCAATCAAGTCACCTTTATGCCCTAGCACAGAAGCTAGCTAATTACGTTCTACAACACCGGAAAAGTAATGTGATTGGCTGTTGTCATTATGACGGTCGCGTCAGCACCAAGCTTCACCACACCCTCCATCAAGCATCGATGCCCTGTGTGAATGCTCCATCGTAATACACAAATGTCACTAGTTGCAATCTACTTGTGTAACAAAATAATTTTCAGAATATCCCCACCACTAATACTTATACTGACAATGTAACTGTAACTCCACAAAAATGAGCAGTTATCTGCTCAGCCAATCAATTTTAAAAGGGTCCTATTATGCTTTGTACACTTTCAATGTCTTTTAGTGCATAATGTTGCTGTTTGTGCATGAAAAAGATCTGCAAAGTTACAAAGCTTAGTCCACTCCAAAAAGAGTTATTCTCTGTATAAGTAAGCACTGTTTCTGAACTGCACAAATGTCTTAATTACCTGTGGCCTTGTGCCTATCAGCTAAAAGCCTATCAAGGATTGTATGACTTTCTATAATTAGCCACTTTTAAAATGCATGTGGAAAAAATACTTCCCCATCCAACACATTTTTTTTTTTAAATTATTAATTAATGTAGTGTTGACAAACTTAGCATGCTTATTTTTCCCTACGGCAAATCTTGGCATTGGTCCTGAGGATGTATTTCCATGGTAACGTATAGACCTTAGTTATTTATAGCATAAAACACCCACACGAGCATTTTTAGTCATGGGAGTTTCTCTATACCATTGCCAAGCATATTCCAAAAAGTGACAGCGACAGTGAAAGAGGAGGTTTGAGATTTTTTACATTTATTCTGTGAGAAGATGCACTATTATATTATTAGACATCCATAATGTATCATTATTCACACTCGTTTATGTAAATATGATTTATGGTTGTAAGTGAAATTAAATACAAGGAATACCAACAAATGCTTAAATGTTTATACTATAAAGATTAGGCAAATGAGTCTCAGAGGCCCCATGAGTATAAATAAATAGGATGCTGCGCTTAAATACTGTGGTGAGGATATAGAAATTAATGTAGCTCAATACTGCCCTCTTGTGTATGATTTGTATAAGTGCAACACAAGAGTCAGAAGACAACTCTTCCATGTAAGAATGTATTTGTACATTTGCCTTATGTAAAGTAATTTACAGAGGTATTTTAAATTGCTATTAAGATAAAAATATAGAAAGGTTATAGTAGATTTGGCAGTAGGTGGTCAAAGGAAGCACAACTTTTTTGCATGTGCCATTCAGCTACATTATTTACAGGTGACCTAAGTAATATTTTCCTCATTAAAATCTTTTACACAAAGACATGACTAGAAAAAAAAATCGTTTCTAAAACAAATTGCAGTTCTCTATTCTCACACAATGAATGAATTATGTCTGACTGTTAACAAAGTCAAGGCAGGTCAGAAAAAGTCATTTTTTCCATCTATTTTAAATATCAAAATATCAAATTCCCATATAAAATACATACCCAAACTCACATTTCGGTATAAGTTCAAGATGACTGCCATCTCAGCCAGCATGTAAACTACTTACAGATGTCACAGAGGCCCTAAAAAGTAATGGATTTAAAATGCATGTATTTATGCATGTAAATATAGTATATTAACATATTTAGTGACATTGCTTGAAACTTACTGATATAAAAATTGTAATTAAACTTTATTTGAAGTACAACCTGTGCACACTGCACATTTCTTAAAGGGGTCATTGGATGCAAATTGGATGCACCTTTATGTTGTTTGAACATTAATGTATGTTGGCAGTGTATGTACAAATCTACCCTATAATGATAAAAACCTATGCAGTGGTTTTTAATTAATTTGTAAAAATAGCATCCCCTTTTTCAAATCAAGCCAATTCTCAGATGCCTGTCAGTGTGGCATCACACCGACAGAGGCCGCTCCCACGATAGTTGATTGACATGAGCATCTTACCTCAGACCCGCCTTAAATCAGCAGGAACAGTCCGACCTCCATTGTTTTGGAGCCCAGAGCAGGGATGTAAGTTAGACAAAAATATCTCAGATTGAGCGATTGAAGTGTTGTGTTGCTGTATGTGATAATAATGAACATAGTGGTCATCATTTACTCCCGACATCTGAGACGCTGAAGATGCATTTTGTTTGTGAATGGAATGCGCCTCCCGATCTACATATATCCGTCTATGTTCGCGTGAATCATTCGTGATCCAGCTTCACTTACAGCAGAAGTGAGTGTAAGGTTTTTTTTTTTTTTAATGAATCTTTGCGATCACCTTTACTAATAATGTGCTTTTTACCAAGTTTAGCAGCTAAACGTGGCTAAAGTAAACAGGCTCGTCATTCCACAGAGAGAAGAGAGGGGTGGGGCGAGCAGAGCTCATTACCATTTAAAGCAACCTCGACCAAAACTGGATGAATTTTGCAGAGCCGATTATGGCAAGGTTTAAAAAAAAGTGTTGTTTTACACTACCATTGAGAATTTTTAACCAAAGTATATTATAGACTTTTCATTAAGACCATAAAGAATCATATCGACTTGTAGAAAATGGGCATCCGATGACCACTTTAACATTAAGCCTAAAATATGTTTTAATGTCACTATTGATGAAGACTATATGATCATTAAATAATATCGATCTTAAATGCAAAATATTTAAAGTGCACCTAACGTATATTTGCAGTAACTCCACTTTAACACAATCAAATACACTTAAGTATATGTTCAGCTGGACTTCAGCACTACTTCCGCACAATTAAAGTGCACTAAGTACAAAATTAGTTGTTCCAATTTAGCAGACCTTAAATATACCAGTTTAGTATACTAAAAGTACAACTGCAGGGTATTTTAAATGCATAATATATAATGTATCTGTAGTATACTTTGTATGAACTAAATGTATTTTAAATACATTTTAGTATATTTATTTTTTACTAGGGGAATTCCAAGAAAAATCTACTTGAAATAAAATATTAGCCCACAACATAAAAAAAAACAAACAAACAAACACAGTTTAAGAGGAAAAATGCTGTTTATTAATATAGGCTGAAATAATCTCCATACCACATGGAAAGACTTTTTCGGTGCAAGTCCTCAACGATCACATTGTAATAAAAGGATATTTCACCCAAAAATGAACATTTTATCATTTACTCATCTTCATGTTGTTTCGAAATAAATTTCTTTCATCTGTTGAATACAGAAGAAGACATTTTGAAGAATGTACACTCTTAAAAATAAAGGTGCTTTAAAAGGTTCTTCAAGCGATGCCATAGAAGAACCATTTTTGATTTCACAAAGAACCATTCAGTCAAAGGTTCTTTAAAGAACCATCTCTTTCTTACCTTTTTATAATCTGAAGAACCTTCTTTCGCTACAAAGAACCTTTTGTAAAACAGAAAGGTTCTTCAGATGTTTAAGGTTCTTAATGGAATCATTTAGACAAAAAAGGTTCTTCTATGGCATCGTGAAGCACCTTTTTTGTAAGAGTGTATGTAACCCAACAGTTGAAAGAAAAAAAAAAAACTATGTAAGTCAATGGCTACCAGCAACTGTTAATGTCCCAACATTTTGTGAAATATCTTCTTTTGTATTTACCAGAAGAAAGAAACTCGAGCAACTTGAGGGTTAGTAAAACATGACAGGATTTTCATTTTTGTGTCAACTGTCCGTTTAAGGGTAAAAGGAAAAAAAAAAAAACATTAAAAAGCCAGCAACAAGGTTAAATCTCAGTACAATCATGTTCTTAATATCTGAACAATAAAGAGAAACAGTTAAATTCCCTTTCACAATGCATCATTCATTTAAACACCAGAATGTCAGAGATTTGCATAAACCCACAGTGCTAGGTGGATGATGCTCCTTGGTTGAGAGACACAGAGCATTGGTTATGAACCTTAATCTGCTGATTCAAATCAAAACTTGTACAAAGAAACTTGAAACAGGTGTACGACACCCCACCCCACCCTACTAAAAAGATCCTTGTATCTATGTAAGAATAGCATGTCTGGACATACCATCCCCTCAAACTTGTGCATAGATTCTTAATCCTTTCACAACATCTTGGTTCTGCATCTAGTTTTAAAACCTAGATGGAGAATTCACTTGGAGTATTTTCATCCCGCACTCAAAAACTACGAAAATCTGGTAAGAGTTCAAGTTCTGTGTTGATCTACAATTCACAGGCCTTTGCAAACAGGCCTCTACTGATTTTTTAAAACAAGTAAAGACAAGAGGATGGAATATCAAGCATCTTTTACTGGACCTCGTTGAGAAACATCAGGCAAAGTAAAATCAAACAGTGGTAGGTCCTTCCACAACCTAACCAATAAACAAAACTGTATTTGTACATAAAGCGATAGATACAAACAAACATTTCAAATGGAAAGTACTCCACTTCAAGAAATATAACGCATAGGTTCACTACAAATCTAATATTTGGTAAATGTGTGTCTGCTACGGATTAAAATTCAAAAAGACATTTTTAAATCCATAACCTTCAGTGCTCAGAGCTGGATTTCTATCAACATCCCTTTTCCTCTTTCATTAATCGATTTGTTAAATTCTCATGATAATCAACATTATAACAGTGGAACTGGAACTCTGGACCCCTAATCTTCCTGAGAAAATATCCAAGTCCATTGTCAGTGTGCAAGACAGTGACAGAATCATGTTGCTTTTACAGAAATGAAAATTTAAAGACATTTCGGCATCAGCCAACAACCAACAACAATAATGTAATTCATAAGCAAAATACAATGCAACACTGAAACAATCCCAGAGTTCAGGAAGTAGCATACGTCTTCATTTGAAAAGGTTTTTTTTTTTTTTTTTTTTTTACACATTTATTTAATGGAAGATGTAATAGTAAAAAGTTTTCTTGCATTCTTGTAATCACTTTCTTTTTTTTTTTGATGTTTTTGCTAATTCAGACAATTCAACCATTTGTAAACGGCAGGTAGATTTGAAAAGAAAAATAATTTCACAGAATGAAAGAGAGGCACCTTTTGAAATGAGTCAGAATGTCACTAACTAGCATCTGGTTATCTTTACTGTTCAACCATGAATGTAACTGCTTCTCTACCAACTTTCTCACTATGGCCACAATTCAGTTTTTATCTTCTATTTTTTTTTGGTTTTTTACATTTTTATTTAATTTTTTTTTAATTTTTTTTAAATAATGCAATTGAAATGATGCAACACTTTTTGAAGTGATAACTCCTGTGGGAATTACTCCACAATAAAAGGATACAATTTTACAGGTTTTAAACATTTTAAGATGAAATAAAATCCATAAAGTCCTTGAGTAAACATTAACACATGAATTGTCATAATCTCCCCTGCAATTTTCAGTTTTTTTTAGTATAGCTGAGCAAGGGAAAGACACTCAGTGCAACGCTAGATAGTAACCATGTTGGAACAATTTTAAAACACGCACATAAAAATAACAGAGACAGTACAACATACTAAATGGATCATAATTGCAGACAGTCGCCCCGTGACGAGAAGCAGTGATTAGAGAGCGCACATACAGAACCATTCAAACACATTCAACCTTTTTTTTTTATAAACATCGCAATTTTTATCTTTCTCATGAAGAATGTTAAACCTTGTGAGCATGTTATCAAATACCTTGAAAGTGTCAGACCGAAACAAAACTTTAAGTAAAATAAGTTCACATTTTACAATTGGCGCACTTTAATTCAAGTATCGGTGAAGATATTTTTTTTGATATGTTTATGATTTTCCATTCTTTGCCTAGAGAAACATAATTATGGGTTTCAACATAATGATTGAAGGTATACACAAATACTGCATGTATGTGCTGTGTCATTTAATTTTAAACATGCTACTCCAGTAAGACTGTTTGGTTCATATCTATCATTGATCACTTTTTTTTTTTCCTTTAGGCAAATTCTCTCAGATGACACACTGTAAGGATCAAGGTCTATTGCTTATTTCAAATCATATTTTACCCAGTAGTTTCAAAAGGGAAGGATTCAGAGATCTGATAGCATTCTAATACATAATGAGCATGATAATATACAGGATAATGCTTAGCTGTAGTCTACCTATGCTGGTGTCACCAGAGACTTCCTGTGATGTTTGACTGTTTGGAATTACAGCCACATTGTGGTTCGCTGTCAGTCAGCTGCGACTGAGTTCGGAACAAGGCAGTTACATACACAGGCAACAGTGATCCCCCCCACCCCCACCCAGAAACAGAAAAAAATAAGTCAACAACTTTAGCATCTTAAGACACATCTGTCGAAATGTCTTTTCCCAAAAGAAAACAAAAAAAGGTTTATACAGCATTAAGGCCCAAAACGAACTGAGACTGAGATGGAAATGTACAGTTCAGGGCCTCATTTTTTACAAACAAACAATTATTACAGCATACACAAAAGGCACTCCAGCTTGCTGGCAACCTTCAGAACGTGACCAGCAAACAGGAGATAATATCAGCAAGAAGTGCATTTTTAAACGTTACAGATCTTTTTTTTTTTTCCTTCATTGTTTACGTGTTTTTGTCAAACTTTTATAAAAAAAGATATTAAAATGCTATTACATTTTTGGTATTCAAAAAAAGTACCAGGGATTACTCATTTATCTATATGCTATTAGCACACAATAATCCCCAAATGCTGTTAAAGTTCTTGCTTGTTATAAAGGATTCTTCCAATGACAGCAACGAGATTATCACAAATAATCAGCATGAGGTGACAAATATATTTGACGAATATCCTCAACCCTTTAAACCCAATCCCACCTCAAACACACAAGAATCATCAAAGTGCCTCCGAACAGAAGTGCTCTACAACAAAACGACACACATTGGAATTTAAGATGTGAAGTCAGAGATGCCACAGTGTACTGTACATATATTTATACATGTATATATTGGCACATGAGACCATAAGGGGAATTCGACACAACCAGCAGCAGAGAGGTATGATACACAGGTCCCATTTACTGATGGCTCTGCAGTTCAAAAGGATTGCGAAGACCCAAACTAGCCACCCACCTAAATTTATTGCCCCACCGATAAATATCCTCTTGCATTTCATAATCTTAATGTACGCTTTGTAAGCTTCACACCTCATTTAATGTGTACAACCGCTTACAAATGATAAATCTTCAAAACGATCAACTTTCCATAAACATAAATTTAGTTCATCTTTTCGTGCCCTGAGATTGTATTGAAATGAGATTTATCAAATTCAGCAGAATTAACACACAGACCTCCAAAAATTGTAATTGGCTTAATGTCAGAAAACATTCTAAGTTTATAAGGATGACAATGGCCTTGAACATGTAAGAAAGTATTACGGGAGGACTGTGAGATATTTCCAACTTCCTTTAAAAGCCACAGATTGGCGCAGGGCGGACATTACGTGCCCTTCTTCTCTAACTTTGCATAGTGACAGCATGCCGTGTGCTGTAGTTAAAGAGCCAGTGGCAGAAAGAGTCTGTCCACAGAAACACTGCTCGGACAGGGCTTTTCAAGTACGGGCGGCTTGTCTCGATAACAGGGTTGGCTTCACCGAGGCCACACAAAAGTAAGAGGATGTTAGCAGCTGAGTTAGAGGTGGGACACCCAGGGTGAGGTCACACGCACACACACATGCACATCAACAAAAGAGGCCCTAATCTAAATGACCTAAGAACACTGTTAACAACAGAAACGAAACAAATATGGCCCAAACCATCAATCTTCGTTGCATTCGTTACACAGGACAGGTATACAGAGGCACCTCTTTTAAAGTGTATCTGCATATGAGCACTGCAGGCAGTTAAAGACCAACAGAATGCGAAAAAAACACTGGTGATTCCATTCAGTCTTCAACTCCAGCGGAAAAGATCATGCAAGACCACGCGAGGGAGGGAGTTGGTAAGGACGCATGAGAGGTGTGATGTTATCCAGAGAAGGAACGGGGGGACATTCGAAGATCCGTACCGAAGTTAATACAACAAGGACGAAAATGATAAGTGATGACGCCAACGTCCATATCATGACGTCATTGCTGTCCTTGTCTTGCATTCCATTGTAATAGGTGCACGGAGAGAGTTGCGATGGAGAATCAAACATCCTCCTATCAGTTTCCATATTGAGGCACTAAAATACCACACATCCTCCTTTTCAATCCAATCTAATCGAGGTGCCTCCTCTAGACAGATAAAGACATTTGACTATTTAATTTGAGAAACAATGACATTCACTTTGATAGAGAGGGGGAAAAAGCACAGACACAAAAAACATACATTGCAAGTTTTGTATGATTGTAGAGTTTGTTCTTCCCTTCATTCTGATTTTTCTTTTCTGCACTCAAGTTTCTGGACCAGAGATGGACGAAAAAACAAATAAGCTTTTTTGAATACCAATAAGGTACAAACAAAACAAAACAAAAAGTTAAAAGTTGCCATAAGAAGTTTTTGTTGTTTTTTTTTTCTTTTTCTTTTTTTCTTTTTTACTATTCACTCCGTTATCTGATTTATTGGCTTCACAGAAGGAGCATAACTCTTGTAATAAGTGCTATGATAATACCCCTTTAAGAAGAGACGTTGAAAACGTACATGTCTTTTATGTTTGTACCAAATGCAAGGGTCTCTTATTCTGTACTGCATTAAGAGGAACCCACTGTATTTGGTATTGTGCCTGACTCCCGCGCCATGTGTCTTCGTTCTGGATTCCGTTTCTGTTTGGTGAAGAAGTGGCTGGGAGACTGTGTGATCCCACACATGCCGAGTTAAAAACAGCATTGAGTGACGTCAAACACAATTAACAGTTCCTCCTTTCCACGCAAATACCGAACAGCCAGCAAGCCAGACAGACAAAGGCAAGTTGGGAAAATGAGTCCAAAGGTTAAATTCTTCAAAAATCTTCGGGAAAAAAAAGGAGTCTTAAGTTTCAATAAGCTTCAGTGTGGACGGAAGAAAGGGTCTCTGGCTTGTATTGCACAATGCATCAGAATGAGTTTCTTGTCTTGGTTGTATCTCAATAAAAATGGCCGATCGATACATCACATAGTAACTGAATAAGTTCTGATTGATTCAGCACTGAAGTCCATTAGGTATAATTAAAAAGCCTCCACTGAGAGTTTTTAACAGTGGTTATGTACTCGCACACAGATGCTTGGTCAAGTTCCAGCAGACACACTGACATTCATTCATCTACATCAAAGCTTAACATTCAGCTTATTTTTTTTTTTACACATTTAAAAAAAAACTGGCGTGAGTAAATAGAAATCATAGAGCAGTGCAGCTCCCTTTTGTAAAACTAAAAGAACTAAAGAAAAAAGATCATTGGTGATTAGTCATGCTGACAGGCCACTGCTAGGAGTGTTCTTCTCATTTGCTCTGGCCTATTCGCTGGCTCAGAAACAGAACTGTGCAAGATACAAAGTTTTTTTTTTGTTTGTTTGTTTTTTTTTGTTGTTGTTGGTTTCATAAAATAAAAGTTTTTAAGGAGGACCTGGAGAGAGAGCACTTACGGCTAATATAAGTTCTGAAGAAACTACGCAAAGTTTAAAACCAAAAAAAAAAAGTACCAGGATCATTCCAATCATCAGAACAGTGTCGTTATAGGGAAAGGTGTCATGAGGTCTCACTGTGCCTGGGTCACTTTCAGATGGCTGCCTCGTTGATGGCTTCTCCTGAACAACACTTCTGAGCAAAAACAACCTTTGGAAATAAAAAAAAGCATCAAAAGGCTTCTGCTTCTATTGATTCTTGCTTCTCAAGGTCTCTGAACACTAAGAACAAGATCCACGAACAGAACAAAGAGTCTGATGTAAAAACCAGAGGACAAATAAACAGCAGTGGGAGGTTTGCAGCTTAGTTTCACCCTAAACCTCCATTACAGCCCCACAAAAAGTGATTATCGTCACATTGATTTGCTTGGGTTTTGATCCATTAGGTCTTTTGACTTTGTTGGTTTATGATGTCCGATACATACTACATGCTCTCTCCGCTCAGCAGGTCTCCCGGGAGCAGAGTGTTAATTGGGATGGGGCTGCCGATTACCCTGGCGTCGTCTCCATTTGGGGGAGCCCACAAACTGGAGTACTGCGGCACACCGCCCCACAGCAGGTCACCTCCGTTTCCACTGCTGCTGTTCCCGGTACTGCAGACTGTCTTGGCACCTCCACCACCCCCGCTCCAGAGGCCTGTGGGGTGGCTGGCAGCAGGGTTGCCCAGCCGAGGTTGATTGGATCCTGGTGCTGGGCTGGCCTGCCAGCTGGTGGTGGGGGTGAGGGACTGGCCCTGTGCAAAGAAGCGGTTCACATCGTCTTCACCGGCAAACTCTGCCAGGATGGTAGTGTTACCCAGCACACACCTTGAGGGGCAGACAGTTGGAAGGGATTCAAGTATTAAAAAGCTTTCTTTGAAGAATAACACATGCAATCAGCTTGAAGACAGAAAGACTTTAAGTAGTAAATAAATGCTATTCTCAAACATTCTCTCAGGCCCTGTCCCAAATGGCACTCTTCATGTGCACTTGCAGTCTCGCATTTAGGACAGGGTGTCAGAGAAGTACACTGTAGAAGAGCTTGTAGTCTTACATGTGCAAGGATTTTTGGGCTTTGGCAGCTTCCTCCTTGGAGCTGTAACGTACAACAGCATTGCCCTGTGTCAGGTTTAGATGGAAGGTAATGAGAGGGCCGTGCTGCATGCACAAAGTCCGCAGGGTGGAGCCGTCAATCTGATGCACACACATAGATAAATTATTAAATTCATTATTTATATTCAAGTGCTAAGGGTCTGTTTAGAGCGAATGTGTTCTTGCATTAAGAAGACCACTTCCAGAACAAAAATTTACAGATCATGTACTCACCCCCTTGTCATCCAAGATGCTCATGTCTTTCTTTCTTCAGTCGTAAAGAAATTCTGTTTTTTGAGGAAAACATTTCAGGATTTTTCTCCATATAATGAACTTCTATGGTGCCCAAAGTTTCAACTTCCAAAATGTAGTTTAAAAGCGGCTTCAAATGATCCCAAATGTGGTTGTAAACGATCCCACCCGAGGAAGAAGGGTCTTATCTAGCGAAACGATCGGTTATTTTCATAAAAATTATACAATTTATATACTTTTTAATGTCAAACGTTCGTCTTATCTTGCTCTGCCTGAAATCAATTTTTTTCCGGTTCATGACAGTTAGGGTATATCAAAAAAACTCCCATCTCATGTTCTTCCTCAACTTTAAAATCGCCCTATATCACTGTTTTACCTTTTTGTTAAGGGTGTTTGATCTTCTTTGCATGTTCACTTTGTCGGTACTTCTGCAGCGATGTAGGATGATTTTTAAATGATTTTTAAAATTAAGGGACAAGTTTTTTAACATACCCTAACTGTCTTGAACCAGAATACACAGAGTTCAGACAGAGCAAGACAAGACGTGCATTTGAGATTAAAAAGTATTTAAATTGTATTTTTTAAATTAAAATCGTTTCACTAGATAAGACCCTTCTTCCTCGACTGGGATCATTTACAACCGCATTTAGGATCATATAAAGCCGCATTTAAACTGCATTTTGGAAGTTCAAACTCAGGGCACCATAGCAGTCCATTATATGGAGAAAAATCCTAAAATGTTTTCCTCAAAAAACTCTTTATGACTGAAGAAAAAAAAGACATGAACATCTTGGATGACAAGGGGTGAGTAAATTATCTATAAAGTTTGTTCTGGAAGTGGACTTCTTTAAAAACGTATGGAATAAAGTAAAAGAAATGCAGGGAATGCAAGGGTTCGGAAATGCACTTTTTTTATGAAGTTATAGCAAAAACAAACAAAAAGACTGGAATACAACACTACTTTTAAAATCTGAACAGATTTTAAACACTGTAGGCATCATAGGCTTGCCAACAGAGTAAATGATTTAAGAAGAAAGAATTGGCATCATACACTAAACATCTGAGGATCACACACTACCAGACTTTACAAGCACAATGAACACTTTGAAATCTGTGCCTCGTTGCTAGGAGGTGAATGACAAATGAAAACAATATGTGTTCTAAAATGTGCTCAGAATATGTTCGATATCCTCTGACTGGATAGATTTTGAAGTGTGGAGTCTAATAGCCCTGAATAGCTAAGAACCTCTTATTTTAATGCTGAAAAATGATACATAGATAGCACTGCAAACACATGATCAGAATATGTCTGCCTACGGCTATTTTTGACTGGGCCAGTGTTATGAAATTGATATTGCTGAGGTGCACTGTGTGTCTAAACTTCTACTATACTCATTGAGAGATGTTGGACAAACAGCAAGACATATTGCAGCAGCAAAAAAAAATGTGTTTAAACGTTTAAAATCTTTACGTTAAAGAATAATTAAATAGCACTTAAAAACATTTAAACCTAAAATAATGAATAATGCTACATTTTGTTACATAAAAAGTAACATACAGCCCTGCACTCTAATGCAATATCAATCTGAATAAATTATTTTAATTTTTACAGTAATATAAATTGTTTACTCTATGCACCTGAGGAGTGAGGTTTCTCAGCACCAGCCAGCTGCTTCCTCTGTTGGGACTGTCAGTGCTCCAAGTTCCCCCTTCTATACCAAAAGGAAAAGAGAGACAAGTCTGGAAAAACATGTTTGCAGCTGACCATATTTTCCACTACATTCTTGACTTCTGCCCATTTGGAACTCTAAACACACAACTTGAGATAGACAGAGGAATCTGACTGGTCGGCCACACTACAACAGAACCCTTACACGTGGTTTTGCTGCTTTGTACCACACAGGTGTATTGAGGATTTACCTGAAGAGTAAGAGCTGGTCCAGCCCTGACTGAGGCCAAGAGAGTTTCCTCCCCAGGTGGAGGAGGGCTTGGTGTTGGTCAGGCCTGGAGGGGGGCGTGAGGGAGCACTAGAGTTGCGTGTCCCTGGGGAAACCTTCCATAACTCATGAGATAAAGAGGCCTGTGTGTGGGAGATGGGTCCAGGGGACCAGGTAGACTTCATTTCCAAGAGTTTACCTGATGAAAGGGAGGAGAGGAAGAAAGTGAGGGACAAATGAATAACAGCAGCAGGCACATTCACTGCCCATCTTTGCCTCTAAGGGTTGGTTAAAACAATATTGTTTCTGGTTGGGGATATGCAAACAGCCACAGCAGGGTAGAGAAAGTCCATTCAAATAGGCATTTATTTAAAATAAATGCTTTTCTCTTAAATTTCTATTAATCAAAGAATGCTGAAAAATGTTAGCACAGTTTTCAAAAACATACTAAGCAGCACAACTATAATTTTATTACTGAAAATTATGTATAGAGCACCAAAACAACATATTAGATAAATGAGACACTGAAGACTGGAGTAATGGGTGCCAGAAATTTCAGCTTTGCTGATGTGTATGTGTAGCTTATTGTTTCTGACAATGATCAACATTTAAAACAGGAAAAAGTATAACAGAATAAGGGAAAATCTGGGTTTTAGGAGAACACACGCTTGGTTAGGGACCTGTCCAGGTGTAAGGATGGGGGCCAAATAAGGGTAAGTAAGTCTAGTGTGGGGCAGGACCGTTTAGGATTTAGGGCTATACCTGGATTGTTAGTGTCCCTCTCGTTCTGAGAGGACAGACCAAACGAGTTACAGGCAGTGACTGACCACTCACTCGAGGAAGACAGAGTCCCATTCTGAGATGGGGATGAAGCTATTATGGGCATTTGTCCCAAGTGGACCGCAAAAGGGGCAGGGAGAAACAGTGACATACATTTACTGTGTAATAATCCTTAATATAGTAATTTAGCTTTAGTTTAAAAAGCAGAAGAGTTCATTGTTCAATTACCAGTAAATATTTAAACAAAATTTTAAGTAACAAGCTCTGCTGGTCTGTTATAACTTTGTTATATGGTATTAATCATCCCTCACCTCCAGTCCTGTCCCGTAACAGGTAGCGATTCACATCTTGTATGTTAGTGTTAATGGTGGGGCCACTTGGAACACTTCCTGGGGTCATGTTGGGGTCATTCTCGGGGTCAATGTTCTGCAAACCTTTCCATGGCACCCCAGGGCAGAATTCTGAGAGAAAGCAAGAGCCATCTTGGTTTTAAAGCTGTGTACTGACGATAAATAAAACATTCTATAACGATTTACATAAGGCATGACATTTACATGACTGTGATCGAAACAAAGAAGGCTCTGAGGTTTAGTACGCATGCGATTTGCACATTAGCTGCAAAGTTTAGCTATCAAAGTGTTAAAGTATATCGTTTGAACTTTGAAAGTATATAATTTTGACAATGCTCCTATTTTTTTTTTAAATCGCAGTTTCCACAAATATATTAAGCAGAACTGGACAACTAAATGTGGCTTCAAACGATCCCAAATGCGGTTGTAAATGAATCCAGCCGAGGAAGAAGGGACTAATCTAGTGAAATGATTGGTTATTTTCATAAAAAAAAAAAAAACAATTTAAATACTTTTTAATCACCAAACGCTCATCTTGTTTAGCTCTCCCTGAACTCTGTGTATTCTGGCACAAGAGAGTAAGGGTATGTCGAAAAACTCCAATCGTATTTTCTCCCTCAACTTCAAAAATGATTTCAAAATCATCCTACATCACTGCAGAAGTACCGACACAGTCTTTGCAAAGTGAACATGCAAAGAAGATCAAACACCCTTAACAAAAAACGTAAAACAGCAATATAGGACGATTTTGAAGTTGAGGGAGAACATGAGATGGGTGTTTTTCGATACCCTAACTGTCATAAACTGGAAAAAAACTGTCCAGACAGAGTAAGACAAGACAAGCATTTGACATTAAAAAGTATATAAATTGTATTTTTTTAATGAAAAAAAAACGATCGTTACGCTAAATAAGACCCTTCTTTCTTGGCTGGGATCGTTTACAATCGCATTTGGTATTGTTTGAAGCTGCATTTAAACTGCATTTTGGAAGTTCAAATTCAGGGCACCATATCAGTCCATTATATGGAGAAAAATGCTGAAATGTTTTCCTCAAAAAACATAATTTTGCACACATAGAGAGCCACATTTCAAATAGCACACAAATGCAGAAAACAGTTATCTTGCGTATCTCCTTGAGCTTGAACATACACATAAACACAAAATTATCTGGAAATACCCATCTCATTACAGAGTCTCGTAAACACAGTCTGTCACATCTTAAATGAATGTAAACAGTGGAGAAAGAAAACGCAGATGTAACAGTATATTGGTTCCATGCATTAGGTCTTAAAGGGATAGCAGCCTATAAATACCTGCTGCTGTCTATGTCATTTATGTTAATCAAACAACAAAACAACTTTAACAAAGATGAATCAATATTTAACTTACAGTGAACACTATGCAGTGTTATTTTATACTGAATGATTATTAGATTTCTGTACCTGAAAACTAGTGTGACTTTTTTTTGCTATCGTTTTTTGCTATCGTTTTATATTGCTATGGTTATTTCTAGGGTTGCGTATTGAAAAATAGATTCCGATTCCAGAATCGGATACTTCTTTTGAAATTACAATTTCGATTTGCCTATCGATTCCGCCTATCGATTCCTATATGCGGTTCAGAATCAGAATCGATAAGCAGAATCGGAATTGGAATTGATATTATTCTAACGATACCCGACCCTAGTTATTTTTGACACTTTATAAGTATTTAAAGCTCCTAATTTAATAAATCAGGCTTTGAGGAATCAGGCTATAAAGAATGATTATGTCGATATGCAGGTTTGAGGGACTTTATTTTATTGCTTGTGTGCCAGTGATTATCCCATTGCAAGCCAAAGCTGGCAAAGCTGTGCCACAGGTTGCTTATATTTGGTCTACAATCACTATGACCAACAGCAATATGTATAGTTTTAATTGTAATAAGCCACTAAAGCTTACCTGGAGGCCAGCTGATATTGGAGTTACTAGAGATTTTCTCATTGGGAGTTTTGCCCTGTGTCCAGCTCTCTGGAGTCACCAAGGTGCTGGTGGGGGATTCAGAGCTTGACATCAGATTGTATGGGCTGAAGGAATCTTCCATGGTGCTCTTTCCAGGCACATGGGTCTGAGCAGAAGAGATTGAACCTAAAACAAAAAAATTGTCATTCAAATTGTCATTGTCATATGATACAATATTTAGAGACTAAGCAACTCAAACTCAGATATATATTTTGATGGCCAATATATACAAACTGCTACTTTGCCTCTCCAAAAAAAACAACCATCTTCAAAGATACAATCTGAATAATAAAATTTAAGATTACAGGCTTGAGCTTTTGTCCTCAGCTGAACTCACTCCAGTAACTGCTGCGGTTTGGCTGGATTTACTGTTCAGGCAAAGTTTACTGAAAACAAATGCCAAGGAATGGTAATATTTTAAAAGGCCCCGCTGACTCAGAGCAAAAATAACTCTGGAATGTCTGCAAGCACTTAACTTGAGAGGGAGTTTTGTCTGTCCTTTTGAAATACACAAATCTCAGGGACAGAATTTGTGACTCAGTGTCTGGAGTTTGATGTCTGATTAAAGATATTGCTATATTTTCATTGAGTGGAATGTTGTTTGTGGAAGCAGAAGTCTTTTCAAGGATGTTAGATCTAGAGGCTATCATATGACTGTCTTGACATTCTAGATTAAATCCATAATATGTTTGGAGCAATGAATAAATTAATACCGTGCTTATTGAGGTTTGCCTCCAAGTGCTGAGCATTAGCTGTCAGGGAATCTATAGAGTTTGAATGAGTCCACTGTGAGAGCCGGGATTGAGGCTGAGGGGGGTCTTTGAGAGATAGACTTCCCACCTCCATACAGTTTACATTCATGTTCGGGTTCAAACCAGCTACAGGGGGGGCGACAAAGAGACAAGGAGATTAGTGCACATTCACACACACAAACACAAGGAGAAAAAAACCCCAAACAAACAGAAAAACAATGGTCAAGACCAAAATAACTAAAAAACTACACCTGGTCAATCAATGAATCAAAAAAAAAAAAAATTTCTTACACAATATTGTTACAAAATATTATTATTACACATTATTCACTTATACCCATATTTGCAAAGAAAAGCCCCAATGAATCCCCAAATTAAGATAATTCAAAGGCATTACATTAAGGCAAAAAAAAAAACATAAATTGCAAAATGCAAATTGCATTGCATGTTTTAAATTGACAGTTCTAGTGTAATTACAAAAAATGCTTTTATTATGATAAAGAACTCAACTATTAACTATCTGCACTATCAGCTATTAAAAATTACACTTTGTTTTAAGATGTCCTTGTTATTGTGCAATTATACAAATAATTACTGAGTAATATCAATTAACAACATGTACTTACTATAGAGTTAGGGTTTGTCTTTGTGCTATTTGCTTGTAATCCTGCATAATTTACTGGCATTACTACAGTAAGTACATGGAACATGCATAACAGAAATTGTAAAATAAAGTGAAAAGTACACACACACACACACACACACAGCAATCATAAGCATGCAGGTATTTGTGCACATGAGGCTTGTTCTCTTACAGAGTGTATAAGGGCTGAAGGAGTTTGGAGAAGACTGCTGCTCTTTGGTCTGCAGGTCTGAGACGGAGAGGCCTGAAGTCTGAGGGTGACCTGTGAAAGTGTCCAGGCTTGCCTTTCCAAGGTTTGGGTGCAGGCCAGTATGAGAGGAAGGTGGAGGCTGCTGCTGTTTCATAAGCAGAGCCTGGGCCAGCTGACGCTGGTGCTGCTGGATCTGCTGCTGCATGTTTGTGATTGTACGTGCAACCTGTGTGAAAGAACGATAGCGATAATCATTTTCATTGTATATGGAACATTATTTGTCATAGTCATCAAAAGATAGCTATCAACTAATATTTCATAACTGGAATTACTGTAACTGTATATATATCAGAGCCAGTAAAATTACAGTATACGTGTGTCATACTTGCTGCTCTTGTTGTTTGATGGGACCAGAGACATTACGCTGAGCCTGCATCATTTGCTGCTGAATCTGCAAACGCTGATACGCCTGATAGAAAGAGAAAAAGACACAAGGTGAAAAAGGAGAAACATACAGAAAAATCGAAAGAAATAATGATAGAAAGGCGATGGGCTCATTATTAAGACAGAAAGCACTAGCATCTCACTCCCTGCAGACAGCCCAGTGGGTAGATGACAATCATTGGTATTCATGTGGAAACAGCAGAGCAGGAGAGTGAACTGTGAAACTCACCACCTGCAGTTGTTGTAGTTGGTACAGCAGGGTCATTTGTTGAGGATTTATTGGTGAGGTTAAAAGTGCAGGATTCAGTCCAATGTTTTTTGCCGCAAACTGTAAGAGCTGTGCTTGAACCTACAGGAAAAAAAAAACATGCTTTGTGCAAAAACCTGATAATCCATGTTATCCAACGTGATTTGAAAGTGTTCCAAAGAGAATATTACATGTTTTAGTGGAACCATGGAAATCTGACTTTTTGGTGAATATCACAAAATTGCTTTTATTAATGACATTAATGACAAAATCTTAAATATATCAGATTAATTTTCTGATGCTTCCTGATGAAAATAAGCAAATTTTCATTTTGGGGTGAACTACCTCTTTAAAGGAACACGCCACTATTTTTGAAAATAGGCTGATTTGTCAACTCCCCTAGAGTTAAACAGCTGAGTTTTACCGTTTTCAAATCCATTCAGCCGATCTCCGGGTCTGGCGGTAGCACTTTTAGCATAGCTTAGCATAGATCACTGAATCTGATTAGACCGTTAGAATCTCGCTCAAAAATGACCAAATAGTTTCGATGTTTTTCCTATTTAAAACTTGACTCTTCTGTAGTTACATCATGTACTAAGACTGACGGAAAATGAAAAGTTGCGAATTTCTAGGCCGATATGGCTAGGAACTATACTCTCATTCCAGTGTAATAATCAAGGAACTTTGCTGCAGTACCATGGGTGCAGCAGGCACAATGATATTGCACCTGAAAATAGGCTAACTTCCGTCAACATAACCAACGTGACCACACCTGTTTGCACAGGGATACTATTTTCAGGCGTCTTAGTACACGATGTAACTACAGAAGAGTCAAGTAGGAAAAATATCTCTCTTTGGACATTTTTGAGGAGACCCATTGTTTGGTTACCTATATGCTTCAAAATATCTTCTTTTACGTTCAATAGCAAAAAGAAACTTATATAGCATTTATAACAAGTTGAGGGTGAGTAAATAACAAATAAATAAACGCATAACAAAATAAAGCGTCTTTAATAAAATACAAAATAAAACTGTGTGTGCCGTCATTGGCAGGCGACACAATGACAGTTCATTACACGACTTAAATTCTTATTTCTCTGGATTTGAAACATTTTTGGAAACATTTGGGAGTAATGTAAGTATACAAGTCAACAAAATATATAACAATATTCTATAACGATACCGATTTTTGGATATTTTAATTAAAAAAAAATGTACATATTGTGCCTTTAAGTTGTCACAGATACAGGCACACTGGAATTTGAAATAATATGTGCAGTTTGTACCTGAGGGGTGAGAAGCTGAGGCACTTGAGCACGTAGACTAGGCTGGGCGGAGCTAAGAGGTGGCACTGGTGGCTGAGGGGGAGGGGCCTGCTGCTGCATGACCCGAGTTTGTGCTGCTCCGTTAGTGCCGAACATTCCATTCTGCATCTAGAAAACAAAGAGAGTGGGAGTGGGGATCAATACAAATAAAACGCATTTATATACTCTAAATGGCTGGATGCACTAAACAGGAAAAATATTCCAGATCAATTTCAGCAAAAATTTAACAAAATCTCTATTACAATGCAGTCTCTTAAAAAAATAATGTGCTTTTAACATTGATCTGAACACAATGTCAAATTCTTTTGCCACTTTAAAATTAAAATAAACAACTAAAATAAATAAACAAACATTAATTTCACATACAGTAAATAAAACATAACCAGAAGAGTCAGTCACGTTTCAGTGTTTATATATCTTTAATTATAAATGACAAATAACTGACAAATATTTTACCAATCCAGCATTAGTAAACAACTTTTCAAAACAAATAAGTAAAAATTATGCAAACTTTACTTAAAAAGGTAGGGTAATACACCAGACAATGCAGCTTTATAGCTTCATCTAAATGTAAAACTCTTATGTGCTTATGCCCTTTGCAGATCTTTCACAACACTCACCTGTCTGTTGTTCAAGTTTTGCATGGAAAGGCCAGAGGAGACCCCACCCAATCCGTGGCTAGGGAGGCTGCTATTGGCCAGTGGGAGCTTGAGGCCAGGAGAAGGCATAAACGGTGAGGTTGAAGCATCATCTGACAGCCTACCGTCCTGAGAAAACAGAAAACATTGCAAAACCAGCTGTAAAATTTACCTAGATCTGAGTTCTCTCTACACCAGTTCAGAAAAATTCTTGGACTTCCAAAAAAGAGTTTGAGATAAAGCTATACCTTGTCCAGGAAGGGGGCACGATCCAGTGAGGGGTCTTTGGAGAGGTTTGTGGGTCGGCACACTATGGGCTTATTCATTCCATTACTGTAGTCTGACATGCCCATCCCCCGTTTGTCCAGTTCATTTTTCTTCTCCAACAAAGCGCCTGAGGAAAGGCAAGTACATAATCAGTGTTCTAGGCCAAGATCATATGACTCACTGCATGTCTGTCTGCAGTTATGGGTTAACTTCATAGTGTACTACGTACTCATGGCCTGATCCAGATTCATATTGTTGCTCTTCAGGGCTTCTTCTGCAGGATCCTTCTGCACCAGGTAAAAGAAAAATATTTGTTATGCTAAAAAAGATTTATTTTACATATCTTATAATAATTTAAGCAAGCAGTTTTCTCAGAGTAAGTATTTGTGATTTTGACATACTGGAAAACCCATATCTGTAAGCTGCTTGATAAGTCTGGTCATAATCCAAACATCATCCTGCTTGTTGGAGACCTTGCCCTGTAATGAACAAACAATAGCAATAATATGTATGTTAAATACATACAGATTAGTAGTACTGAACAAAAAAGAATTCTACAGGAAACCACACAGTAAGGATGAGACATTAAAAGACAGAGCACTCTTTGGCTTCAAATGGCCTACCCTTTGTGGGCCCTTCTTGGATTGACCCCAGGAGTTACAAGAGGAGTCTTGGGATGTAGGACTGTTCCACATGTCACCATCATCAGCATCCCACTGGCCAGTGTTCATGCCAATCTCTTCCCCTCCTGATCCCCAGCCATCTTGCATAGATTTGGGACCTGGCAAAACACAAATGTAAAATCAGGGCCATAAATTATTAAATTTGGTCTGCCCAAAACTGAATATTTTGTTACACATTGTTTATTAAGTATGATCCAAGGAAAAACCTGGGTGACCAAAACGAAACTACAAACATAAATCAAAGTTTTCACACAAGCTTCCCAAACACTGCCCCTTTCTGTCACTGGTTGGATAAACAGATAGCCCTGCCCCAAACCCATGCCACTGGTTGAGAGATTGCAAGAGAGCCATTTATATTTTATAATACGAATAACAAAGAAGTTATCTCAGTGTGTAAAATGGCATACATAAGATATTTAGCAGAAAAAAAAATACTAACTTCAAATTTAAAGTGAGGTAATGTGAACAATACTGGATTTATTCAACCACCAGAGGTCAGTGTAGTTTAAGGTTATCTTTAAATGGCAACAAAAAAAGAATACAAATAACATATTTGAATTCAGCACATTTACATATCAGCAATGTCTTAGTTTCCAAACTTCTATCATAGCGAGTGCTTGAATATGGAAAGGTTTCTTTCATTTCATTACCTTCCTGACAGGAGCCTGATCCAGCAGGTGCATTTCCTCTGCCGTAAGGTCCACTGGAGTCATGGCCACCTTCACCCCATCCCCCACAGCCCCTAGAGGGCTGACCCCAAGCTGAAGTTCCATTGTCCACAGAAGGGTTGGAATTGGCTGACTCACCCCATGAAGAGGATTCTGTGTTTGGCTGTACATTAGGGAGGTCTCCCCAGCCTGATAGAGAATAAAACATCAGTATAGTAACTTATGATACAGTAATTAAAAAACAGAAAATAAAATTGGGTTTGTATGTTCAAATAATCATTGGATCAAATATCAAAATAACTGTCTTACTTGTTTTGTATAATACAAAACAGAGCAAGTGCACTACATCAAATAAAGATATTAAATTTATTACTAGCTGAAAACTTGTAAAACAAACAGAAACTTTGAAACACAGTCAGACTTTAAATATCAATATCCTAAATTAGCCACCGGTGTTGGCAAAGACTGAAACAAAAAAAAAAATCTTGAGGATAATAACAGGGCTAGAACACAGAAGGCATTTAATTCCTGGCTCAAACCTGAACCAGCTGGCAGCACAAAACTCTCTTAGGCATCTTAACTGGTAGATGTTTTTTTTTTTTTTGACAGTGGACAACAAAACTTAGACTTCAACAATTTAGCTAGCAATCTAGCTTTAAAGAGAAAAGTACACACATTGTCTTACCTGGATTCACCATGGGTATTCTGGTGAGAGGAGATTCACCTTGACTGGGTGAGCCATTGTTGTTGCTACCACTGACATGGTTCTGAGTGGGACCTTGGCTGTGGTGTTGGTGATGATTGCTGTTGTTGTTTGGCCCAGTGAGGCTATTACTGTTGCCACTGTTGCTAGTTCCTGGATGATTTTGGGAGTTATTCCTGTCCCACATGTTCACACTCTTGCTGTAAGCACTGGGGTCACCCCAGGTGGAGGTCCCATCATCAATTTCCATTTTGCGACGAATAGAGGAAGGAGAGGGTTCCTCCCAGCCTGTGGCCTCATCTCCCATATCCTGTCGTCCTCCTGACGTCCAGCCAGAGTTGCTCTGTTTCACAGAATTTGGGCCGCCCCATGATCCTATGCCTCCAGTTCCACCGTTGCCACAAGTGGGCTCCTGAAGTTTTCCACCCCAACCTTGGGCTGAACCATTGGAATGTTGAGCATCACCCCAACTACCACCCTGTGCTGGTGCTGCTTTACCCCACCCTCTCTGGGTTTCTTTCCAGTTTCTGTTGTCAGGGTCCCAAGAGGAACTTCCAGAGCCATTCTTCCGCATTTCTGTAGGGTCACCCCACTCTCCACTATTCGCACTGCCACTACTTCCCCAGCCTGAGGAAGTTTTGGTTCTATCACCCCAACTTTGCATTTTCTTCTGAGAAGTACCATCGTCCCAGCTAGGGGACTTATCTTCAGCCCAAGACTGGCCATTACAGCCATTGGTATTGGGACCTTCAGCAACAGGATCACCCCAGCCACATACTGATCCATTTGGAACCTTTTTATTTGCAGGAGGTTCCCCCCATCCACTGTTAGGCTGGGCAGAGGCTGGGACTGATCCTCCCCAGCCTGCATTTGGCATGGATCTGCAAGGTCCCTCGCTCTTGCTCGTCTCCATTCTAGGAGGTGCACTGAGGTTGGGACTGGCACATCCAGGAGGAGGTGGTGCAGGTCCATTTGAAGGTGTGTTGGAGGAAGACCCCCAGACCTCAGTCCCTGCACCACTCTTTTTGTCTGGAGTTTCTTCCATTTCCCAAACAGTGTGTTGGCGAACTGGAGTCTGTCCCCAGCCTGTGTTGCAGAGGACACGTGGGTCCAAGTCTTGCCTTGGGAGCAAAGGGGCCAAATCATCACTTGAGGACCTCTCTCTTCTTCTTGGGTGGCCCTCACTACTATCCCTGCTGCCCTCACTTGCTGGGGTATCAGGACCCCAGGAACTCATATGTTCCTGGGAAGGACCATCGTTAGCATCCCATCCTGTACCTTCAGTGCTTGGTTGTTTGCTCCAGTCACCCCAGCTGCTACCACTGCTAGCTCCTCCCTTCCCCCAAGAGGAGACGCCTGCAGAATCCCAGCCTGAGTCCTTTGATTCTCCATTTTTGGCATCTCTGTTGTCCCAGAAGGCAGTTCCATCTTCGCTGACAGGCTCAGTAGGTGACTGACTGAGGTTTCCTCTCCAGCTGTTCACTGGACTCATTGGCTCTGGTTTAGTGTTATTTGGTCCATCAGTTTTAAGGTTAGGAGGTTTCATGTTGAAAGATTTATTTGTTGGTGACTGATGCTGTTCTGGGATATCCGGGTTGCCCCATGCACAGTCCCCTACAAGGTTTCCATTGACACAACCAATGCTACCATTTCCATTGGTGCCGTGAGGTGGTGCCACTCCTCCTTGGCCACACTTACTAAGCGAAAGTGGATTTGAGCAAACCATGCTACTTGGGCCTGAACCTACCCCAGGCCCCTCATGTCCAAGAGCTGGCCAAGCAGCAGGGTTGGCACTGGGATTTAGGTTCAGATTAGAGGCACCCCAACTGGACTGCCCTCTACTGCCCATGGACAAGTCAATCTTTCCCTCTGAGACCCAGCCCCTGGTAGGGCCATTTTGACTAGAGACCATACTAGAAGAAAGATTAATGCTGGCTTTGCTGATTGGGTAATGACCCTGCTGGCTAGCTCCTGTAGCCATAATAGTGCTGCTACTGTTGCTGACGACCTCTGATGTGCGTTCAGCGTCCAAGGTGCATTCTGGTGTCTGGTGGCTCTTGCCGTATATATTGGAAGGCCAAGTGTCTGTGTCGTTACAGTTAATATTCACTTTATCCTGGTTGCCGCTGCTGTTTTTTGTGACTAGGATGCTCCAAAGACAATTCTCATGCTGGGCTCCCAGGCCACTTTGATGGGGAAGTCCTGTAAAACAACATGGCGGATTTTATTAAAGCAAAAAGAGATAAAAATGTACAGGACTCCATTTATCTATATATAACATAATAATTATTCATTTATTATTATTAATTTTATTTTAGCATCTCCATCACTGAAAGGGAAGCTGAGGTGGCACAGTGTTCATTTAATGGAATGAAACCAAGACAAGCCCGTCATTCATCATTCTTTGTGGCCTGCCAAGTCCACACAAAAATTAAGCTTCAACATGTTCCATGGATACTCATGAGGATGCATACTAAACCAAGATGTACACGTTTCTCTCTCTCTCTCTCTCTCTCTCTCTCACACAAACACACACACACACACACCCAGCCTGCTTCTTTCCAGCTATAATCAATCATGAGCCAGCAGGTAATCGATGGTGTGTAAATTATGGTAGAGAGCAAAAAGAGGGCACTGATCTACAATGCAAAAGCAACCGCACTCTCCACAACCACTGAGAGTGTTTCTTAGAAACAGTATGCCCATGTATTATCCGCCCCCATTAAAGGGGCATGTGGCAGCTATATGATTCACTGCATAAATCAAATATGGTGCCCAAGACTAACCTAATGTTTAGTTAATAACAAGTTAATTTTTATTCATTTCATTGGTGAATGCCTTCTTAAGCAACTAGTGTATTCTTTTATAAATGACTTTAAAAGCTGAGGTGGAACAGTGTTCATTTACTGGAATGAAACCAAGACTTCAAAATGTTTTTTTTTTTTTTGTCAGCTCAAACAGATTTGGGCCTGACCATGATATTGCCAAAATGCAGTTCTTCCATCTATACACTTATCTCCTCTTTTTACGCACCCTTATCACACAGGGCTGTTAGGCTATAGTGCATTTCAACATCAACCATGCAAACACTGATTTGTTTAGCATTATCAACAAAGAAACAATTGAGCTGAAATGGCATTAGATCGACTTGGCAAAACTGCAAGCTTTGAATAACCTGACATCTTAGGTGTAGTGTTTTCATATCAACAGAAAAGCTGATATGTTTGCTGAACAGCATCTCAAAAACACTGATTTTGAACATGGCAAAGAAAGTAACCACATGTTTCTCTATTTTGATGGTGCTCAGACAATCCAGCGACTTATTCTCCTGTAGCCAGCCACTCTCAGGGACGCCATTTTATCAGAGCTGAAATGCAGCCAAGAGAACAAGGCTGCTGTCTACAATTCTGTCTCTCTTGCTTTCATTCCCTTTTTCACTTTCCCCTTACACACCCTCCTCTGCTTGCTCTCGCTATTAGTCACATTCACTTTCCCTACAGAGAGGAAAAACAGAGAAAAAAGGCTGCAAGATAAATTAATCGCACATAAGGCAGAGGCTTTTTCTTTCACCTTGTTACTTAAGCATCCTTGCAAAACAAAACAAACCAGAAGATGTAAGTGGGAGTTTATATACCTGGAGAGCGGCTCCACATTACTAGCCTCAAAAAAGTAAGTGAGAGAAAAATGCTTTAACCATTCGACCCCAACTTACTTCTGCAACTGCTGTGTCTAAAAGTCTCTAGCAGGATGCTGCTTCTGCCTGTAGTGCCTATGTCTTAACTGGAACATTAATTTGCTGAACAATTACTTGCATTTTGTTTTTCGTCCTGATGAATGCCCAGAAAGTGGGATTTCCAAACTTTGGAAAATAACAGCAGACCCAAAGGGGATGGGGGAACTGAAATGTTTACCTATCAATTTTTTGGTACCTACCAACATTTGCTTTAATACAGTCTACAATTACAGTTTCCCAGTGCCAGCCTTTCTCTTGCCAAAGTCTCAGTGACGTAAAAGACTATTTTGTCTGAAAATAACTTCCTTTCATACTAATTCTCTTCTCTGGATCAAAGGCCTCACTTCTTCCCAAGAGTGGAATGGCAAACATGTTTTAAAAGCTCATCAGTCAAGTTTTCCACTTGTCAAAGTCAGATCGCAGTGTTCTTTTAGAAGGGCACTGAGAGAAAGCAGAAAGAAATAGAATGAGTTACAGAAAGAGAAACAGAGAAAGAGAGAGAGAGAGAAAGAGAGAGAGAGAGAGAGACCCAGACGGGTATCAGCTGGGGAGGAGACACTGCGCTAATGATACCACAGAGGGGGCTGGCATGTGAGACAGGGACCACCTCTAGTTTAGACAAGGATGAGATCATATCTGTAAAATAACTCAAGCATCACCCTTCTAATATAGCATGCCTTCTACCCTATACTTGTCTCAATAATGCCTGTCCTATAACAAAACTAATCAAATCTAACTGCAAGACTATAGCATACAACACTTATATTGACAAAAACAAAAGTTGTGCTTTGAACTATTAAATGATACATATTTAACATCACACAGTTCTGTTGCTTCAGATATCTTAAGACTAAAGAACAAAAATATATTAAAATCGCATTGAAACATTTATGTATAACACATTCTGCAACCAAGAACCTAAACTTTTTCAGCTGACCCAAAACAGGAAAGAACTTAGTTTTCTTTGTATTCACACTGCACATACATGAAAGTGGACTTAGATCTCTTTTGTACTCTCTTTAGTTGTAATAGTGTCTCCATCTTAGAGCTGCACAATTTTTGATGAATTGAGAATCAAATTTTTATTTTTCAGATCACGATTCTGCCACGATTCTGAACTAAGCAAAATAACATGTAATTTACTAGAGGCTGTGACAAAATATTAATTGCTGCAGTCTATTCAAAAATGTTTTATTAATGTGAATGACATTTAAAAAAAAAAAAAAAGTTTGAAATGAATGATTCACTCATAAATACCTCCTGTTTTATTACTTGAATGAATCAGCGTTTTTGAACATATCTTTTGAATGAACGATTCAATGACTCATTCATACATACTTATTTCTTTACTAAATGAATCAGTATTTTTGAACGCATCTCTTGAATGAACGATTCAGTTAATCACTTATAAATACTTCACTTGTTTCATTACTGAATAAAATCAGCATTTTTGAACAAATCCCTTGAATAAATGATTCACTCATAAATGCTTCACTTGTTTCATTACTGAATGTGTCAGCATTTTAGAATAAATCTCTAAAATGAATGAATCAATGACTCACTCACGAATACTTCACTTGTTTCATTACTAAATGAATTGGCGTTTTTTTGGACAAATAAGTTTTTAACACAATGTTATCAACATTGCAATCAACAAACATTATTTGACGCGCCAACTTGAAGTGAAAATTAATCAACAGATGATTTCCTGTATTTTGATCGCTACAAAAGATATCAGTGTTTATATCATAACTATAAATAGTTGAAAAAACTGCTTGTGAAGCTCTTTCACACCTAAACATGATAACTTCTCATAGTTTTTGAATGTTCCGATGTGAACAAAAGTTTAACAGGCATAGACAAATTGGTGTCATTTAGAAATAAGACTATGTAGGTGATTGAATCGAGATCACGATCTTTAACCGATTAATCATGCAGCTCCACTCCATCTACTTTCCAAGCATACATTTATTTACTTATTAACATGCTGTGCGTTTGTTGTTAGAATGTTTGCACAGTAAAACCCTGTCTTGTACTCCGGGGACTCATTTGCTCAGTTCTTGCTTTCCCTGGGAATCAAATCCATGACCTTGCCATTTCTAACACTGTGCTCTACTGTTTGAGCTACAGGAAGCCTGCATTGTCAATAAAGATGCAGTGTAAAAAGACTTAAAAACCCATAGAAAGACAACTGACTGTTTTTGAATGCAGCAATTTATCTTATATTCATGCTCTTAAGAAATGTGTCTGATCAGGGTCAGGTAAGAACGAAACCATATAGGGCTTCTCTACAAATGATTTATTCGCTAATTATTATTAAAGGGAAACCACTGACTAATCAGTTATTTTTAAAAATTGTTCTGCACATCCCAAAATTAAACCATAGCTTTTTTGCAGTCTTTTTTGTTTTTCACAATTTCAAATAAACCTTGTTCTCTGGATTTGGATTTTTGGTATTTGAATCCCAGAAGCATATATCTAAAATATTAATTGGCAGAAAATCTAATGCATATGAAACAGTGAAGACAATAATGATTCAAGAGTTGACAAAGCCATTAGGAGCCATGAAACAGCTGGTGAGCCCATGTTCCCAGGGATTCCCCTCTGTCCAAGCTCTGCTCTTCCACCTGCCGTTAAACCAGATTGGAGTGAATCGCAAACACTCTCAGTCATCAACCAGAGGGATGTAGGGGAGGGGACCAGTAAACAATAATTGCAAAAAACGCTAGAGACAGAGTCCCTCAACCATGCCGCTCCCATGACCTCAGGCTTAGAATGAGATTTAAGAGGTCAATGCCAGGCTTTGTTAGGGCATAGCAGGGTGGGGGACACAATCCTACCCTCGGCCTTTAAATCATAGCTCGTCTACGCTTCTATATCCCAGCTGGGCCATGAGGAGGAATACAATCTCTCCATTAAGTCACCAAATAAAAAAAAAAATAAAAAAAAAATACCACAATCTCTATTCACAGACCTGACATTGGTCAAGTGAAAAGCGTGTCAAAATAAATATCTTAGTCTCTCCTTTAAAAACAGAACACAATTCTCACCCGTGTGCCTTTTGCTGGTGGGCGTCTCGGGAGGGGAGATGACCCCGGACTGAGTGCAAGCAGAGGTCGGGTTCAGAGCGCCTGTAGGTAAAGGTTGACCCCTCTTCAGTAGCTGCCTCTGCTCCTGCTGTCGGAAGCGTGGAGGAATCTCTCTGGGCACATATCGGGGACTGGGCTGCTGTAATGGAGGTAACTGGTGTTGTAGGAAATTACAAGGGCTACGCTTGCCATTGCTGGTGGTGGCAGCAGAGGGTACAGGCAGGTTCAGGGTCAGAATGGGGCTTGAAGGGATGCTGGGATTGGGTTTAACAGAGTCTGGCACTGCAAGAGAAGATGAAATTTAAAGACAGTTTAAACTTAGGTAAATGAAGTTATAGAAATAAATTTCAATATGTAAAACTACAATAAAATTGCAATCATCTTATTGATAGATTTTTCTTTTTTTAAGTTGTACCACAAAGCATTTTTTTTTTAGTTAAAAATGAACAAAATTCAACTACTGAATTATTATGTTAAAGCCACACGCATGCGTTGTGGTATGAAAGCACGTCGAAGACTGACATGAAAGAGAAGAAATTGTTGAATAAAGTTATTTTGTTTTCTTTGCGCACAAAAGTATTCTCATAGCTTTATCAAATTAAGGTTGAACCACTGAAGTCACATGAACTATTTTAATGATGTCCTTACTACCTTTGGGACTTAAACGTGAGAGTTGTGTTGCTGTCTATGGAGGGTCAGAAAGCTCTCAGATTTAATAAAAAAAAATCTTAATTTGTCTTCCGAAGATGAACGAAGGTCTTACGTGTTTGGAAGGACATGCGGGTAAGCAATTAATAACAGAATTTTAATTTTTGGGTGAATTAACCCTTTAATTATTCCTTATTTAATTTCCTAGAAGGAAAGATCATCAGTATGTAATTGTTTAAATTTAATTTTTGTTTGTCACACAGACCTATCATATGGATTCTGAACTTTTGATATCTAGCATTCACGTCCTATTACGTACATTTATTGCAGTTCTGTTTCCTTTACAAGCTTGAAAACTTCAAATCAGTGAGAAGTACATGATTCAATATTTCTCTTTTACTGTTCCAAAGTCTAAATTGCAAAAACCAACATAAACACAATGAAAACAAACAAACATCTGCCACTGGATTGTGCATATTCAGACAGAGATCTGCTCACCAGTGTTTACTATGAATACTGAAGAGGAAAATGAGGATGTGGCAGTCCTTGACCTTTGACCACAAAACACTAAAAAAAAAAAAAAAAAAAAACTGCTCTGTTGTGCTCTGCATCTCATTACTGCGCAAAATAATTTGGAAAAGCTGCATGCTGCAGTGACTAAAGACTACCAACAATATCAAGCCCCATTGCCAGCCTAAGTATGATTTTCACAATTTCCTGGATATTTTAGGTAAGCACTACATATGAGGGCCATCTGGGGCAAGGTTCTTTGAGAAGTTTACACACAATGCTCAGGAGAAACGACCAGGATTAACATCAGCCTCTAGCACTGAGCAGCTCTGGGCAGTGTTACTGTAACTCACCCAAGGATTTGGGTTAAAGATAGACACAGTTCGAAGAAAAGCTTCATGCCAAGATGAGCCATTTATAACAGCCTGAATAGCAGATTTGCCTTAGAAAATTAAATGAACTGGAAATTCACACAATGGCAAAAATAAAACATGATTAAACTGCCTCATGCAGATCTCTGCACATTTAGAAAAACAAAAGCCTTGAGTTTGTCTCGCAGTTAGTGTGTGGGATGAGGAGATACTTACTAACCAAGCAAAAAACTCTTAATGTTTTCCAGTTGTGTATTGAATACAGAGATTCCCTGGAGTCATTTAAAAACAGAGAGCTGCTCAGAGCTGCTGGCCGCTGGCTGAAGATGGTGACGCACATCTATGATTACATTCTGCTCAGCGTGCCTATCCATCGACTATGCTTCCAGCCAATCAGGATGCAGAACAGTCTTGCCTGTCTCTTTCTCTCCTGTGCCCTTCTCCTTCACACATTTCCCCTCCTCCTCTACCCTTTCCCTCTCTCCGTTCTCTCCTCCATCCCCCACAGCCTGTTCGACTCGTTCATTGTCCCTATTGTTCAAAGTGCTTGTGAATTCATTACAGGAAGCAGATGGACACTGGGACCATGAGATCTTCACACTGGCAATCTCAGACAGGCAATTTGCTCTGGGGCCTCTCATTCCATCTCTTCCTGTCTGCTTCAATCATGTGTCTTGGCGATTCTACCTCTATCTACAGCTCCAGCTCCAGCTCCATCTCTCTCTCAAAAAAGCACATAAGTAGACACATATGTATGGCTCTTAATCCCAAAATAAATCTAGCACCACTTGTCTTTAAAGTTTTCAGAAGCTAGAGAAGAAACTGAATTTTCAATATATTTCAACAAGAATGGAATTGCTGTGTATGTCTGATGTGGTAGGGGTGGGAATCATCAGGGACACTGGCAGGAAAATATATCAGTATTAGGGTCATGATATAATGTAGTAAATCTGGCAGTAAATCTGGCTGCAGTTGAACCCACTAATTTCCCTCCAGTTTCCCCAGATTACACAGAATTTCATTTGTCAATTTAACAAATATGAAAAGATCCTAGACCCCTTTAATAACTCTTTTCTTCCCATAAATATAAGTGAATAATGCACACTTTATATATACCCCTTATCTAAATACAAATTCCATTTGCATTTGTCTTGGGATGATATTCGTTTAACGATGCAAAGAGAAAATGAGAAATTCTCAAAGGCGCACAGGCGTGAACTGCTGACAAAGCACATTAGAGTCAGTGCAGAGGATGAGAAATGGTTCTTTATAATAAAACATTTATCAAAAATACACTTTGGGCAGCATTTGAGTCATTCTACTTAGTTTTAAACCTAAAATTAAACCAAGGTTCAAACACTGATTTCCACCAAAATGGTTCTGTAGAAGTTTCCAATGCAGAGAAATTTGTTGATAATGGAAAGTGAGGAAAGCAATTTTATTATTATTATTTTTTAATCAGTCTAGACTAGTTACTGGCTCTGTTTATGAGGCCAGAGAATCTTTTTGATGGAAATGACTGGAAGGTTTCAAGAGTGGACCCAGATAGGTAGAATAGGGGGCTTGAGACTAGTGATGCACTGAAACTGTTATTATTATTATTGTTATTATTATTATTATTATTCTTTTCTAAATCTCCAATTAAAATTTTCATTAAGCTGAAAATAAACATTTGGGTAATTGGGTAATTGACCTTGCAATGCTGTTTATGGTGTCACATGTTCTCAGGTGATGAATTAAACCAGCTGTAGTAAAATTCTTTGGCAACAATTTCTTTAGGCTAGACATTAACACACATATAATGGAGGACGTTCCTCTCTTTTGTTCACTGAAATTCTATGGCAAGCCAATCTGCCTTGTTAAGAAAATAAAAATGTAATACATAAGATATTTCTGCCTTTCAGTCTGCAGTATTTGGAGAACCAGGGGAAGGATCACTTTAATTAAATAGACATTAAAAAAAAAAAGATTCTCACCTGAAAATCTGAGACACCACACTGCTGAGTGAAACACAACACCTCAGAACAATAAAATACACAAAGGAGATATGAAGGAGCCTCATTCTCCTCTATAGATATTTTGACTACAGAGGCAGAGAAAGACTTGGATTGTGGTATTATGTGGGGTTGTGGGATTGCCACTAACCCACCTGTAAAAAGGGTATATGGGGGATTGGGGAAGTTTTGGGACAGTGTTGGTGAGGGTTAGGGAATCATCCTCGCTATGGAGGAAGTTGACTTGTTACTATGGCCATAAATCTGGTTCACTTTGTAGCTTATTATGAATCAGAACTACCCACTTAATTCAGGAAGCTGACTGTCTGACATTTAAAGCAACCACCCACAGCTATTTCGTAAAAAAAATCAGCACAATATTGTTCAAAGATGTTAAAAATAAAGTTAATGCATAGTAGTGATACACAGAAACTAAAGAGCATTTCTGACACTTTCATTTTACTGTATATTTTTCAAATTTACATTACATATCACTATATACATCTTATTTTTCTAAATTCCTCAATATATGATCATTAAGCTGACACAGACTCTTGAGAGTGATGCAGTAAGCTTGGTCTTTGTTATTTTGCATAATCATACAGTCATTTCTGGACCAGGAGTTTGAATTCATTCTGACAAAATCTAATGGACATTTATAAACGGTACTACAGTGACGGCACTGACGGTTGCCCCTGCAATGTTGCATTGTCAATATGCACAACAGTACAGTTAAATAATATGATAAACGAAGTCCTCTTAATTGATTAATGTGCTCCAGAAAAAAAAAAATCTGTGTAACAGAATCTAAGCTTTCATGATTAATTTGAGCATTTAGAAATGTCACAATTGAAGACCCTCCTTCCTTTCTGTTCAGGCAAATTAGCTGCTAATTAAATTGCAATTCATGAAAATCAGCCTCATGGTGTGTGTTGACGCATTAAATTGGATGAGAAATTTCAAATTAATTGCATCAAGAATTGCTGTTTATCAAGCAGAGAAGTGATGCTGTTATCATTTGTGACACTAATATTCTGCTAAAAAAAGGAAAATCAGTGTGAACCTCAAAAAAAAAGAAAAAAAAAAATTGTCATGCATTTAATTTTTCCATTACCCATATAAAAGTCAACTGGCTGCAGGAAATTTCCACCCCAGCGGGGCATAATTGGGGCAGAAAATGCCTCAGTCTGAACTCTGTATTGTTGTGGCTTTGCTGTGCCGCACTAAGAAATTGGTGACCTTTGCAAAAAGCCACTTTCACTTACACAATAAATGATTTCGCATGTTATGAGGAGATGTACCTTTTTAAACCAGTCTGAATGTTCAAAAGCACAGGCATAGCTCAAACATTCTTGCTGCTGCTGGGACCACCAACTAGTCCAAGAGAGCTAACTGAAAAAAAAAAAAAGTGAAGTGACAACGTACTGCCAACTATGGTGACCCATAGTCGAAATTGGTCCTCTGCATTCCATCACGAGTGCACACACACAGCAGTGAGAAGTGAACACACACGCACAAACACACTGTGAACACACACCCGGAGCAGTGGGCAGCCATTGCTCCAGCGCCCGGGGAGCAATTGGGGGTTCAGTGCCTTGCTCAAGGGCACTTCAGTCATGGTATTGAAGGTGGAAAGAGCGCTGTTTATTCACAATCCCCACCTTCAATTCCTGCTGGTGCAGGAATCAAACCAGCAACCTTCGGGTTACAAGCCCGACTCTCTAACCATTAGGCCATGACTGCCCTGAAGAGAGTTACAGGCTGTTTCTATCTCTTATCTCAATGTCCTGATCTCACACAAATCTCTCCTCAACTGTTAAAACAATGGTAATCTCTAAAGACTATTCACATTTATTTTGAATCAGCTAGCCCATACTTTACAGAAGTTACCGAAGTTAATTAAGCTTTAATCATAGACCTTCCACATTCATGTAATTATGCATGAAGCACACAGATCAATATTTCAGGATAGAGGAGAACAAGAATAGAGGAGAACTGCATTTTAATGCTAGCACTGTGAAAGGCACACCAAATATCCATCAAAATCTGTCACTGCAAGCACATAAAACACTTGAACATCCCCAGACACAATTACACAAGTAACACTAAACACAAGTAACACTACATTCCAAACTGTCTATCCAGAGTGCAAGTGCATCTTCACATAATATCCTAATGATTTTTGGCATAAAAGAAAAATTGATCATTTTGACCCATGCAATGTCTTGTTGGCTATTGCTGTAAGTGCTACTTATTTTGTGGTTTTGTGGTCCAGGGTCAAATTTTTGGTATGGGTCTTTCGGTTCATTACACATGTGTACTAAACAAGCACAGCATCCCCTGCCCCCCTGGCCCCACCCCCAGACCCCACCCACAGCGGTGTTTAGTTTCTGAATGAATCCACGTTTTGAACAAATCGTGTGAATGACTCGTTAAGACATTTACTGCCACCTGCTAGCAGATTTAGTTCTTATTTAGAGTATCATTTCATAAAAAAATAAAAATAATAATAATAACAATGAAATCATTAAAGAGATTGAAATAATAAACTTGAATTAATCTTTTGTGGATATTTTCAGTCAAATTTATTTTTCGATTAATATGTGAATAATTAGATTAATTACTCGACACATGTAATTAATTTGATTAAATATTTTAATCGACTGACAACCCTAATATATATATATATATATATATATATATATATATATAAATAATGTCTCAACACAGATGGATCATTCATGAAACAATTTTCATGAAAACATATTAACTTAATGAATGAAGCAACATTGGTGGTCAGGAAAGATCTCCCAAGGCAGATTCGCAATGGGTTCAAGTTAGCTACACACACACAATTGACCTTTTTTGTCTAAAATTTCAAGTTATAAGAAAGCAAGTAACAATAAAAATAAGAAAATTAGAGATTCAAGTGATTTAAACTTTTAAGACTGCATGAAAAAAACAACAACAATAACCTTTCCATAAATTAAGTCCTGCAAGCCGCTGATACTCAGGAGTATCTCTCATCAAGTGTTACCCGTCTGGGTTTCCCTACACTCCAGTGAACATATGCTAATGAAATAATGCATGTGTCACCAAGCATTAGCCCGCACAGGCATGAAATCAGAGCGACAAAAGCTATCTTCAGACTAATGAGGGAGATCTCCATATCTGCTGACCTTACTACACACGAGCCGCATAAAATTTTAGCTGAATTATATTACTCTTTTGTTGAAATATTACAATATTGTATTTTTAATGATTAAAAGGACTTTAAAGAGTACTTACCTTTGGTTTTCTGTTCAGTAACCTGTGAATGAAAGCAAGAGATGCACTGTCAGCAAAAGCCATGATATATTTCACTGTACTTGTTCATCGTAGTAGGTTACGTTAGTTTATGTTATTTGCATAGTATAATGAATATTCACACCATATTTCTGCAGCAGGCTGCCATGACATTTTACTGCCAATAAATTATGTATTCCAATTATGTAATTCATTTATGGCTGGTCTATATTTTCTTCATCATCAAAAATATATAAATGCAGGTGTATTAAATTAATGTGTGTATTAAATGTGTATATTAATAAAAGCATACACAAACATCCACAAAGTATCACCACAGTTATGAATGACTGGCAGGATGCATGAAAAATAATGCATTATTTGAACCCACCTCATTAGTGTCAAAGAAATATGGAGTGCAGGCTCGACAGGTGGTGTTAATTTTTTTTTATTTGTTCTGAATAAGAACTGTTTCTCGATTTCCAGCACTAGTCAATAATAAGAGCGCTGTTAATATTATTTGGTGTACTGATATTGTTTACTGAAAAAAATTTGTTTCAGTTACAAGTTGTTTTCATTTAAATGTAATATGTATATTTTTATGTAGCATTTTAAATAATATGTTCAAGAGCATATATTTACTCCATTGCTGTGGTATCAAAAGCGACATAGACTACTCATATTTTTGTAGTGTGAAAACAATAAAAGTTATTTTTGCATTTTTTGAACTTGGTGAGACAACTTGGTGAGACAAAATACATCACTAATCAAACGTTCTGAGACTTCACCTCGAGTATGTTTTTTTTCTCCATGAGAATTTTTTTTTTTGGGAGGGAGGTTCGAAATTGTACCCAGCCCAAAATAACAGCATGACTCAACAAGCGCCAACCAAAAACAAAACTCAACTTCAAGTCTTAAAACACACCCTGCCTCATAATCTTGACAAGAGGCCCAGCAGGGGCCTGGAGCGAATCGTATTGGCACAAACAGTGGCCTGCTAATCGAGTGGAAACAGACTACAAACGGCCCTCTGTCAGAGAGGAGGCTAGGGGGAAGAGGAGTAAGAGAAGGGAGCAAGGCCAGCATGCTAGTTTACATTCCCTGGTGCTATTCCAGAACTGTTATAAAGACTGTTCTTTTCTTGCTGCCCTTTAAAGCACAGGACACCAACTTCAGAACACCCATCTGAAAGGTTCTGAATGAAGATGCTGAAGTACTCAATGTGCTTTTGCTGAATCCCAAAAGATCTAACCATTGATTCAAACAATTAACTACAAATTCCTAATAGGAAAGAACCTTGACAGATGAAAAACTGTTAAAGCACAATCTGTTATAACTGATATTAAAATAAACTCTGTAGGATTGCACAGCACATCTGTGGCATATCAGTTAATGTCCAAATACAAGAGATTTTCAGTCAGTTTTGGATACTTAACTGTGCACGCTCACCTTATAAGGACATTTTTACCCTTTGATTACCTTTTCCTCTAATATTAATTCCACCCAACAATTAAATATCTAATTTTTTATAAATCTCAAAAGAAAAAAAAAAGTATATTATAAAGTTTATTTAATATAATTTCTAATTTCACTTTTCACAAGATTTAAAATTAATGATTTTTACAGTTGTATTTTTACTTTAAGGAAAATAGCAGATAATTTTAATATCAGTCATCCATCAGTTATTGGCCTTATCTTAAAAAGAATAATCTGTCTTCTCGGTCCAGTGTTTTTTGAAGAAAAAAAAAAACAAAAAAACACAGAATTAAAACACACTGACCGTTTTTTGAGCAGTATCCTTCTTTGTCTCTTCTTCTAGCTTTTTCTTTTTCTTTTCTTCCATCAAATGGTTCTCTCTTTGTGATGTTCAGCTTCTCTCAGCTAGAAGACAGACGCAGGTGAATCGTTAATAACTGTCAAGATGAAAGACCCATCCCATTAAACCATGCAAGAGCACGAAATGAAATTAAAATCAAAAATGAAAGCAAAGACATACTATAGGATCTGCAAAATGTGGACAGTAAAAGAACAGATACAATGTTTCCAAATCCATCTTTATCACTCATTTAAATTATGAAGTGGGGGAAGGGTGTATGATTAATTAAGCCATTATTTATTGTATCTGGAGACTGGTAATGATTTCTGAGACCCAACCTGAAGCCAACTTGAGGGCACAGATGTAAGTCTAGTTAAGTT
This sequence comes from Labeo catla, assembly GCA_012976165.1. Lineage (NCBI taxonomy): Eukaryota > Metazoa > Chordata > Actinopteri > Cypriniformes > Cyprinidae > Labeo > Labeo catla. The sequence continues at coordinate 306,228 of VONZ01000523.1, forward strand.
CAGCACTGCAGTGACCCAAATCCAATACAAAATCGGCCCAAAGGCCTTGGTAAAACTCTGACCATGCATTGATTTGACTAATTGATTGTGCTACAGGGGTCCATCCACATTTTGTCAGTGCCAGTGGGTATTTTGACTTCACTCATCTCACTCATGCACGGTTTAGGCAGCATGACAAAGCCAAGTGGACAGATGATCCTCATCTTTCCAAATGTAAGACTGCGCACAATATATCACACCCCAAATCTAAATGCATTTTCCACCCAACAACACACAATGAGATCTCATTCGACTTACAATGCAAACAAAAAAGTCATAAGTCAGGTATTAATTCATTAACAGCCAAAAAAAAAAAAAAAAAAAAAAAAAAGTCATACACCAAAAATAATGGGTATGATGTCCTGTTGTGTTGCCAGTTTGTACAGGAATAGCTGTCAATCAGGAAAACTGCAAGTGACAACAGTGCATTGTGCTTAGAAACAACACATTGGCAGAGAGCCATGGTATGGCTGGACCAACACTCAGAGTTGCCAATGAGCTGTCCTGATTTACCCTCTGGCTCAAACCCCTCCCATTGGCTAGTAAACTTATCCCCACTTTTGCTGTCCAATCAGAACACAGCTGTTTGAGCGATTGCCATTCACATTACCTCTTGGCAGAGGTCCAGAGCGAGAAGATAGGAAGCCGCAATGGATCATGTTGAAATTACCCGGTGCATTTTGTGAAGGGGGACACTGAACGGATTTATAAATATCCCACACCCTTTGTGTGCTGGAATTTTCCAAAGCCTACCAGTTCAGCTGTTCATAAAATATAACCATCTGCTTCAGACACTCTGATACAGTCCCATTAGGACTTATGTAAACATACTGTATTCTATGATCACTTTGTTTTCAATGGCAAGAACATTCATGATTTCTTGGAACAGATCATAATTTATTCCAGGTTTTACTTCTCTTAAATAAATGTAAAAATACATTGTCTATGATGTGGTCAGACATATCAGAAGTACTGTATATTAATATTTTTCATTTTTTGCTGTTTGTCAATATTTATTAACATAAATATGTTTGAGGTTTACTTTTAAATGAGTTATTTCCCCCAATCAGAGGAACCGTCTTTACACAATTTAGAGTATTAATTCTACAATAAATTATCAATCCAAGTTTTTTCACTAAATGGATCCTATTTATACAACACAGTGGCAAGATCCAGTTTGTGAACCCTTTTCTGACTTGACTAATAATACACAAACAACTGTACTTCTCACATATTTATTACAGTGCAGGGTGATGAATGTAAATAAACCCTTGCCTTTATTAACTTGTAGATTCCCTGTTAGCAGCAAAACATCAACCAAATGTTTTCTGTCCAATTTTGGACCATCCCTCCCCACTAATCTGTTTCAGTTTATCAATATTTCTTTCTGATCTGTCATGCTGGCACAGCCACACCATCTGAATTGGGTTAAGGTCAGGGAAACATATTTTCTTTCTTTTTTTTCCAGGCATTCTTCAGTTGATTTACTTGTGTGCTTTGGATCATTGTCATGTTGAAGCTTGAAGCTTGAAGTCATGAACTGTTCTACTGACATTCTCCGTCTTGTGATACACTTTGAATTCATTGTTCCTTCAATGACAGCAAAGCAGCACTAAACCATGAATCAGAATCAGAATCAGAATCAGAACAGCTTTATTGCCAAGTATGCTTACGCATACAAGGAATTTGTTTTGGTGTCACAGGCTTCCAGTGCACAGAGACGACAACAACAGAGAAAATAATATAAGTTGAGAATAAAAAAATACACATATGTAAATATAAATAGACAAAAATTGCAATATAAGATTTAAGAAAATAAATAAATTGTATATACAGGTGTGCTACAGATGATAGAAAAGAACAGAATAGAATAGAATAGAATAGAATAGAGTAGAGTAGAGTAGAGTAGAGTAGAATAGAATAGAATAGAATGAGATGTCGGGATGTACTGAGATGTAGGTGGTAACAAATAAAGGTTATTGCACATATTTTTATTGCACAATTGTGTGTTTGGGGGGGTTTGGTCTGGAACATTTAACTGTTCATTAGGTATATTGCCCGAGGGTAGAAACTGTTCTTATGTCTGGCTGTCCTGGTATTTGTGGCTCTGTAGCGCCAACCAGATGGCAAAAGTTCGAAAAGGGGATGACATGGGTGTGAGGGATCTAGAGTGATTTTCTGAGCCCTTTTCCTCACTCTGGATGTATACAGTTCTTGAAGGGTGGGCAGGGGAGCACCAATAATCCTCTCGGCGGTCCGAACCGTTCTCTGTAATCTTCTGGTGTCTGATTTTGTGGCTGAGCCAAACCAGACAGTTATTGATGTGCAAAGAACAGATTCGATGACGGCTGAGTAGAACTGCTTCAGCAGCTCCTGCGGCAGGTTGAACTTCTTCAGCTGTCGAAGGAAGTACAACCTTTGTTGGGCCTTTTTTGCAATGGAGTCGATGTGAGTGTCCCACTTCAGGTCCCGGGAGATGATGGACCCTAGGAACTTGAATGTCTCCACTGCAGCCACAGTGCTGTCCATGATGCTGAGAGGGGGGAGTGCAGGGGGGTTTCTCCTGAAGTCTATGATCATCTCCACTGTTTTGAGCGTGTTGAGCTCCAGGTTGTTAAGACTGCACCAGACAGCGAGCTGCTCAACCTCTTGTCTGTAAGCAGACTCTTCACCATCCTGAATCAGGCCAATGAGAGTGGTGTCATCTGCAAACTTCAGGAGCTTGACAGAGGGGTCTTTAGAGGTGCAGTCGTTGGTGTACAGGGAGAAGAGCAGTGGGGAGAGAACACATCCCTGAGGGGCGCCAGTGTTGGTGGTGCGGCTACCTGATATTAATGTCCCCATTCTCACTAGCTGCTGCCTATCTGTCAGAAAGCTGGTGATCCACTGAGAGATAGAGCTAGGAACACAGAGCTGATTTAGTTTGGTCTGGAGGAGTGTAGGAATGATGGTGTTGAAGGCCGAACTGAAGTCCACAAACAGGATCCTCACATAAGTCCCTGGTCTGTCCAGATGTTGCAGGATGAAGTGCAGTCCCATGTTCACTGCATCATCCACAGACCTGTTTGCTCGGTAAGCAAACTGCAGGGGGTCCAGTAAGGGTCCAGTGATGTCCTTCAGGTAAGCCAAAACCAGTTTTTCTAATGACTTCATGATGACAGACGTGAGTGCCACAGGTCTGTAGTCATTAAGTCCAGTAATTTTGGGTTTCTTTGGGACGGGGATGATGGTGGAGCGTTTGAAGCATGATGGAACTTCACACAACTCCAGAGACCTGTTGAAGATCTGTGAAAAGATGGGTGCCAGCTGATCAGCACAGGTTTTCAGACAGGCTGGTGTCACACCGTCTGGGCCTGGTGCCTTTCTTCTTTTGTTCTTTCTGAAGACCTGGCGCACATCTTCCTCACTAATCTGAAGTGCAGGAGGGGGGGAGGAGGGGTTTGTTGGAGGTGTTAATGGATGTGTAGGGAGATGGTCAGAACGAGTGTGGGGGGTTTCAAATCTACAATAAAACTCATTCAGGTGTTCCTGTTCATGATGTTCCTTACACCATGCTTCACATTTGAGCAGAGGTTTGGTGGTTGGTGTTACACATTTTTATGCCAAAAAGTTCAACTATTGTCTTAACTATCCACAGAAAATTTTCCCAGAAGCATTGTGGAACACCCAAGAAGGCTTGGGCATGAGGAAATATGAGACACCCCTCAATTTATTTATTTTCTTTTTTAAACCACAGTGATTTCCTACATGTCATTCTGTCATAAACACCTCTCTCTTTTCTCACCTTTTTCAGGATTGCCTGCTGTGTTCTTTCAGTAATTTGTGCAGGTTGTCTATTCCTAGGGAAAGCATAACAGTTCAGAATTGTTTCATGTGTACCAAGGGCATCTAAGCAACCCGTACTTCCATTCTCATCTCCAATTGCAAATTACCTTTTGGAGATATTGTAAGACAGAGGTTTACTTACTTTTTTCAGCCAGCCTTGTCAATAATGACTCAATGTCTTCAGTGGATTGTTTGTGTTACTATTATTTTTAAATCAGATTGTCCTTGTAGTTAATTGCTACTTAGATGGAGATCCACATTTTGAGCAATAAAAGGAGAAATCCAGATATTTTCAAAGGGTTCAACATATTCTTGCCACTGTACCATTAGCAACTTTTATTTTATATATTTGGTAACACTTTATTTTAAGAACCAACTCTCTCTATTAACTAGTTACTTACTAGCATGCATATTACTAGCACATTAGCTGTTTATTAGTACCTGTAAAGCACATATTAATGCCTTATTCTGCATGACCATATTTTAGATCCCTTAATCCTACCCCACACCTAAACCTAACAACTACCTTACTAACTAATAAGCAGCAAATTAGGAGTTTACTGAGGCAAAAGTCATATTTAATAGTGAATATGTGTTCCCTAATCTAAAGTGTTATTTCTGGAGATTTTGATCTCGATTCAATATCAGTTCATATGTATATTCTGTACATATAAGGGGATAAAAATGTTTTGTTAAATGCCTGTTTCAGCACCATTTCAAACTTGGGTTAAATTCAGTATTTGGTTGCATTCATTGTATGTACGAGTACCATTTAAAAAAGGATGTAAGTTAATAACTCTTTAGATTTCACATTTAAAAACTGTAATCATGTCAAAATATTCAAATGAAAACCTTACAAATAAGTAAGCAGGTATGACCTGTAAATATTCTAGATACATGTATATGTATCTGGATAGTTGGTAAACCATGGCATTACAAATGAAAATGATGTTGCCTTTCCCATCACTCTCCAGCATAAAATGATACTGTAAATGTCATCCATGTAATAATCAATGCATAATATGCTGTAATGTTTACTAAAAATTGCTGCCTGTATGGTAAAGCTGTCGTCTATCCTACTTAAACTCATTCAAATGTATTGTCAATTCTGGTTGTTGGCGTGGCGACGACATCATAGCTTTCAATTTTCAAATTTATTGTTTGAATTGAGTAAAACTTCCAAAATTTGAAAGCTGAGACTCTGTTTCATATCGCAAACGGGGTTGCCAATTTGGCGTGAGATTTACATGGGCAGAGTGAGAGCGTGAGACAAAGCCTGAAAGCATGTCACACGCCAAACGCGTGACAGTTGGCAACCCTGATATACATACACAGAGAGACAGTTAACATATCAGAGTCATAGATTGTTGAATCAAAATAACTAAAAATAGATTAACTGAAACAGATGGTTTAAAGAGATCATATCAGCTCAAACACCAAACTTTTTGTAGTTCACCATACCTAACAAGGTAATAATAAAAATTAACTCTTAAATTTACATTGACAGTTACGCATTTGGCAGATGCTTTTATCCAAAGCAACACTGCATTGAAGGTATACAATTTGCCTGTTAATGCAATTCCCTGGGAATCAAACCTATGGACCTTGGCATTGTTAGCACTAAGCTCTACTGTAAGAATAAGCATCACAGTTAATGCTATTTGTTTACAGTTATCCGCACTAATTTCAACAGCTGAAACTGACCTAAGATTCAGGACAAATATATTTATATATACATTTTTTCCTGGGCAAGAGACCTGAAGAGCACACTGAGCTCCAGTTAATAAAGATATTGAGACTTTCTAAAAGCTCAAAAAGAATGAAAGATGATGGAAAAAGTCATTAAAATTCATATGTTTTAAAGGCAAAATTAAAAATAAATAAACAAAGCGTGAGATTCATTCTCACAAATGAAAATCCCAAGTTGCATGATCAAGCTTAGGTCAAGCATCACTTAAGATGAAGTGGTGCGAGGGATGTGGTTACGGTAGGACCTGCAGGGCAGGACAGGGGAGGTATGCAGAAAAACACATTGAAAGGTGGTGTGTTTCGGAGTGGGCTGTCCTGGCTAATATCCAGACCTGTGGAGGCTGTGAGCAGAGGCTTGTGTGCTCACAAGGGCTTCTGGCAGGCCACAGCAGAGGGGAGGGGAAAAACCATTAACCTTTGGCCTTCCTGCCGTCGAGTATTAGCAACCTGCAGCTCCCCTTGGCAGTTCACCGCACTGACTGGGTCATCAAGAGGCCTTCTCATACTTCAACTAAAGAGCAGCTTAGCACTTCCTATGTGCTAAAATTACTGAGTGCTAAGGATATGCGCAACTGGGGAGAGTAGGCACAACTTGCTAAATTTAGAAAGGTGGGTCGTCACGTACAACCTGACTCCAACTGATTTGGATCTTGAGTTCACTCACTGACTTAATGATCTGTGACCTGTGTATAAACTGCTTAGACTACTATTACACGTACGTTAATTTTATAAAAACACAGATTGGAACTTAAATTAGTTTAATTAATTGAGAGCCTATTTAAATTTATCTATTTTCAAAGTTGACAGCAATCAAATTACATCAAGGCTATAATGTGATTGGATGTGACATGAAATGTGTACAATGTGTGACATGAAACAAGTTGACCGTTAAACTTTGTCCAATGGTAAGGCCACAGAGGCTTGTATCTCCTCATGGTAAGACCGTCTCTGCCTTGGTCACAGTTATTAACAGATCACAAGTAGGAAAGACCATCAGTAAACAACGATTTAAATTGTCATTCTATTTTGCACAAAAAAGCTATTGTTCGTACCATTCACTTCAATTGTTTAGTAAAGAGCAGTGTCAACTTCTGCTAAACTTCTGTAGTGCTTCAGACAAGAACAAAAAAAAAAGTTTAGAATAACAAGGGTAAATAAATTAAAACAAAACTGTAAACAATTCTCAACTCAACCAATCACTGGTTGCATGATGTTGTGTTACGGTCTTACCATGTGATGTTTAAGTCGTCAGGCATGCAGCAAAATCAAGGCTAAACAAGCCAGGATTGTCCTACAGAGGAACAACAGCTCTGTCTAAGCTGTCAAAACATCAATGTCAGCTCTATTCTGATGGAATTTATCAAAGTGAAATCGGATAAGACACTATACAAAAACGCAGCTCCAGGAGATGGAGTCAGTATCATTCCCGAATGGTTCTTCCTTTCATCCTGAAGGTTATACTGACAGCTACTGCAGAGGCCACACACAGAAGAACAGACAACCACTTCTGACAGCCTGTCAGGGGTACAAAGCACAATAACGGCAAACAAGCATTTATAAATAGAGAAAGGAAAACCAGACGCTCATTTTTAATGGTACGCCTGAGAGCTCATGCAGTACTGAATCAATACACAGGACAATACAACTGCTGTATCCAGAAATCAGTTTAAATTCTTGGAAACCAAAATTATGATAACTAGCAAAACAGAAAAGAATTGAAAGAAAATGAAAAAGATTTCTACTCCATCTTGAACTAATTTCCGATGGGAATTTTAGAGGTACGCTCTCTTTGTTCTTCCTCACAACTGCAAATTCCCATTATGTACATATTTGGGCTCAATAATAGTAACGGCTGGCTGGCAGTTGACACAACTGTCACTTGCCCTTAATGGGCAAATTCTGTGTTGTCACTCACATTCGTTAATACATGTATTCTATCCTTTGATTGTTTGGCTGCAAGTTAAAGAGCTGGCTAGAAATTCAAAGAATAATTCGTGACAGTGTTCTAACAAATTATAATATGCTGAAAATGATAAAACAACCAGTAATGTTTTGCACTGAAAGTGTAGAGTGTAAAGTTTTTGTAGAATGGTGAATAAAACGTTACAATGAATTAACTAAAAACTATTAAAAAGTTGAGCCATGTTGAGCAATGTTTTAACCTGAAATGCAATAATCCACAAACAAGCACAACCCACAACCACAAAATCTCAAAGACATGAAGCTTTACTCTACCTAGAGTCTATAGCAAAATGCTATCATAAGACAGAATGGGGGAAGGACCCTGCAACACAGCAGGGACATTTTCTGGGACACCAGCCAACACTCACAAATCCTTCTCCAGTTCTTTCCCTAACCCGTACCCCATCCTGTCCTGCTGCGTGGCGCACCATTCTCCTCTCACATGGACAAGAGGATTTCAGCCTCTTACATCAGAGGGTTCAATGTTAAACTGAACTGGACTGTAGTGCGATGATGAGGTAATGAGAGAAATATGGGTGGAAAGACCTTGTAATCCCCCCCCTTTAAATTTGGCATTAGGAAGGAATTTCCTTTTTATACTATCTACTTAATTTCACCCAAAAACAAATCAGGCAGACGCTAAATATCCAATAACCAGACAGAGGTTTCGATGCCAGGTCAGCACTGTCTAACTGTCTCTTGAGATATATATTTTTTTAATTTAAGCAATTACACATACGAGGTTTGATAGTACACAACTGCCTGAAGAAAAATACGTTCCTTAAAAAAAAAAATGTTAAAAATTAATGAAAAACTCTGGGCACATGAAATAATGGAAATCAGGCAAATGATGCTACTGTTACAGAAATACAAACAGAACTCCGGCAAAGGAGAGTTCACCACAGCCAGCCTTTGAAATCTGTGCAGACAAGAACAATGTGCTCTAATTTTATCAGAGCAAGACGGAGGCAGTGCAGCCACAGAAGCCAATATTAAATTATGTCCAACTATAAAGTGGGGCTAGACACCAAATAGAAAGCCACAATGTACACAGAATCCCTTGAAAGACAAGGAATTCCCTGTCTCTTTCTGCTTATACAAGCTCTGCGGTTCAGGGGTTTGTGTGTACCAGAGTGAGGTCGCTCATCCGTATTGCTTGCCCTTTTTGCCTTTTTGACACAAGCTGAACACTGGTGTCTCATGCCGCCAAGCTATGACCCCAATCCCCTGAAGGGCCAGGAGGGACGATGGTTTCCTAGACCCAGACGAAAGGGGGGAGAGCTGAATCTGGGTATATTGGAGCAAAGGAGGTCCTCGTTTTGGTGTGATTTATAATTAAGGTTGAGCAGCACAGACTCAAAGGGTAGACGGGTTATGAATTACAAGTGAATCGCCCTATTCATATTATCACTGGCATCAACCAAGTGTGACATGATTTCCAAGAGAGAAAATAGACAGAAGAATAAAATTATGGTTCTCACTTAATCGCACAAGACAAAAAGCAAAGCTACAAAAGAACACAATGACAAAATAGTCAAAAAGTACTAGAAGAACAAGAGAGAAGGATGATAAATCCAAATTCCTAGTTCTCAGAGAGCAAAGATGGTTATTTAAAAAAATAAAAATAATTTTTTACAACTGCTCCAAAGTATTTACCACATAATACTGGATGCAAAACAGATACACTAAACTTAAAGGCTGTACTCTTTGTGTGCTTTTTCTGGAAATCACATTTCAGAAATTTAATATCATAATGAATAGATCTCTTCAGCATTACATGGCAACAGTGATGAGCTTGTTAATTGGAGGGTTTAAACTGTAATGTTTAAATAATCTTCGATTATTTTGAGGGACAGGAAGAGTAACAGCAAACGTCAAGCCCTTAATTTTATACCACCTCAAACATTGCAAAAATGCAAAAACATGCCATTGCGTAGGGATATGACTCTACTTACAACCAAATTAACATTAACTTAAAATAACAAAATATCAGATTTCCCTGAATAGTTCATTACTTTGTAACTGTTGTAGTTTGGCATTCTAATTAACTGAATATCTGAATACAGTATATCTTAAAATAAATAAGTAAATAAACAGAAAATTAAAGACTAAATATTAAGAAAACTTCTTTCTGTGTAATTCAAGGCTCTAATTACAGATTACACAACTAAACAACAATTGGAGAAATCTAAACCAGTATTTTATCCAAGTTACCATTTATCTGATGGTAAAGTAACTAACAGTAAACACATTACAGGCTCAGTCCACCTGCAGTAATTTGGTTAAGCATGTTTATGGTCAATCTCGTCGCTAGGTTAGAACCTACAAGCTTACAGGTAACAGTCCAGATTTTTAACCATTACACCACAGCACACAAATGTCTCCAACGGATTAGAACTAAGTTGAACCCAAAGCCTAATTTAGAGATAATCAACGTATTTATTTATTTACCTACCTAGTGAGCTGCCTACCTAGACAACGTTGGCTACAATCATAGATGTTAAAGAGTCAGCAGCCGAGGTTTTGAGACAGAGCCAATCTCTCAACTTACCTTTTTGTTCATAAGTCGAGCTTTGGCAGCTTTCAGTAAAAAAAATGTTGCATGATGTACAGCGGTACAAAAGGCCTTTTTTCCGAAAAAAAGGTACCCGTAAAAACAGACAGACCCAAGTAATACTGTACTGAATGAGCAGCTGAACTTCAGAAAGTGTCCCAGAAAGGCAGCCAAACGAAAATAAACACAAAATTCAATATGCAACGGGAAAAGGACTGTTGTGAAATTTCTATGCAGACTCAGAGCTTTGGGCTCTGATGGAGATTATAGATGCATGCATGCTGGAAAAACAGCAGATGACATTTTCATGACATATACGCTACGAAATACCCTCGAAAAGACAAAAAATAATACATTAAAACGGCGAGGCAGTTTGTCAAGTACAGTGGCATAAATTGGTCATCAGAAATAGCATTTCATCTACGGTGCAAAATCAAGAAGAGGGCAGTTTGAAGCTGCTACTGTCTGGTAGACTGACATGAGATTATACGATGCGAGCTGCTTCATTAAAGTGCAAAAATAAAGATAGCGAGCGATGTGGCGAGCAGTCTGGCTGCAGTCGTGTGGAAAAATCCAGAGATGTTTTCAAAACGACAGTGGAAATATCCAAGGATAAGTGCGGAGTGTCCGGAGAAAGCGCTGAGAGTGACGGGTCAGGATCAAGCCTCTGCAGCCATTTTGTTCGGTATCAACACAGCAGACGTGCAGCTCAACTATGGTGGGAGGAGCTTAGCCGCTGAAGTCATTTCCATATGGTGTTGAACCAACCAATAAGCAAGCAGACTGATTTTACATCGGAGCACCGCCCATAAAAGGTTTCAAAGGGTCCAGTTGGAATTCACATGGGCTGGAATGGGCGTTCAACTAAGACCCCTGCATGCTCTGTACACAAACAAACAAACAGTTTGAAAACCAGTGTTTTCATCTCACACTGGGTGTGACTTCTATCTATCTATCTATCTATCTATCTATCTATCTATCTATCTATTTTTGTAACATCATACATGAAGGGAGTTTAGTGTAATTTAAATCTATATTCAAGGTGGTTCCCATACAGTATGGACTCTGGCCACTGTTTGACCTATAGTGTGATCCCTAGTGAGACATTCTAAAATACAAAAGGGAGAAAGAGAGAAAAGATTCATGCTCAGGGTCTAGGCTCTATGCTGTTGTAATTTCCCATGGGACAAAAAGGGGGATGAAAGGGTTAGTGAAAGAAAACAAGGCAAAGGGAAAGACAGTTCATTTTGTTAGTTTTTTTTTTATTTAATTTATTTTCTAAAAATTAAAATAAACCAATATAACATGAAAAATAAGAATTTCAAGGCATGTCAACAGAAGCTTTACATGAAATCTGCTTACAACTGACATCACATGGGAAATGGTATTGTATGACACAGCACACAACATGGCTCAATTAAAATTCTCACAGCACATTTTCTTATGCATCATAAGTAACACTTAATGATATAAAATAATAAGCCTAAGCTTCTTTAAGCACAACACACACACTTGTCTTATTGCCACTGTTGTGGCTCAGCCTCTCTCATCAAACTAATTATGGAAAATCAGTCCAGTGCTGGTTTTATGGTGTTTTGGGACTTGACTGGTTAATCTGATTTATTGCACACTTAAGCTTAATTGATTGCCTTCATGGATTTAAATGAATAATGAGGAGCTAATAAGCATTGTCTTTGTTTCAAGAACCTAGAAGTGAACAGGGAAAAGAGGATAATGACCAACGGGCAGAGAGAAAGAGAGAGAGGAAAAAGAGCATTCTATCACTTATGAAGGTCTCATTATATCTGTTCTGTATGTTTGATCTGTTCTGTTGCCAGCTGCATGTAAGGGTTTTTTTTTTTAATGTTAATAATTATGTATGTAAAAAAAAAAACTTTAAAAGCACAGGGGGACATACCAAATGCTAAGAAATTAAATTATATTCAACAGTATAATTAGTAATGGAAAACAGAAGCATTTCTTTAGTGCTCTTAGTTTTCTGGAATATTGTATAGCCTACTATTTAACGTTTCTGATACAAAACACACTGCTAAAGATTGGGGATGGTTTTAACAACAAAACCCTGTCTATAAATCTCTGTCAATATGTACCTGAGATGAGCACCTGGCCTAATCCTGGTCAGACCAATAATTAAATTGGATTATTTTCCTCAGGTTAAGCCTAATGCCCAGTAGATGCATGAAGCAACAGATTTATAGAGGATATATTTGTGTTAAAAGGATTTAGCTGAATGAAGTTGTCAGAGCAATATTCTATAGATCACTGATTCTGACCAGTTCGATTACTAATTTGTCATTGAATGTTGCTACAAACCAGAAAGTGTTTAAAAAATTCTTTGAGATTTAAATTACATTTAGTACAACATCTGGGCACTGCTCTCAGCATGAGCACCATCTCAAACTAGGTCTTGTTCTTAGACTGTTAACCATTTTTGATCCATTCCGCAAGCTTCTGTCAGGCAATTCTGAAGCTTTAATTGGACTACTGAACAATGCTAATCAATCAGTAGCCTCCGAGACTGCTTTGACCAAGCTCCAGCTCTGATTTAAGAACCAAAACAATCTCAACGGAAAAGTAATATGGCTGCTAGGTAGCTGCCTCCTGGTCCAACTGGAAGCTCCTTCCAGTCTATGGGGTTTTTTGTCTGCCAGAAAAATTGCAATTTGACCACTTATTTGACTGCTTAAAATATGCATCTAGGTTTAAAAAAGGTTGAAAAATTTGTTAAAATCCGTAACTTTAAGTGCAAGCAATATTAAAGGAGAAGTCCACTTCCAGATGTAAAGCGGACGCTGAGGCAGAAGAAGAATCCATTTGCGGAGTTTATTTACAGACAGCAACAGTACAGAGAAACGGGCAGTAGGTCAATACCGGGAAAGCAGTCCGACAGCGTATAAACATAAACGTAAACCAAGCAGCAATGTGATAAGGCAGGCAGTGGGTCAAAAAGCGAAAAGGCAGTCCAATATAGCAACCGTAACAAAAGGGGAATTCCAAAGAGAGGTAGTCAACAGGCTGATGAGGGGTCAAACCTTGAAAGCAGTCCACACGGTCAAACAAATCCAAAAGGGGTAATCCGTAAACTCAGAATCCAGGTAAGGCAAGACGGCAACAGGTAATCAGACAGAGTAATAGTAAACGCTCGGTAAGGCAGTGGAACTGGCAATACTTCGCACATGGTAGCACATGGTGATCGCTTATGTAGTGCCAAACAGGAAGTGGAAGTAGAAGCAGCAGAGGGAGCGTGCAGTCAGTATTCGGGAGAGGGCTCCCTCTGCTGGCGTGGCGTTACAGAATCCCCCCCCCAGGAGCGACTCCTGGAGCTCGACGTGGACGCCCCCGTGGTCGTGGCGCTGGTCGGTCGGGTCTGGCTCGGTGAAACTCCTCAATGAGTGAAGGATCCAAGATGTCGCGGGCGGCCACCCACGATCTCTCCTCGGGTCCATACCCCTCCCAGTCCACCAAATACTGGAGCTGACCCCCTCGACGGCGCGAGTCCAGCAACTCGTTCACCTGATATGCGGGAGTCCCGTCAATATCCAAGGGTGGTGGCGGCTCTGGGGCTTCATGGCCGGGGTCAGCGTCCGGGTGGACCGGTTTCAGGAGGGAGACATGGAAAGAGGGAGAGATACGATAGTTAGCAGGAAGCTCTAACTGATAGGTAACCTCATTAATCCTTCGTAGAATTTTGAAAGGACCTACATACCTTGGGGAGAGCTTCCTGCTGGGCAGCCGCAGCTTGATGTCCCGAGTGGAGAGCCAGACCCGTTGCCCAGGTTGGTAGGGAGGGTGTGGGCGGCGTCGTCTGTTGGCTTGCATTTCCTGCACTCTGACAGCCCGCTGGAGACGAACATGGGCACTGTCCCACACCCTCTCACTACGCCTTATCCAGTCATCGACTGCTGGGACTGAGGAGGGTTCGCCGGACCACGGGAACATCGGCGGTTGAAACCCCAGGACACACTGGAAGGGGGTGAGACCTGTAGATGAATGGGTTAAAGAGTTTTGGGCATATTCAGCCCAAGGGAGGAACTCCGACCACCTATGTTGTTCCCGATTACAGTATGTTCTCAGGTACCTTCCAATTTCTTGGTTCAGTCGTTCCACCTGTCCATTGGCTTGAGGGTGGTATCCTGAGGTCAGGCTCACATTAATGTCGAGTTGCTTACAGAACGCCCTCCAAACTTGAGAGGTGAACTGGGTGCCTCTATCACTCACTATATCTTCTGGAAGGCCATAAATGCGAAATACGTTGTGGAACAGGGCGAGAGCGGTCTCCATGGCGGAAGGCAGGCCTTTCAGGGGTATGAGGCGACAAGACTTGGAGAAACGATCAATAGTTACCAATATGGCAGTGAATTCGTTGGAGGGCGGCAGGTCGGTGATAAAATCGATGGATAGGTGGGACCATGGGCGTTGTGGGATGGGAAGTGGTTGGAGGAGACCGGACGGTAATTCCTTGGGGGTCTTGGATTGAGCACAGAGGGAGCATGATTTTACAAAGGTTGTTACATCCTTGTTCATGGAAGGCCACCAGAATGTGTTTTTCGTGAGTTGGAGGGTTCGTGAGATACCTGGATGTCCTGCACTAAGTGAGGAATGGACCCACTGCATCACACGATTCCGTAAGTTGTTGGGTACGAAGTGCTTGTTTGCGGGGCAAGCGGAGGGTGGTGGTTCGTGTTGTTGCTCACGCTGAATTTCCTCCATGATATCCCAGGAAATGGGGGCGAGGATGACAGTAGGTGGGAGTATGGGTTCGGGAGGTTGTAGTTCAAGAGGAGGATCATGTCGTCGTGAGAGAGCATCAGCCTTGCTGTTCTTACTGCCGGGTCTGTAAGTGACCGTGAACTGAAAACGAGTGAAGAAGAGTGCCCAACGAGCCTGCCTTGGGTTTAGGCGTTTAGCGCTCTTGATGTATTCAAGGTTCTTATGATCAGTGATTACTTGGAAAGGGTAAGTAGCGCCCTCGAGCCAGTGTCGCCATTCTTCAATAGCTGCTTTCATTGAGAGAAGTTCCTTATTCCCCACATCGTAATTACGCTCTGCCTGAGTTAGTTTCCTGGAGAAGAATGCACATGGATACAATTTGCCTGGCTGACCGTGTCTTTGGGACAGAACTGCTCCTATGCCGCAATCTGAAGCATCGACCTCCACTATGAAGGGTAAGTTGGGATCGGGATGTTTTAGGATGGGGGCTGAAGTGAATCTTTCCTTGAGGGAGACAAACGCTTGGTTGGCCATTTCGGTCCATGCCAGCTTGGACGGCTTTCCCTTCAGGAGTGATGTTAAGGGGGCTGCAACCATGCTGTAGTTTCGAATGAACCTTCGATAAAAATTTGCAAAGCCCAGGAAACGTTGCAGCTCCTTAACCGTGGTAGGTCTCAGCCATTCAGTGACTGCCTGAATCTTTGTAATGTCCATCTTGACCCCTTGATGGCTGATATGATATCCGAGGAACGAGGTTTGGTGAACGTGGAATTCACATTTTTCTGCCTTCACATACAGTTGATTCTGGAGGAGCCTTGACAGGACGGTACGTACATGATCAACGTGTTCCTCCTCTGTCTTAGAGTAGACCAGGATGTCATCAATGTAGGCGATGACGTACTTGTTGAGGAGGTCCTTGAAAATCTCGTTGATGAACGATTGGAAGACCGCTGGGGAGTTGGCCATCCCGTAGGGCATCACCCGGTATTCATAGTGCCCCCTAGTGGTGAGGAAGGCGGTCTTCCATTCATCTCCCTCCCGAATACGAATCAGGTTGTAGGCACTTCTCAGGTCTAATTTGGTGTAGATGGTGGCCTCCCGTAACTGTTCCAATGCAGAAGGTACCAGAGGGAGAGGATAACGGAATTTAACAGTGACATTATTCAAACCTCTATAATCGATGCAGGGTCGCAGTCCCCCGTCCTTCTTTTCCACGAAGAAGAAACCAGCTGCAGCGGGGGAAGTGGATGTTTGGATGAACCCGGAGTCCAAGGCTTCTTGGATGTACTCGTCCATAGCTTGACTTTCCTTCTGTGACAGGGGGTAAACTTTACTTTTAGGAGGCATGGCATTGGGAAGGAGATCGATAGCGCAATCCCAGGGACGGTGTGGTGGTAGTTGGGTTGCTTTGATCTTGCTGAACACTTCAGACAAGTCATGATAACAGGATGGGATGGTAACAGTCTTATGGGTGATGGGACTCTCTATAGTTGTGGTGAAACAGGGTTGGGGTTTTACTGACAAACAATTTTCTTGGCAGAAGGTAGACCAATGGGTCAGCTCACCATGATACCAGGAAATGTTCGGGTCGTGAATGGAGAGCCAGGGGAATCCTAGTATAGCCTCGTGCTTAGGGGAGTCCAAGACGTAGAAGGTGATGGATTCATGGTGTAACAGGCCGACCTTGAGGGTGAGTGTCTTTGTCTGATGGGTGATTCCTTTCCCGATGAGGGCATCATCGATGGCTTTGATCTTTATAGGGGGTGTACAAGGTTGAACGGGGATCTTGTGTTTCTCCACCACGGCACGGTTGATGATGTTCAGCGCTGCTCCCGAGTCTATCATGGCAGTGAGTTCAAGAGACAGAGTATCATTTTCCAAAACAATAGGCAGGGTGAAAGAACGATTGTTAGGGAAGGCAAAATGGTCAATATTTACCCTGGGGTTGGCTTGGTGTTTAAGGGGACATCCAAGGCTGCGATGACCTGTCCCTCCACAATAATAGCACAAGTTGAGGGCTCGACGTCTTTCCCTCTCCTCTGCTGACAATCTGGAGATGTTGAGTTGCATTGGTTCTTCCGGTGGAGAAGACAACGAGGATGCAGTTGTGGGGAGTCTGCGTGGATGATTTCTTTCAGGCTTCTGTTTAGAATGTTGTCTCATGAGATTATCTATTTTTACTGTGAGAGAGACAAAATCAGAGAACGATAAATCCTCCTTACGACAGGCCAACTCTGTCTGTAGAGCGGGATTGAGGCTGTGGTAGAACATAGCTGTTAGTGAAACATCATTCCATCCACTCTGGGCAGCCAGGGTTCTGAATTCAATGGCGTACTCAGCAGCAGCGCGATCTCCTTGCTGCAATTTAATTAGTTGCGTTGAAATATCCCTGCCCCCCGCGGGATATTCAAACACCTCCCGAAGCTGGTCTAGAAAATAGTCAACAGAGCGTTTAAATTGTGCATCGGAGTCCCACACCGCGGAAGCCCAGTCAATAGCTTTGCCCGTCAGGAGCGTCATAAGGAATGCACATTTCGTTTCTTCGGTTGCAAATTTGTCACCTTGGTGATCAAAGTACAATTTAACCTGACGGACGAACCCCTTACACAACTCAGCAGTACCGTCAAATTTATCAGGCAGAGCGAAGCTTACCGTCTTAGGCGTGGGCGGAGGTAGCGCTCGGATGTACTGTGTTAAATGTTCGTTGACGGATTGGAGTTTGCTGAGTTGTTCCTGATAGCTCTTCAGGATCTCGCTTTGATAAGCGAATGCCGCTTGGAGATTGGAAACTTCCGCTGGATTCATGGTAGGCGAAGTATTCTGTAAAGCGGACGCTGAGGCAGAAGAAGAATCCATTTGCGGAGTTTATTTACAGACAGCAACAGTACAGAGAAACGGGCAGTAGGTCAATACCGGGAAAGCAGTCCGACAGCGTATAAACATAAACGTAAACCAAGCAGCAATGTGATAAGGCAGGCAGTGGGTCAAAAAGCGAAAAGGCAGTCCAATATAGCAACCGTAACAAAAGGGGAATTCCAAAGAGAGGTAGTCAACAGGCTGATGAGGGGTCAAACCTTGAAAGCAGTCCACACGGTCAAACAAATCCAAAAGGGGTAATCCGTAAACTCAGAATCCAGGTAAGGCAAGACGGCAACAGGTAATCAGACAGAGTAATAGTAAACGCTCGGTAAGGCAGTGGAACTGGCAATACTTCGCACATGGTAGCACATGGTGATCGCTTATGTAGTGCCAAACAGGAAGTGGAAGTAGAAGCAGCAGAGGGAGTGTGCAGTCAGTATTCGGGAGAGGGCTCCCTCTGCTGGCGTGGCGTTACACCAGAACAACAATTTACAGATAATGTTTCACGCCTTTGTCATCCAAGATATTCATGTCTTTCTTTCTTCAGTCATAAATAAATTATGTTTTTTGAGGAAAACATTTCAGGATTTTTCTCCATATCATGGACTGATATGGTCCCCGGAGTTTGAACTTCCAAAATGCAGTTTAAATGCAGCTTCAAACGATCCCAAAATGTGGTTGTAAACAATCCCATCCGAGGATGAAGAGTCTTATCTAGCGAAACGATCGGTTATTTTCATTAAAAAAATACAATTTAAATACTTTTTAATCTCAAACGCTTGTCTTGTCTTACTCTCCCTGAACTCCGTGTATTCTAGGTCAAAACAGTTAGGGTATGTCGAAAAACTCAGATCGTATTTTCTATCTCAACTTCAAAAATCATTTCAAAATCATCCTACATCGCCGCATAAGTTCTAACCTAGTCTTTGCAAAGTGAACATGCAAAGAAGATCAAACACCCTTAACAAAAAAGGTAAAACAGCGATATAGGATGATTTTGAAGTTGAGGGAGAAAATACAATCGACATTGAGTTTTTTGACATACCCTAACTGTCTTGAGCTAGAGTACACAGAGTTCAGGGAGAGTAAGACAAGACGAGCGTTTGACATTAAAAAAGTATATAAATTGCATTATTTTTTATGAAAATAACCGATCGTTCCGCTAGATAAGACCCTTCTTCTTCGGCTGGGATTGTTTACAACCGCATTTGGGATCGTTCGAAGCCGCATTTAAACTGCATTTTGGAAGTTCAAACTCAGGGCACCATATCAGTCCATTATATGGAGAAAAATCCTGAAATGTTTTCCTCAAAAAACATAATTTCTTTATGACTGAAGAAAGAAAGTCATGAATATCTTGGATGACAAGGGGGTGAGTACATTATCTGTAAATTATTGTTCTGGAAGTGGACTTCCCCTTTAATAGTGATGCTTGCTTTAGCAAGCACAACAAATGACTTTAAATGTGGACTGTCTTACTTGTAATATAACTTTTGATGCCTCTTAACTTGTAAGAGCTTGGATAGACTTCATTTCAGTGATAGAGGGGCTCCTGGTCCATACCCTAGTACAGTGCCTCAAGCGTAAAAGTGTTTAGGCCAACAGCAGAATTTCCTCTGTTTTGATTTGCTTTTTAACAATATGAATCTTGTATTTTAATAGTCACACTATGAACCTCACACTATGAACTCTATTTGCCAAAAGAGCACAGATGAATTCCACCTCTGTTGTGAATGTTAGAGGCATTTATCCCCTCAGGCGAGGGGTGATATTCAGGAGTACACAGCTGTAATAGGGGTTGGAAATGGGTTAATTTAGTTTTTGGGAAGCAGAGAAACAGACGTCTTTTGCCACAGGCAGACACAGTGCAGGGGAAAAAAGAGATAGGAAAAGGGAGAGTGTGGGAGAAAGAGATTGGAGGTGTTACTGTCTGTGGTACAACCCCTCCTCTTTCTCTGTGTTTCTCTGTCTTTCTCTCTCTCTTTTTTGACAGGGTGTCATTGTGATTAATGCAGCTTTCTTTTGTATGACCCCAAGGTCAAAGGAACAGAGGGAGTGAGGGGTGACACTGAGGGGGAAAAGCAGTGCATAATTCACTCCTGCTGCAAACGCCTCTCTGCTGCTCTAATCTGAAATGTAATCAAACTTGCTTTAATACAACTGGCTTGGAAGAACCGAAGATTGGTGGAGGGGGTGCTGATGGTAGACAGCAAGCATGAATACAACCGACTCACAGCAAACACACCAGGTCCACACCATATAGAAATATGGGGCAATATGGGGGAAGATGCCCCCTTTAAACAAAGTGCATTTACTTTAAAAACATAACATACTTAGACATTTAGAAGTTTAGTATGTTCAGGTTGATGATGCATCAGCCAATGTGTTATTACAGGAAATAAATCAAAGTATTTGCTGATTTTGTTGTTATATATTGCTAACAAAAGTGCAGAAGTGTCTCATGGCTAACAAAATTATATAAAAACGTAACTGTTTCATCTCACACACCAAGATGCAATGTGCAGAAATGCACCGGACACTGGAACTACTTACATACATACATACATAGGGCATACTATACATACATAGGGCAGGTCCCAGAACAGACCAGCACAGAACACATTCTTAAATTAACATGCCATGTATTCAGATCCTCACTTACCAAGCTGTAGGGCTTACAGGCCTTCCAAAGAGCATTTTTTGCACCCACTGAAAGGCGCTTCGGGAAGGGGACGCCATTTGGAGGGACATTCCTGTTTAATAGTAGCCAAATGCAGTAATTTGAATTATGACACGACTTTTAAATAAAATTAAAATACATTTATTTGCAACAACTGATATAGTGCTGGATGCTGCACACACTCTGCATTGTTAAAGTAAGATTTGGTCGGTCAGTCCCTTCGCCAAATGCATAGAAATGATCATTTGCGTTTGAAATCACCATTAATTTCAAATAATTTGCATCTCTTCTGTTAAAGGGTCAGGACCATAAAATGTTTTTCCAATCACTGCATTCAGTCTGAATCCAATGATATGATGTCCTACCTGCCTGTCAAATGTATTTGCATATCTCTTTGCACCCAATAGCGAGAGCTTGGGCTGGCTGCTGTAGCAGGCCCAGCCAGAGGATGTTTAGCCCAAGAATTCGGTAAAAAAATTTGGAGTAAAAAAAAGGGTAAACACTGACATTGGTTTTACAAGATGGAAGAATTTGATGGATGTTTAGGTTTCAATTGATATGACAAACATTCAGAGTTTCTTTTCGACAGGTAAGCTAAAATTCAAGTAAAAAGTATTCTCAGTATTGAACTGCTATTCTTAGTATTGGCTGTTTATAAACATGCCTTCACTTTTATATACCTCTAAGAGCTGTGTTTATGATGTTCGAGTTGGGGGAGGCATGATGCATCAAAGGTGCATTGTTTGAAAACATTATTTATTTTTGTAGTTCCACTAGATGACACTAGTAGTGTAGCAGTTACCCACTAGTAATATGAGAAAAAGGTTAGGTTTAAGGTTTATTATAGCAAGCACAGTACATCTAAAACAGTAAAAGTTATACGTAAAATATTATTCCAAATAATTTTTTATCATTGTTTTTATCAATGTAGCCTACTTCTTTGCTCTATAATCTATACATTTTTATTTGTGCTGGCATCATGCATGGTATATACTTCTCAATAGCCAAATAATGTAGCTATTTATGCAGCCACTATTTTAGCAAACTCTCATTTGGTCTTGCTGCATTCTGGTATGACCTGTAACACCCTGTAACATATTATCCACTGATGGTGAGTCAAAGTTGAGAACCCATGTGCAGTTTATTGACAAACAGTAAACCAGATACAAAAAGTATTCAAGAAAATGAACCAGTGATAAGACAGAAGTGAAGAAAAGGAAGCATATGACAAGATCACATCTTTCTAAATAAAAGATGAAAGATAAAAGATGAAGAAATGAACAAAACCTAAAAAAGATCTGACACATCCAGTTCTCACTCACGATTTCAATACCCGCGATCCAGGCAGTTCCCAATAAATAGTCCTGTCCTACATTTTTTTTTCTCGTAGAAAATCTAGGATACAAAAGGATAACTATTTTGTTTATCTAGAGAAGATTTCAATAATGTGATAATTTTTGAACAGAAACGGAAATGTTTTGAGGTCCTAGGGGGATTCTGTATTTGCACAAAATCTTTTATAGTGGCTAACTGACAAAAACGCAGGCACACACTCACACACACAGAAAAAATAAAACTAGTAATTGTACACATTTTTGCATTCATAACTCAGCTTCGCTGAGTTCTTTGTTTACTTTTGCACTACTCTAACCTTTCCTTGTAACCACATTCTTATCAACCTGTTAGATCATTGTAGGTTTAGCACTAAGATTCAGAACAAGAAAATTGTTCCTTAACTAATAAAGGATACTGATCCAGGAACCAATTCTACTTGACTAAATCTTGCTGTTCACTTTACAGTGTTACCACTGTGATAAGATAGCCCACATATTCACTAACAGCTACTTCAGAGCAGGCACTTGAGTTCCAAGCATCTTTAAGTATTCAATTACTTTTCATGCACAAGTAAACAGAACCATTATAGAACTTCAGCATCGGCTTTGAGATTCATAGCATGGTGTGATGATTAGATGGGCAGGCTCTGGCTGAATATCTAATGCCTTCACACAGTGTTTCTGAGTGATTACTTTATGCTGATATGAGTCACATCTTCCTGAGTCAGACTTAAACAGCTCAAGACTCCCAACTAAGAACCAAGTGAGTCTTTCCCTTTGAGTCTGCAGTATGTGGTGCCATCCATTACTCTTACTCCTGTGTCTGTGTTACTAATGCTTTCTCGCTCTCCTTTCTTCTTCCTGGCTCCTTATTTTCAGTCTGAGCACACACATACACACGTGTGCACACACACACACAGATTTCCTGGGTGTCATGAATCTTTCATTCTGCCGCTTGCTATAATCCCTGAGGCGTGCTCCCAGGAGGTACACACACACACTCACACACATATACATGCCCATTACCTTACACCAGAGGAGAGAGAGGGAGAGAAAGGGCAAGAGAGAGGATGACAAATTGATGCATACTGCAGGAGTGAGCTTCAGAGCAGCTATTACTAGGGTTCTTTTACAAAAAAGCTTGAGAGACAGGCAAAAAGACAAGGAAAGGCAAGCCTCTTTTCTTTTGTTCTTGCAGCTCTATACCCTCCACTTCCCCCCAGCTATCCTACATCAGACTAAACCTGAGGTATGCTCACACAATTTCTAAATGTCTTCCTCAGCCACATTTTGAACAGTCAGAGACACTTCCGCAGCGCTCATGGGAGAGGATTTCCCTTCAGGGGAAACATGTTCCACAGTCTTTACTAATGACCATATAAAAAGACACAGAATCAAATCTGACCAATGTCTGTAACACAACTAATGAGCAGTAAACACACAATACAGATCAATCCATATAGGAGTTAGAATTTTTTTTTTGTGAGATTTCACACATGTAATGCAACTTTCTTAATTCTGTTTGTGTGTTATTCCATGTGAAACAAAATAAATTAGAGCTCTATTATTAATGATGTGTCATAAATACAGTGTCTGAGCATTCATACATTCACTCTGAATATATGATGCTACTATTAACAAAGTAATTTTACGTAACAGTGAAGAGAGAGCAGAAGACAAAAAGAGAGGCATGATAAAGCCTTTTTATTTATTTATTTATTTTTGAATAATTACAGCCTAAAAAAGTTTGGATGTTTTATGGATGTTGACAATAATAAAACATTTACTATATAAAAAAAAAAAAAACAAATACTCCATTTGGTTACACTTTATTTTACAGTGCATGCGCTTACCTGTACTACCCTTACAAAAAAGAAGTTCATTCAAGTGTGCTATTAGTATACTTTTTTTAAACTAAAAATAGGAAAATATCCATCTTATTTTTGCCGTAAGAGTGGGAGCAGCCATGTGTAAATGTAATGTGTCTGGCTTCCGGTCTCATCCGCATCCAGCTGTGTTTATCTGTACAAAACAGCTTGTTTTGCTGCTTGATATTGCAAATTGGTGTGTCTTACCATATTATTTTAACGTATTAACTTAATTATGAACACAATAGTTTGTAACTGTTTTACCGTTTACGGCACTTCAATATTCTTCTCGGTATTACTCTATGGCAGATTATGAACAGGAAGTCAAACACATTACCAGAAAACAGCTTACTTTCACATTGAAAAATAAGGTGGATACTTTCTACTTTCTACTGTCTACTTTTTTTATGCACGTCTCAGAAATGTGCTTTATGTACTTCTCAGAAATATACTTAAAATAACATTTAAGTATACTTGACTTACACTTAGAAAAAGTCCATGTTTTTATTGTTATACAGTAGGGGGCGCTATTACACATCTTCTGTACAGAATTTCCAAAACACAAGCGAAGAAGAAACCGAAACAACAGATGCTTCCACACGTAATCTAACATGATCGTCCAACCTAAACCCACATTCCCACATTCAAGTGTTTATAAAAAAGAATGCATAAAGCTAGAATAAAATATTTTTGTTTACAAGCAGATACACTGTTCTTTCTTTTGATGTTTTGTTTGTTCAGATATTCATATAACAAAATATATACAAATTAATACCTAAATAGGGACATAGTTAAAGTATGATGTAAAGTTCACTTAAAGAAAACTTATGAGTATACTTGCAGTATAAAATGACTAAACTAGTAGTTTACTGAGACTTCAAAGTGTACTAAAAATGATACAAGTATTTAATTAGTAAACTATTAGTATACCTATGAGTTCACTTTTAGTATAGTTGCAGTACAAACAAAAAACATAGATGTAAACTAGTTGTGTACTCGAAGTTTACTACTGTTATACTTAAAGTATACTTAACAGTATACTTTTATATACTAGAAAGTGGGCCAATTTAGTTCCAAGGAGTACTGAAATATTTTACTTACAAGTATACTACTAGTACACTGATATTTGTATACTTACTACATAAAGGATACTTAAAAATATACTTTAAACTTTACTTAAGTATACTTAATAAAATAAATTTTAAGTATACTTCTTTTTGGTATAAGGTTAAGTGTGTTAGGTTAGGTATAGGTTCAGATTTAGCACCAAGTTTTTACCCAGTTATTGTAATTATTATAACAAGTACATAGTATGTACATGTGGAACAAGACTGTAAAATAAAATCCTACCAAAATATATATTTTTTATTTGTTTACCTTATTTTGCAGTGCAGACAGGAGTATGGGACACAAAAAAGAGAAAGCAAGAACCACTAACATATTGATAAGGTCTTTTACCTTTCAGAATAGAAGAAAGGAACTGAAATCAAGTGGTATCAATTTACAGACACCCTAAAGTGGCCTTGACTACATCATCTACCTATCCCCAAATGCATTTCTCTGTGCTGTCTCCACACATATATATGGGTTATAGTATTCTGATATCCACTTCTGAAACACAATTATAGTGAGTTATGAATGTGAAACAGTGTGTGCGGATAGTGGGGGAAGGGAGGGCGATAAGCTCATCGGTATAGCTATGGTCTTGCAGTCTTGTGTCGCTGCCTCTTGGAGGGGGCAAATGGAGAGGGCAGAGCAAATTTCACGCCTCTGCCACCATCTTTTCAAGCTACACTCGTTCGCCAATTCCAATCCCTCTCTTTGCCCTCATCTCCCCATCCCCCTGTCCCCATGGTCAGAAAATGACAAAAGCACAGAAATTCATCTCCAGCTAAACCAGCATACTATCATAGAAAAAGAGAATGAGAGAGAGAAAATATCCATTTCAGTGCTTAAGCCCCAGTCACAGAGCTGTTCCCATATGCACAGGGACAACGTTTGCTTAATTGGAGATGTTAAATGGCCTATTTATCATGTGTTCAACACCTCTCCACCAGCACATGCCTAATTAATGCCCATAACTGCATAATAGGATTGCAATTATGTTATTTAGACACAACAACACAGTGTTGACATGTCCCCACCTGTGTTCGTGTCAGATGAACGTTGTTTCTGTTCTTATTTTAGCCGCTGCTTTTTTAACAGTGTTAGAACCAGCAGGATGCCTCTTTTTACTGCCTTTTTGCAGCTAATCTTTAATTGCACATAGCAGGATGAGGATGATTCTAGTTGTTATAGATGAATGTTTATTCCAGTCGAAAGCAATGTTAATGCCTTTGTTTCTGCAGCCATCCTAAGTGACAGTGATAAGATGCGGTACTTCATTTCAGACCCCTGGCAGCCATACACTAGACAGTTTCCCATGGGAGGTATATGTCTGGGTGGGGGCTTTCAGACATCCCGTCCTTCATTTTCAAGTCTTCAGACCAGAGAGTAGACTGCAGGCACAACTGTTTGCCAAGGACACCTAAAGGTCATTAAGAGTTCAATTAATATGACTTTAGACAGGGCCACATAGGCAGAACAGTTCCTAGTATCACAACTGATAAACTTTCTTTGTCTAGTTTCCATTATGATATTTAAGACATGAAGACTCTTTCTGTTTTTCCAGCTTTGCAGGAAAGCAGGAAAGCAGCATTTACAAATGTAGGGGTGCCAGCCATGTCTCAGCATGATTAAACAGCCTGTTCTACTCACACATTACTGGAGCTGAAGGGCTCATATCCCAACTCTTCCCAAATGGGATTTTACACATGGATGAACTGTGAAAATCCATATTTCCATGACCGCATCCCTGCATTTCAGCAGGGGAATTGCTTTGCCCTCTAACACTTTACCTCAAATTAGAGGGATGTTCATGAATGGGATGAGAGGGAATTCATTATTGGTTGGGTTGGTAGAAATAACACATTATAAATGTAGCAGAAGTAAGCTATTAAAGGAGAATCAGACGTTATCAATGTGGTAATATCTGAGGAGTAATCGCAGTTAAGCTAATAATGAACTATCAATCATAGGTCACTTAACCGATGGGGGTTTGTGCTCTGGAGCAAAAGAGTTCACATATATACAAAATGGAATATTTTGGGAATAATTCATCTGTGTCTTCTGTAATTTGGAAACACTTTCAAGAAATATACTTTTGACTAGACAACAAACACTGTACAACAAAGTCTGCTTAAAGGACAGTCATGAATCCTTATTCACAATCCATTTCCTATTAGGTTTAACATACCTGCACAATCCCTGAACTTTACACCATCTTACGCTGAATGCAGTCATAGATATGTATAGGTAGCTGCCACATTCGACCGCTCCAGGCATGTTGATGAGTCCGCCATCCTGGAATGGTCAGTGTGTTGTCACTCACAATAAAAACCAATGAGTTTGGTCTAGTAGTAAAAGCAACCAAAATTTAAATGCCTGAAGAAATTGGATGAACTTTCACAAGTAAGATGCGTAATGCGTTGGTTTGTGTTTTTAATATGTGGTAACTCAATAATACCTTTTTTAAACTATTTTATTTTATTTATTTTTTTTAGTACATTTTAAATGTTGTTATAGCCAACAGCTTTGTCTTTTTGTGTTCACAGACTGGCTTTGACAATTTCAATATGGCGGATGCTTATGTGTAGCAAACCATAGAAAAAGCCATAGGGCATCTACCTATACTTTCTATGAATGCAGTTGCTTAGTGACAAATATTATGCAGAATCACATGCAGTATGATGCAGTTATGCACATAGAAATGTATTGGTAGATGCCAGACAAATTGACATGTCCGCCATCTTGTAATGGTCAATGTGTCATCACTAACAGTAAAAATAAATACGTTTTCCAAGAGGCCACAACATTCCATGGCCTCCGGTTGTAAAAACTGCTGAAATTTAAATTCCCAAAGCAATGGGATAAACTTTCACAGGTGAGTATGTATTGGTTTGTGTTTTTAATATGTATCAGCACAATATTACAGGCTTTAAAAATATTGTAACTTTTTAATGTCATGTTAGCTAATAGCTTCATCTTGTTGTATTGTGTCAGTTTAGCAAAAATCTTCTGTTTTAAGGAGAAGTTCACTTCCAGAACAAAAATTTACAGATAATTTACTCACCCCCTTGTCATCCAAGATGTCAATACAGTTAGGGTAGGTCGAAAAACTCCCATCTCATTTTCTCCTTCAACTTCAAAATCATCCTACATCGCTGTTTTGCCTTTTTTCTAAAGGCTGTTTGACCTTCTTTGCACGTTTATTTTGTAAACGGTACTTCTGCAGCGATGTAGGAAGAGAAAATGAGATGGAAGTTTTTCGACCTGCCCTAACTGTACTGACCCAGATTACACAGAGTACACATGCACATTGCAGAGCTAGACAAGACGAGCACTTGAGATTAAAAAATATATAGATTGTAAAAAAATTTTTTTAGAAAATAACCGATTGTTTCACTAAATAAGACCCTTCTTCCTTGGCTAGCATCATTTAGAGCCCTTTGAAGCCCCTTTTCAAACTCGTGGGCAACATAGAAGTCCACTATATGCAGAACATTCCTGGAATGTTTTCCTCAAGAAACATCTTGGATGACAAGGAGGTAAGTAATTTATCTGTAAATTTTTGTTCTGAAATTAAATTTCTCCTTTAAGTCTATTGCAAATATCGATATTCATACATCAGAAACAGCGACGGATTAGGCAATTATATAGCAACGGAGTCTCATGGCAATTCAGTCATGAAAATGTAAATTATTGATTCGTGTTCATGGACACGAATTTCCCCTTTTTTCGTGTCACTCAGCACGATTTTCAATATAATATCTTTCAATAGGGAGTAATTTTCGTGCCTGCTCCACGTTTATCTTTCTGCCACTGCAACACGTTTAGTGTTGATTTGTGTTTAGTCAGCCACCATATAACGTTATTATTTACATTTTATTTACACAATTTAGACATGTTTGAGCACCTAACCCAACCCCACCCCTAAGCCTACCCATTTGTATATTATATAAAACACAAGATATAACAGGCACACATGACAACAAACGCTGTTTATTTAAAAGTAAAACAAACAAACAAACAAAAAGTGTTCCAAGGCAAACCGATTGATTTTTTTGCGAAGAACGCATGCAAAAACAATCACCGTCTCCATCCGCAATCTGCAGTAAAAATGTCTGTTTACTGTGCACATTCAAAATTGGCGCACAAGGAAGTAATCGTTACGTCAATTTTGATTGTGAAATGGCATTGGCTTTCGTGTCTTGTGTCTTTTTTTTTTCATTACCTCAATTTATATTCTGATTTATATATCATTATATATAAGATTTGGAATGCACCACGAGATGTTTGTAATACCTTTATACTGTTTGTGGTCAATTTCTGCAATAAATACATGTGCTTGTACTTACATTTGCCTGTGTATTTTGTAGTTGAGAAGTGGGTAGGTTTAGGTTTTGGGTAGGAGCAGTGTTAGGTGCTCCAAAAAAAAAAAGGATAAAATAATTTGTAGATTTGGAATTGTGAAGATTTAAACATGGAAGGGTAGCCTGCACCGATCCTTATTAAAATACTTTATATTGAAAACCATGCTGAGTGACACAGAAAAACAGGGAAATTTGTGTCCGTGAACACGAATCAATAGATTAAAATTTCATGACTATGTCACGAACTATCGTTCAGTAAAGAAGAGGATAATATTGTGTTACATTTTAGACACAATATTTTCAGTTTTGTCTGTTTATGTTTAGTTTAACAGACAAAAATAGTCCCAAACAAAGCCACAGCTAAACTAAACAACCTAAATGATCTACTGCTTTCAGCAAGATTCTGAAGTGTCTATCTGAGGCCAAGGTAGAGGATTTGTGAGTGGCAGATCCAACTGATTCTGGTTGGTCATGTGACAATGACAATATGCAAATATAAGTCCGGATTACATTCCTACTATGCACATTCATGCTATATAGCATATACTTTTTAGAAGTAATTATTTATTTAAAACAAGTACCTACTCATGAGAATTTGTGATTTTGGACATAGTCAAAGACAGGCATTTACTTCATTTCTGAATAAAGTTTGAGTGAATCAGTTGAATGAATAACTCAATGATTCGCTTATTAAGAAAGTGACTTGCTGCCACCTACTGGCAGTTTCATATTTAGAGCATCATTTAAACAAAAAAAAAAAAAAAACACTGCACAATTTGCAGTTTGCATTCATCTCTTTGAATCAGATGTGTTTGATTAAAGAGAAGTGTGTTGAGACGTCTAGGAACCATTGCTTTAAACAATCTGTAATCACAAACATTTCTGATTACACATTGCAAGTGTCCTTAAGGATATTTGTCTCAGCCAAAAAAGAACATCTGAGAAAAACAGGACAGTACAACTTAGATATTATCTGACTATGTGAATAGCCTTTCAGCAGGGCTATCTCTCTCCTAACACCCTCTGAGTATTGCATTAAGCTCATTCTGTACAAAACCAAATGGATAAGCACACAGATAAATGCATAAAACTATGAACCTGCCTGTGTGAACAAGACTGACAGCTCAAACAAGGGTCAATGATCTCATAACAGTAGGATAATTGTAAATTTTAACAGTGTTGGTAAAAACAAATAGATAGATGAAAGGGTCACTAACAAAGAGCAGATTCACTAGACCAGCAAAATGAGTGAAACATAAAACAGATAAACTCAGTGGCGCTAACAAAGCAATTACATCCATGACAAGGCTGTAATTGTGTCTGACTGAGGTACCATTACGTCTATTTGCATCACCTCTCATTATGGTCGCCTTTTTGAGTGCCTGCTAACCTCTAAGCTGCCTCAGGTTTTATGCATTTACTGTTAAAGCCACTGAAATGTATGCACTTTACACACACGCACACACACAATTATTTATGCATGAGTATGCAAACACATTCATGCATGCACACATACATATTCAGTCACTCATAGTCACACACACGCACACACAGACACACATTCTTAGAGCTTCCAGCGACATTGCAGAGATCTCTCCATTCAAAGGCTGTAATTATGGACTCTCGAGATAAATCAATTAACACGAACATATAGCCTTTAATTTAATCCACAACTAATTAAAGCCACCAGAGGAGGGTGAGCTGGGGTGGTGGTCGAGCCATGGGAGGTGTGTGAGTAATGAATGAAAAGATTTCTATCTAAATCAATGCTTCAGAAAGATTACAGTAATCTGATATTCTACAAACATCAACTAGAGTTTCATTTTTTTCCTTTTTTAAAGACTCTGATAGCTTCTTTTGGCAGCTTTAAATCAAAAGTCTTCAAAATTCAACCCAACTTCCTAGATTAATTTTAAAACATCAAGTTTATATGTTACATTCATTGTGATATGAGTCACAAAGCTTGTGTCTATGATTATGGGTATTACTCTATATGGCTATGCAGTGCTAAATACTAACAAATTAACATCCCACAATCTGCAGCAGCTGGCATGAAAGGACCCAAGCTGATCACAATCTTTCCATTTCAATTTAGCATTGCAGCTGACTACGTCCCCGCTAGCCATTTATCTTTCTCTGCATCCTTCTCTCATTTGTCTCCCCCTCTCTCTCGGACAAATGGAATGGAGTGGAACTGGACACGCCATCAAATCCTGGCATAGATTGAATCGGACAGTAAGAGTCTGGTCTTATCAGGGTGTGAGCGTGCTGTCTGGAACTAGCATGGGCCAGCTGAGAACAGACCGGCACACTCTCGTTGCAGCATTTATGTCATTTCCATCAGATTCATTCAGCCACAAAAACATTCGCTGCTTGAGTTACTGCAGCCATTCAACTATGAAAAGTAATCAAGCCCAAGAAATCCAGCCTTAATATCAGTGTTTGCAGAGTTTACTCATCCCTAAATATACACTGGTTGCTTAAATGGAAGTAAACAGAACGCTGATCTCGAGGGTATAAGAGGTGCGTTATAATGAACGCTAGCTGTTTGAGCTGAAGTACAACCCAAATTTAGCTGATAATCCAGAGCTGTTTTTGTGTAAAAAACATTTATTTATTTATTTATTTATGTTACTCCGGGTCTTGTTTTATCACTGACTTTGATTTAAGGTGTTATTAAATTATTAAATCATGTGTAAAAAAAAGAGACTGTTGAGCAATAGGAGAGACAGATATGCATATGGACAAATGTACAGTTTAGAGGCCATTATAAAAAAATATTTGACTGCATAATCCTGCAACTGACCAATCGGAATCAAATAGTGTGATCTAATAGGTTAACACACATACAACTCAAAAAAAGCATTTTCCATAGACTCCCTAAAGGCTTTTTGTAGGTCACTTTAATATTTACATATTTATGTGGAATATAGCCTACTTGTCTGGCTGTGGGGAATGCTCTTAAAGGGATAGTTTAACCAACAATGAAAATTATGTCAGTGTTTGCTCACATTGCTTCAAACCTGTATATATTTTTTTTCTTTTGTGGAACACAAAAGGCCGAATTACACTTTTTTTTCTCATATGGAAAAGTAATGCAATGAAATTAAATGGTGACCTTAAAAGGCTGATTGATCCCTTATTTATTACATTATTTCATCCCTTGTGTCATATGGGATGAATACAAATTAAAGTAACTAAATACAGTCTTGGTAAACTCTGCTTGAATACAAATTAAAGTAACTAAATACAGTCTTGGTCAACTCTGCTTTTAAGAGTAAGTAAAACAATGTGCTGTACTGAAATTATAAACATAAATGGAAAAAAGTTCCAGTTTTGTTTTTATAATTGCAAACTGTTACACACTTTAGCAGCTCAAACGCAAACTGCACCAATTGTTCAGGTGTTCAAATAAAAACTGCATGGCATACTTAAAATGACGTTTTACTTCTCCCAGATCCATTTTGCCTAAAGGCAACCTAAATATATTGTACAAGGTCATACACTCCAGTTAGCTAAAGGAGAATGTGGAGGAATGGATACAAAAGTCCTATACTATCCATAGCATTGTAGTATTTTTTCTTGTATTCGACAAATTAATATACTGTCTGAACACATCTGTCCTAAAATCTTATAATTCTGGGCTGTGAGCACTTGCCAACTAAAATCATGTCTTCACTGCTCTCCTTTGTTGTTAGGAACATTTATCTTTATCAGGGGGTTAGAGAGACATGGAAATGTGCAGAATCTGGATTTAAACTGCTTTTCATTGAAATTTGTCTAATTAAGCCCCCAAATTAGCCCTGAGGCTACATTGATTTTTTCAACCGTTTTCTTATTCTTTGGATTTTCCTTCCTTAGTTGCAATTGTGGGATTTAAATTCAAGATAACCTTGTTGTTAGAAGGTCAAATTAGCAAGGCAGACTCTGGCTAAATTCAGTGTTTGACTTGATGTAAAATTGTTTACACTGGAGACTACTAGGAAACGGAAGGAATGCCTGGACAACACGTCAATGCTAATTCAGCCAAGTAGCGTAATACATTTCTTATTAATCCTTAAATATAATTAGATCTCAAAATGGACTATTTAGCTACTTAAACTGTCCCTAAGGGGAAGACAGGGGTTTCTAGTCAAGGTTAGGAGTGTTAGAGATGAGATGAGCTGCCCTCCAGTCAGCAGTGCTAACTTGCTAACCTGAGGCCCTCTGATTGTTTCCAAGGCGACGGCAGGCAGGAGATATAGAACCTGCCAAATGGAAAATGTCAATTACAGCAAATATGTAGATATGGTGCAGTGCATGTGCAGCAGGGCAGACATGGGAGAGAGGGATAGGAGGGAGGGAAGGGTGAGGCAGGAGTCTGGGCGAGACAAAGGGCTGAATTGTGCCCGCCTGGCTGACAGAGAACGTCTGTCATATTTTATTGTATTACAGTCTCTTCAGGAGAGAAGTGACAATTCAGGTACGGAGATTTTCCCCTTTAGAAACCCCCCATACACTTTCTCGTTCGCCATCAGAAACATTCATCCAGTTCAGCCCATAAGATGATTGAGCCACAGAGATAAGTTTAGCCAGAAAACGCAAGGAAAGGGTTGAGATGGAAAGACAGGTGAATAAAAGGAAGAAACTGAAAGGAATGTTAGGAAGGGAATTGAGGGCAAGAAAAGATAAAAGGAGGATTTAAGGGGGTTTTCTATCACAGCCATTTCTTGTGCTCGACCAAGGAGATCTATTTACATTGAATAGAAAGTGGCAATCCCAAATATAGTTGTTTATCATACACCAAATAAATAAATAAATAAAATAACATAAAATTAATTAATAAAAATAAATAATAATAATAATAATAATAATAAATAATGTATTACCATGGACTATATTTAGTTGTGATTTTTTCAGAAGACATGTTATCTATGTAGTTAGAGTCTTTGGTTTTGTAGATGTCTTGCATTGTGAACAGCACATAGCATGTTTATCCTTGAGTCCACAAATACCAAAGTCAAATCGTATTTACCAGAAGGAAACTTGTTACTTTCTTTAAGCCTTGACTTTCCAATTTGGGTATATGTTTATTTAAAGCTACAATGTGTAACATTTTGTGTTCATAATTTACAAAATTGATATAAGTAAGTACAGCATGAATCCATTTTCCAAACCATGTTTTTGGCTTACCCTAAATCACTACAGTACACCTCTGATAAATTTTTATATTCTGACTATTTTAGACTGGTCCTGCTGCAGAGTAGCCCAGTACCTGTGTGACTCTTCATAAACAGAGAGAAATAGCTCAGGCTACAATGTTCTTCCGCAAGACGCATGCAGTTCTGTTTATTAACCACTACAGTGCCAAAAGTTACGGGCTGCAGTTGAAAATTAGCCCATGATTTACTTGCCCTCAAGGCATCCTAGGTGTAATATGACTTTCTTCTTTCAGATGAATCCAGTCGGAGTTACATTAAAAATTATTCTAACTCATTCAAGCTTTATAATGGCAGTGGGTGGGTGTTTCTGTTCAACACTCCAAAAGAAAGCTAATAAAGTGCATCCATCCATAATAAAAAGTGCTCCGGGGAATGAATAAAAGCCTCCTGTAGTGAATCATGCGTTTTTGTAAGAAAAATATCCATATTTAAAACAGAATAATTGATTTTCTCTAGCTTGCGCTAACGATCATGCGTGTAACCCCTTCCTGGAGGATGATGTAGGATATATGCGTAACGCATGTGCCGCTGATCTCGCAAAAAAACAACGTTTGTTTACAGGAGCAAAGGAAGAAACGTTTTCTACGTCTCCTCTTGGCTTATATCGAAATCCTACAACATTTTTCTTTACAAATCCTCCTTTTGTACCTCTAATTTGTGACTGTTGTTTTGTTTTGCTGTCTTCTCTGTGCTTTCGCATTCGTCACTTCTCAGTGGCGCACGCGCAACGTATGCGTCCTAATACATGCGCCAGAATGGATTCCATGTACAACAGTTAGCACTAGCTAGAGAAAAGTAATTGCTATGTTTTAAATATGGATATTTTTGATTTGCTACAGAAGGCCTTTATTCACCCCCGGAGCCATATGGAGCACTTTATATTATAGATGGATGCACTTTATTGGACTTCTTTTGGACTGTTGAACAGAAACACCCACCCACTGTCATTATAAATCTTGCAAAAGCCAGGATCATTTTTAATGTAACTCAGATTGGATTCATCTGATAGAAGAAAGTCATATACACCTAGGATGCCTTGAGGACTAATTTTTTTTTTTTTTTTTGGTGATATACCTCAGGTATTTTGAAAATGAAGACAAGGAGGCCTACTGAACAAGCATCAAGATGTCTTTAATACATTTCTGAACTCTGCTGCTGCCTGCGGAAAAAAAAAAAAAAAACTGTTCTAATTAAAACAAACAAACAAACAAAACAGAGGATAAATAATAAGAGAAGCTGTAGGGAGGACAGAAATGTATAAACAACTGGTGGCATTGACACAGATGGAAACAAATAAAGCAAAAGCAAAGGTGCATGTCTTAAACAGAAAAAAAGAGAGATGGTTGAGGAGTGATGCCATAAATAAATCATTCAGCAGATGCATGAGTTCTGAATGGAACTTAAAGAAAAAAAGCGAGAGCTCTGACGTGATCAAAGGAAGGTCACATAGATAAGATGAGAGAGAACATTCTGGAAAAAGGTCAGCCATAATGTGAAGAACCCACTGCATGGACCAGAGTGATATCATCATCCACACAGTCTGTCAGCATGTAGAGTCTATCTATACATAGAGGAATGAACTCATTTAACAACTTATTATTTCATCTATTGATTACAAAAAAAAACAAAAAACAAAACAAAAAAAAGATCATGGAAGGTAAAGTTTAACTTATAAACTGAGATAGTATAAGCTAATTAAAACAATGAATAAATCATTGCTAAACTATAATGAGCAAGCCTGTTATGAGGCACTGAGACTGACTATGGACATAATTAATATCATTTTGATTATCACAGCTATAATTATAAGCATCATTATCCCTGACAGTATTAATAATGATAACTATGTAGGCCAATTCAAGGCACTTTATTTTCACTATCAGTATGTAGAAAGGTAATCCTTTTATTAATCACAATGAGGTAAACGTACTTCATTCTCTGTATAATCTTTTTTAATCTCCACCCTCAACTGATATCGGTGCAATTTATTAGGTGGCATGTGTGAAGCTTGGTAGTGCATTACTGTCAGTGTAATCCAATTAGTTTGAGCACAGCGATGTTCAGGCTCCAAGCTGGTGTTGAGGGAATTCTGTCTGCATGCACCCTACCGAATGCTTCCCTGCTGTGAGTAAGAGCATTAGCAACACTGCCTGGACACAAGCAGGCAGTTTTATTAGCGTTATTATCACCTTTCCATGATGAAGGAGGGGGGAGAGCTGTGCTCTGTAAACAGCCAGACGATGGTGATCATGGGAATCACTGTTTTGGTTGAGGGATCTCTCACAATGCAACTGTTACCTCATAATGGGTATTTACAGAAGTGCCTATTCTGGAGCATGCTATTGATGATCATTATAGGAATTGTCACTGCAAACTGTAGAATCCATGATCCATTTACAGCTAATGTATTTTTTTTTACCCTTCTGTGCTATTTTGTGTCATTTTGACCAATTTTAGACACGTTTACACGTTTACTTAACATGATTTCAGTCTGAAACATCACAGAATCCTCGTAATTAGTTTATTTTTTAGGGAGTAACTCAAAATTGTAATGCATTACTTTTAAAAGTAACTTTCCCCAACACTGGTGAGGACACCATTATAATCACCCATTTTGACATTGACATTTATGTTTTTAGAAGGTGCTTTTTATTAAAGCAATATCTGTGCAATTGTGCTCATTTCAGCTGTGTACACAAGGACAGTTTGCAGAGACCACACAATACTTGCTAAACTAGATCTCAAATGCCAAGGACAACCCCAAAGCAATTAGCCACTACAATCACCATTTAATCATGTCATACCTAATACACAGCCCTGAGGAATCCCTCAAGACAAGCGCAGGTACCTTCTGTACAATGACAGCCGAGAGAGCTGCCATCACCAAAAATGACACAGATGAAAAGGGGAATGCATTTTTAAGACACATTAAGAGCAATTTCTTCTTAACCTTGGATGGCAGAAGCACTTAAATAATCAACACTATTGTATTCATACCTGTAATAACTACTGTCACAGAGACAGCCATGCATTTGCTGATAGTCAAGTGAAAAGCTTGTAGGTCATTACAAACGATTTGTGATGTTCACAGTTTAAAGAGCCCACTTACAGTACATCTATTATTATGCCATGTCATAGCAAAAGATTTTTAAAAAATGAATGTATTGGTTTATTTAATGTTGATTTTTATTGTTTTTAATAAAAATGCAATAAATGACTGAGTCAAACATAAATCTACACACGTGCAGCAAGTATTGGACATTTTGTAAATAAACCTTATACACATAGACACAGATAACAAATGTTATAAAACTTGTCTGTCATATATAGACAGACAACAAGAGAAAATGGATAACAAGTATTCAAAAATACATATAAAGTGAGAATATCTGAACAAATGATTCCAGAAATCCATTTTTTGCGAGGGCAGTGGGGTCACAAATAAGGGCGCCTGCAGAAACACTTGCACACAAGCACATATATCAACCTCAGCCTATCTGTAGAGAGGAATGAAATGAGATTTTTTTTTCATGGTCTGATACGGCGCTGTGCGGAAATGCGTGAGGTGTTTTATAATCACAGATTCTAGGATTGGGTGTCAGAGAAGGCTTGGGTGACGATCTATCACTGGCTCACCACAGACACGGGAGGTCTTTAAAAGAGATGACTTCAAATGCACTGAGCAGAGCATCTGTTCTTTGGCCCACCACTGCCATGTTGGGGGGCTACACACATTTTAAAACTATCGGAGCACTTCTACAGAAATACACATGAACAGTAAGACCAACTGCTAACACACACGCAAACACGCACTGTAGACCGCTTTCACCCACTTGCTTCACAGAATGAACCTGTTTGCTATCTCAATAGCTGTCTGCTATTGAACTGACTCCTCTGAAGGGCTGACAGTCAAAAAATATATTCTTGTCTCATCTTATTGTAGTATCAAATGTTTTTTCTTCATA
The DNA here is from genome assembly GCA_012976165.1 of Labeo catla. Taxonomy (NCBI): domain Eukaryota; kingdom Metazoa; phylum Chordata; class Actinopteri; order Cypriniformes; family Cyprinidae; genus Labeo; species Labeo catla. Next base: position 344,466 of record VONZ01000523.1, read on the forward strand.
TTGTGTAACTATGTAAATTTATAAGTAGTTCATTTTCGCTTTGAAATTGCAGTACATTAGATTTGTCTGGAAATAATAGTTTGTTTATTTATTTATTTATTTTTAGGTATGGAAAGGGTATGGAAATTTAACAGTGAAAGATCTTGCACATGAGTACCACCTAAATGGAATTTTTCCCCCCTCCCTTTTTTTTCTAAGCAGCTGGGAGCCCAAATCTGTAATAAAACAAACCACCAAAAACGCACACAAAAATGTTATATTAAATTATATGTAATAATATAAAAAAATTCCTGTCACACGTACCAGATCACGTGAGGTCACGAGGTCCCGGAAGTAACATCACGCAGGTATTTAAACAGGAAGCAGGTGTTGTCTAGCACCAGACATTGAGTTTTCGATGTGAGACTCATTCTCCGGTCCCTTCTCTTCATCGGCTCACGTGAGTAATCTCTCTGCTCTTCGGAGCGTTTATCTACCTGTCTGTGTGCGTGTGGGAACGCGGATTTCTTGGTGGAAATCTCAACTCCGTGTTGGAGCGTTCTCAGAACAAACTGCGTGGTTACCCTGCTCACTCGTGTGTATCCGCGTTTGAGTTTTCCGCTGCGCTACACGGGGACATATCTCGATCATTCATCTCTGTTCTCGCCTCCGTGACAGAATGTCTGGTCCCGAAATGGTCCCGGCGGACTTTGAACAGCTGTGGGGTGTGATTCAGCAGCAGTCCATGGAAATCATGGGTCTGAAGCAGGAGATGGTGGGACTTCGGGCGGAAGTCACCGCGCTTCGTGCCGAGACCGCGGGTCTCCGGGCGGAGTGCGGGGCTCTCCAATCGGATCTCACCACTCTGCAAGCAGACTATGACGACCTGGCTGCTGCACAGATCGCCCCCGCGGAACAAGTCCGCCCCGCCCACCAACCCAAAATTTCATTTCCTGATAAATGGGACGGATCCGGATCCCGGTGTGAAGTGTTCCTCACTAACCTCTCCTTGATATTTGAGTTTCAGCCCTCCCGATACCCTACCGACCGCAGCCAGATAGCGCTACTCATCTCACTTCTCACCGGGCAGGCAGCCGAGTGGGCTACGGCGGTCCTGAAGGCCGACGGAGACTCCGCCCACTCCTATCCAGCATTTACCACCCAGCTCAGGGCCGCCTTCCAACACCCTGAGAGCGAGGTGGAGGTGGATTCTCGTCTATACCACCTGAAGCAAGGAGAGCGCAGTGTCAGCAAATACAACACGGACTTTCGCACCCTTGCTGTCCAGACACAATGGAGTGATGCCGCGCTCCGCACAGCCTACTATGAGGGACTGTCGATCCGTCTTAAAGACGAGTTGGCTGTGCGGGAGCTTCCCGCCACCCTGGAGGGCATGATACAGCTAGCCCTCCGGGTGGATCAGCGCATGAGTCACGCCACTAAACACTTTTCTCGTCTGTCCACAGGTTCTGCCACCCGTCACCGCCTTCTGGAGCACCACGTCACCCACGCTGTCACTGCGCCGACTCCTCCTCCACCTGTCGCCTCAGAGGCCCACTCAACCGGAGCCGGGGAGCCCATGCAGATAGGACGCACCTCCCTGTCGGCAGCAGAGAGGGCCAGACGCTACCGCGAGGGCTTATGTGCCTATTGCGCCTCCCCAGACCACCATCGTGCGATCTGCCCTCTTCGTCCGGGAAACGGCCAGACCAGGTAAAGAGGGGGAGGTCTTTATCTGGTCCTGTGACGACAAAATCCTGTCCCGCTGAACCCCGGCTGCTCCTTCAGGTATCAATCCTCATGGGCCACCAACGGATCGCGACCACCGCATTTGTTGACTCAGGTGCGGCTGGGAACTTTATCGATCATGCTTATGCTGCCCAGCTGGGGATTGAGACTGAGGTGTTAACCCAGCCCTTAAAAATCACAGCCATTGACGGTCACCCCCTTAACTTCAGCCCCGTCACTCACCGCACCAAGGAGATCCAACTCATCATAGGTAACCACTCAGAAAAGATTCAACTCTACCTAACCAAGATTACCTCACCTCCTGTCATTCTAGGTCACCCTTGGCTTATCACACACGACCCCTTCATATCCTGGACCAGCGGCAAAATCGTCCACTGGGGGGCGACCTGTCAGGAGCTCTGTCTCCGGGCTAAGGCTGGGACGTGTTCAGGGGAGTCCGAGGCCTCCGATGTCGACCTGGAGGAGATCCCCGCTCCGTACCGTGACCTGGCCGAGGTCTTTAGCAAACGCAGTGCGGCCCAACTGCCACCTCATCGCCCCTACGACCTCGCCATTGAGGTCGGGCGCGGTGCCCCCCCGCGGCCACCTGTACTCCCTGTCGGCCACCGAACAACAGGCGATGGAGGAGTACGTAGCTGAAGGACTTCGGGCCGGTACTATCCGTCCTTCCAGCTCCCCGGCGGCCGCGGGGTTTTTCTTCGTGAAAAAGAAGGACGGGGGCCTTCGTCCGTGTGTCGATTATCGGGGGCTGAATCAGATCACCGTCAAGAACCGTCATCCACTCCCACTCACCAATACCGCCCTGGACGCCCTCTCTGGTGCCCGCTTCTTCACGAAGCTGGACCTACGGAGCGCTTACAACTTGGTTCGCATCAGGGAGGGCGATGAGTGGAAGACGGCCTTCATAACCCCCACTGGTCACTACGAGACCCTCGTTATGCCGTTTGGTCTGTGCAACAGTCCGTCAGCATTTCAACAGTTTATCAACGACGTTCTCCGGGACATGCTGGGTAGATGGTGCTATGCGTATCTGGATGACATCTTGATATACTCGAAGACGCTGGAGGAACACACCCAGCATGTCCGAGCAGTGCTTCGGCGGTTGCTGGCCCACCAGTTGTACTGCAAGTTGGAGAAATGTGCTTTTCACCAGCACTCCACCACATTCCTCGGCTTCGTCATCTCCTCTCAGGGTGTGGCCATGGATCCCCAGAAGCTGGAAGCTGTGCGCTCGTGGCCCCTACCCACGTCGCTTAAGCAGTTGCAGCGTTTTCTGGGGTTCGCCAATTTCTACAGGCGGTTTATCCAGGGCTTCAGTGCAACTGCAGCACCCCTCACTGCTCTTACCAAACCTTCACATGGAGACTTTCAACTCACTCCCGAAGCCATCCAAGCCTTCAAGACACTGTGCACTCTGTTCACCACCGCTCCAGTCCTCACCCACCCCAACCCGGACAAACCCTTCGTTGTTGAGGTGGACGCTTCCGATGTGGGCGTAGGAGCGATCCTCTCGCAACGTGGTCCAGACGGTAAACTGCATCCATGTAGTTTTTTCTCTAGAAAATTCAATCCCACTCAGCAGCGTTACGGGGTAGGGGACCGTGAACTGTTGGCCATCAAGTGGGCTTTGGAGGAATGGCGTCACTGGCTCCAGGGCGGCGGCGACCCATTCACCGTCTGGACCGACCACCAGAACCTCACCGTGATCCGCCAGACCAAACAGCTTAACCCCAGGCAGGCGCGGTGGGCCCTATTCTTCGAACACTTTAACTTCCAACTGTCGTACCGGCCCGGTTCGAAGAATACCAAAGCGGATGCCATCTCCCGTCAGCACCAACGAGACGTCACCACCTCGGAGGCCGCGCCTGTCCTGCCTTCACACATCATCTTGGCACCTCTCCGGTGGGGGTTAGAAGAGAGAGTCCGCCAGAGTCACAGCCAGGATCCCCCACCACCGGAAACTCCCACTGGACGTCTCTTCGTACCTAACACCTTACGTCAAGAAGTACTCCAATGGGGGCACGACTCCACTCTGGCAGGACACCCGGGAGTCCAGCGGACCATCTCATTCATCACCAGGGCGTTTTGGTGGAAGACGTTGAGGAGAGACGTACAAGAGTACGTCCAGGCATGTACCATCTGCGCTCGCTCCAAAACCACCAACACTCCCTCCACCGGCGAGCTGCAGCCCCTCCCCATCCCCAAACGACCCTGGTCCCACATCTCCATCGATTTCGTCACTGGACTCCCCGACTCCCAAGGCAAGAACACCATCCTGACCATTGTGGATCGTTTCTCGAAGGCTGTGCACCTGGTGGCTCTCACCGGACTCCCCTCTGCCAAGGACACCGCGGAACTCATACTCGAACACGTAGTCCGCTTGCATGGGTTCCCCAAAGACATCGTCTCGGACAGAGGGCCCCAGTTCACGGCCAAGTTCTGGCAGGCCTTCTGCCGTCTGGTCGGCACCACCTCCAGTCTGTCGTCAGGGCACCATCCGCAAACTAACGGCCAGACGGAGCGGGCCAACCAACAGCTGGAGCGTTTCCTCCGATGCTTTGCTGGTGAGCATCAGCGCTCCTGGGCACGCTACCTCGTTTGGGCTGAACTATCGAACAACCTCCTCACCTCCTCGGCCACCGACCTCAGCCCTTTCGAGGTATGCTACGGGTATCAACCTCCGGTGTTCGAACATCAAGAGCCAGAGGTTGAGGTCCCGTCCGCCCAACAGTTGGTCCGCCGGTGCCGGCGGCTTTGGAATCAAGCACGCACCGCCATCCTGAAGGCTAACACCCGCTACACCACACAACACCGCCGCCGGCACCCTCCGGGACGATTGTTTCATGTTGGTGACAGGGTTTATCTTTCCACCCGCAATATCAACTTAAAGACGGACTCTAAGAAACTCACTGCTCGGTTCATAGGACCTTACAAGATCACTCATCGATTAAACCCTGTCACCTTCAGGCTCCAGCTGCCCCCCTCCCTCCGGATCCACCCTGTATTCCATCAGTCCCAACTCAAACATGTCTTTTTCTCTCCTCTGTCTCCCCAGGTCACCGCCCCACCTCCGCCCCGGATCATTGACGGTGGTCCTGCGTACACCGTCCGGCGAATCCTTGATTCGCGACCCCGTGGCCGTGGCACCCAGTACCTTGTTGACTGGGAAGGTTACGGTCCGGAGGAGCGGTCTTGGGTTCCCGGGCGGTTCATCTTGGATCCAGCTCTCATCCAGGACTACCGTCGTCGGGTATCCTCCATCCCGGGACCGTCCGGTGCCGGTCCTGGAGGGGGGGGTACTGTCACACATACCAGATCACGTGAGGTCACGAGGTCCCGGAAGTAACATCACGCAGGTATTTAAACAGGAAGCAGGTGTTGTCTAGCACCAGACATTGAGTTTTCGATGCGAGACTCATTCTCCGGTCCCTTCTCTTCATCGGCTCACGTGAGTAATCTCTCTGCTCTTCGGAGCGTTTATCTACCTGTCTGTGTGCGTGTGGGAACGCGGATTTCTTGGTGGAAATCTCAACTCCGTGTTGGAGCGTTCTCAGAACAAACTGCGTGGTTAACCTGCTCACTCGTGTGTATCCGCGTTTGAGTTTTCCGCTGCGCTACACGGGGACATATCTCGATCATTCATCTCTGTTCTCGCCTCCGTGACAATTCCCATCAAGGATGTGTGCATTATGAGACCAAAGAAAAAAAAAAAACAGATCAAAACATACTGTAAGCTTGTGAAGTTGTGTAAAGTATGAGCTATTAGTAAACTAACACCATGCATCCATGCCGGTAGATGTCATTATAAAAGCCTAAAGTTAAGCCACAGACATCACACCTATGGACCATCCACACTCTGTTAACTGAATGTCTGATGGCACACTAAAGTGGAAACAAAGGCAACACTTTCACAAAGGCAAAAACAAAAACAACAAAAAAAGGCTGATTCTTACAGGTTTCCGGATGTCATTAATTGCTTCCAAAATGACCCACTATACACTTATACACAGTGTACTCATAGTGTAGTGTACACATTTTTTGTCATTCATAATTAGTGTGTGATAGCCCCTCCCCATCCACTATGTAATTAAAGCTGTCATAGTTGAGAATATGAAATGTCCAAAATTCCACACTTAGTTTTTCTTTCACACTACTCGGAAAACAAAACAAAACAAAAAAAAAAACCCTCTAAATTGTGAGCCTTTTGACTTTTAGTAGTAGACGTCACAGTTATGTCACTCGCAGCTGCGCGCGCATAGTGGTGGCAGAAAAACACTAGTACAAAAATGAAAGAAAATGGGTAAAATCCATGGAATAAGAGAAAAAACAAAGTGCCTTTTGATGCCAGAATCAGAATGCAAAAAATGTTTATAGAAACTGTTGTCAAAGACGTCATTTTATAGTTGAACACAGACATTTAAACAGGCAGACAACTGCTATGACTACTCTACTTTTAAAGCATAAATTTGATTTAACCTTTTACATTTCTTTATTTTATCTCACAATTCTGACTTTTTTCTCGCAAATACAAGTTTATATCTTCTAGTTCAGACTATATAACTCGATTTAACTCAACAGTAGTGAGTTTGTCCATTCTCAGGGGAAAAAAGCCAGAGCCAAGGGGAAAAGAGAGAATGATGAGTTGTTTTTTCTTAACAGAACTGTGAGATTTAATCTCGGAATTGCGATTAAAGTCAGAATTTTGAAATATAAACTCAAATTTACCTTTTTTTAAATTCTTTTATTGCATGGCTCTATTGACATCTACTTGAAAACCGTCATTCGTCATTCGTCATTCTTCATTCTTCATTCTTCATCTTCCTTATTAAACCAAAACAACTGCTGAACATTTTGTTACTTCATTTAATTGTGTTCAACCCATTGCATCACTGCATGAATTGGTTTGGTGCATTAACTGAAACTGGGCAGTGAATTTTTAGTTCCTAGCATGTAAGTGTTTAGTGTTCATTTATGTTTGACACCTGTTTGCATGCTTGCATGTCCTATGGACTGAGGACACAAAACTACAAAAGAATAATTCTAACTAGTTTTACTTCCAGCTGAAAATAGAACAAAAATGCCTTAATTTCATTGCACCGTTATGGAAAGGTCAAACAGTAAAATCATTGCTTCTCCATATTCAGTGGTCCAAAGGGTCACAAATATATTTGAGTGGGTATAAAAAGCATTTAGTTATCAGGACCGTCACTCACAGCCCTAACCAGTTCCCACAGGAAAATGAAACAAAGGCCTTATTAGCATATGTGACCCTTCATTATGCATATGACTACTGAATGATGCATAAGAGCTCCACAGAGCTTCCGTTATTAGCAAGGGCCTTCATCTTTGACCTTTCTTCCCTCTTATATTTCATACTTCTATAACAATTCTTCATAAAGACTCTGATGGACATCGCTCGTTATCGGATTGAGGTGTCAATGGACTTTACCTGTCACGTTAGTTGAGAGACTTAGTGGCAGGCACAGGGTGGTGAAGGCTTTGATTTGAGGTTAGTTAACTCTGCATGCTTCACCTTTTATTCAATTTTAATATGACTGAATTTCACTAAGATCTTAAGCAGGTCAGTAAGGGTGAGAGGAAATGCTCTCCAGCCCATGTGTGGAATATGAGGAATCTTACACTAGGGACTATCTATTTATCTATCTATCTATCTATACAGTACAGACTGGAATGAAAACTGCCCTAAGAGAAATCTGAGCATACAGAGTAACTGTTAGGCTTTGACAAGGACAGGTCAATTTTTAACAGCATTGTGTCTGGCCATCTGTGACTCTTGTTTGTGTTCTGTAGATTTATTTTGTACACCAGACAAATAACCGTGATCAATTAACTTCTTGTCTGAAACCCAGACTCCCAAAAGAGCACTTCGGGTAAGAGGTCATGACCCAGGTCTGACCTCTACCGCATGGACATTGATCGCAAGCTAACGATTCTTTGCAATCAATATCACAGTTGGATTATGTGATTCAACCCATTCAGAAAGCTCCTTTCTATAGGGTCAGTCAAGATAATGCCCCATGAGTACAAAGATAAAAATGGAAGTTTTAATTTCTCACACAACAGAGAATACGCTGTAAGACTTTTCTGTAATACATGGCTTCGAAAAATCACTGACATTTTCAGGTCAGTCTGGTAAGAAGTCCAAGAGAGCCTTGCTCTCCTTTTTGATCAAAAGGTCAACACAGCAGGGTCTGTTATCAGCCTTATAAGCAAGCCTTGAGGAATGGGATGGCTTGGTTCCCTTTATGGTTTTCAAGCAATAAAGGTTCCTCATATGCTGGCTGCATGTCTGGCGGTGTGAGATTATTGTCAAGTTTCTCCCACGTGGCTTCTCTCTCTGTACAGATTTCCACAGTTCAGCAAAGCCAGCTACTGATAACACTGATTTCATCAACCTTCAGCTCTCTCTCTCTCTCTCTCTCTCTCTCTCTCTCTCTCTGTCTCTCTCTGTCTCTCTCACATACACATTAATTTAGAATTACATTGTTTATTCAACAATGGATCCTCTGCAGTTCAAATGGCTGATAAAAGCATCTAAATAATCCATGAGTACTCAATTCAGGTCCATCAGTTAAGCTTCATGTGTGTAATAGACAAATTAATCAAGATGTTTTTTACTTCAAACCATTGCTTTCAAAATAGAAGTCCTCCATATTGCTTTCTTAAGTGAAAAAGCTGTCTCGTCTGAATCTGGAGAAGAATATACACAGATAAAACACAGTTTACATGCAAACAAAGTACAAAAAAGTTATTTAAAATGTCTGTGGATTTTGATGTGAGAGGATAATAGGGATGTACTTTTTCAGTGGATGAAGAATTATTAAGATTTTTGGTCAGAAACAATGGTTTAAAGTTAAGACGCCTTGATTTTTTTATTTTTATTTTTACTTTATAAGACATTAATTGATGGACTGGAGTCGTGTCAGTTACTTGTTGATTATTGTGATGTTTCTATCAGCTATTTGAACGTTCAAGTGATGCAGAAACAGATTTCTAATTTATATTTACAGACCATTTATAGATCAACTCATTTACATTTTGGCCTGAGGGTAAATAAATTCTCAGCAATATTTTTATATTTGGGTCAACTATTTCTTCAATGGGCATTCAAAAGAAGCTGTGTATTCTGGCTAAATAACATTGATGCAAGCAACATACATATTAATATAATATTATGACACTAACCAGGAACATTGCTAGTGGGAGGAAAGATGCTGCCTTTAGCGCACATGGCAAACTCATACCTTAGAGTTGGGCATTTGCTATTATTGTTATTATTCTATTATAATAATATTACTATTATTAATAATATCACTATTATTCTCTATATTCATAGATTGACATGCGGCTTGCCCCTACTTTTGAGGGGTACTTCACTCTCCAAGCAATTAAGATGAATGGGATACTGACTGAGATGAGGTTTTTCTAATTTGTTAATTAATTCAGTGTGCATTAATAGCCCTTGTTTTCTCCCTTCATTGTCTTAAAAGATGTACTTTGCACAGTGTACTTACAGTACACACTTAGCCATTTAGTTTATACATTTTTGACTTGATTTTTTATTTTATTTTATTTTATATTTTGACATACATTCATGCATTTGGAGGACAGTTTAGTCACTTACATTCAAGATATACATTTTACCAATTCATAAATTCATAAAAATTCATAAAATTTATAAAAAAAATGTTTTTAACATTTTAAAATTGAGGAAATGATTTTGAATGCATATAATGTAGCATGTGCATCCCCATCCTGCTAAGCTACAACTATTGCATTAAGTATGCAATATTCCCCATTTCATTTTTTTTTCTTTAAGTGAGTAGGTACATTATGAAGTATATTATGTCTAACTGCATTTCTCAGTGTGAACATACTGTTTACTACAAAATGGAATTTTACACTAAAATAGTTTAAAAGTTTGCAAATACAGACACTCGCATGTCTTTTTTCTAGCATTGTTGTGTTTTTTATATTCTGGATTGCTCTTGTCACATCTTGTTCTGAATTGTACATTTCAATGCTATTAAACTCTGCACTAAGGTTTCAAATTGAGAATGCTTGTTACAGCTGTCAGTGCAACGAAAACGGTAAACACACAAAATACTTAATAAAAGCATGAATTGAAGATGTTATTTCTCAACATGGTGAACCAAAAAGTGAAAGAGCAAGTCGGCTATGTGATGCTTTAATTGGCTGTGTGGCTGTTCGGTATTTGAGCTGGTATTTATTTGATGAATTAGAAGAGAGGTCCAGTTAATAAATCAGCTGAATGATGAATCAAGGCCTTAAGTAGGATATTAAGATTTATATCAGCAGCCTGGTACTCACTGACAACTACACAATCACTCTCTAGCTCACAGCAGACAAATCCACATTGCTGCAGACAGCCTGATTCCTTATCACAGAGAGAGAGCGGGTAGGGAGGGGATGAGGTGCCCAGGGAAGAGTGATGGAGCTCAGCTGCATTAGAGATTGAAGAAGGAGGAAGACGGTAAAAAAAAAGAGAGAAGGAAAAAAGAATAATGTACATGGCCATGAGAAATGGAGGGTAGAGAATGAAGGGTAGAGATGGGGAGAGCTACAAAGGAGAGGACACATGTTTCAGAGGAGAGAGGAGTTTCTTATTAAAGGCTGGCACATGAGAGGGGAGTGTGTATGTACGCTCGTCACACTCTGCCTCACTCTCAGCGCTCGCTGATGGTGAGTTATTTACCCCAGTGCGGGCTCTGGAGGTCACAGTAATTGCTTTTTCCTGCTCCTGCAGCTCAGAGGGAGGAGAGAGGCTTTGTTCCTAAGATGCAGGTGATGTCCACCACCTGCCATCTCTTTGTAGAGGAAAATATTCTGATAGAAAGGTGATAAGAAGGATGGCATCATTTACATTAGGGGAGGTGGGGACATGTCCCGGCAGGGATGTGCACAGTTGTTTGAGGAAAACTGTGTAAGCTAAATTGACTTCTTTTGAGAGTATTTATTTAATTCTTTATTTATTTGCTTGCAGTTAATTGTTTTCTTTTTTTAATAATGGTACCTTACAAAGGCAAAACAGTAATTACAGCAACATTGCAACAGAAAAAAAATGGCTGCAAATTTGAGGCAAACTCATTTGTCGTAGGAAAGATTATAGACAAGGATTTTCAAACTTGGGTCTGAGGAATTTATGTGGGACCAAATTTGTTTGTAGGCTGCTGAAAAATTTCTCTTCATGTTCTCATTCATTAATATTGTATAGAAAAACTAGGCACTTAACAAAAAGCTAATATTTTATACTTCACATTTTCATCATTTGTTTTGGCTTCAATATAGGAACAATATAACAAAAATAAATAGTACTTTACAATTACAATTTTTCAGTTTTCAAAATTTAAATAGGCCTTTATAAAGATATTCAGTTGCCTTAATATTTTAGGAAGAGAGTGCCTTGCAAGGGGCTCATAATATCTCTTGGTCCTTGGCATTAAAATGTTTCGGTCTAAACTCTCAGTTTAAAAGATTTGATTTGCGCTTAACAATAAAGAAAGTTAAAACAAAACAGTTCTGGCCACACTGACACAAAGTGATGCCTATGGAGAAGTGGACAAAAGGCAAAGCAGACAGATGCAAGGAAATGAGCAGAGTGAAACGAGAGAAACTGATCCTAATAAAGTAAATAGAGTGAGAGAAATGAGAAGAGATTCAGGGAGAATGAGTCTCTAAACTGTTTCCTCTCTTTCAGGAGCAACATTCAAACAGGCGTGAAGGAGAGTAATTGATGTTGCAGTTGTGGCTGTTGAGGATGTGAAGTCAGTGTCTGAGCTCTGTTAGAGAACTAACAGATGGGTTTTCACCCTCGTTCATAATTAAGCCTAGAGAACAATTGAACACTCAAAACCATTTGGTTGCACGAGTAATGAGCTAAATTAAAGGTCTGATGAAAAGAGCAGGATTACCTTTAGACTCACCAGACATAACGAAACCTATTAAAAAAATAAACACACACACACACACATGCTTGATTTTCTGGGTAAACATTCTGTTACATAACATGTTACACATCAGTGATAATGGCTACATTCATTGTCCCAGAAAAATGCGATATTGAAAATCTGTAATTTAATTATAGTATTATAGTATTTGTAAGGCTTATGTGAGTGGAAATGCAATCCAAGTACACAGTCTCATCAGATATATAGTTTACATAAAAATTCTAATTCTGTCATAATTTACTTGTCCTCATCTCGTTCCAAACTGTAAGACTTTTATTTATCTTCAGAAAGAAAATACAGATAGTTTTCAATGAACCTGAGAGATTTCTGTCCATCTATTAAAAGTCTATTTAACCAAAATTTTCTGCTTCAAAAAGTACATAAAGAAATTGTAAAACGAATCCTAATGATGAACAGATTTAATTTAAGCTTGTAATTACACATAAACATTGGTCAATGCACATATATAGAGCACATCTAATACTCAACTGAATCTCTATCGTATGTGCTTCACATGCAACAAACAACCTCAGAACTGTTTCTTGTGGAAGCTCAAACATTACACACAAGAACAAACCTATTTTAAAATTTTAAACACACATAACTGCATAATGCAGTATTCTCAGTTATATACATTACGCTAGCACACAAACACACACAGGTGCTCAGATCCTGATGTTTTTACAGCAGATATATGGATGAAACTGTCCTGATATATGGTTTGGGAAATGAGGAAGAGGGATAAGAAAAATAGGAAAGAAAGCCCTTGAGTGGGCCATTACGCATGTTTACAACACATGGGCTGATGGAAGACATCTGTCCATCCAGCTGTTTGACACATGCTATTATCATGTTCATAAAACATAAAACAAGGCTCAGTACAACACACAGCCAAAAACCAGCAGAAGATCACAATATCACATGTTGCGCCAACACAGGAAATAATAGATTGTTGAGGTTTTAAGGTTATGTCAAGGTCTTAAAAAGGTCACCAGGTCTGCTTTTCTTCAACAGTTATTCCATCTCAAATAAAGATCTCATATTTTTCAGGGTGAAATCCTCTGGGACACAGACTCAAACAAAAGAGTTCAGTGATTAAATGCATTTGGCTGATGTCAATGTCTGTCTGCCCAGTTCTGGTGCTCGACACCATTGGCACTAGTCAAAAAAGTCATCAGCTTTTTGGTCAACTGAGCATGTTAAATCAGTGTCGAAGCAATAATCAGTGAAAACTGGTGAGAGAGAGGACTCTGATTGGTTGTTTAATTTAGCAAACCAGTGCTAAGTACATATATTAAGATGTTTTAATATGTGAGTATTTTCATAATGCCATGGCTGTCTGGAATGTAGAAAGTGAAGATGAACTAATAGAAATAATTCCTGTTTAAAATGGTAAGCAAGTGCTGCTTTGTTAATGGTTTATATATTAGCAGTCCTAGTTCCATTGTTGTTGTTTTTTAAAATGACGAATACAGACTACTGCCATATGCTGGTATGGAAAGTTATTTTATCTCAGAACATACTTACTAGGAGTCTGTTGGCTATAGTCTTTGCAGTGCAATTTTTGGCCCAGACGTAGGTGACGCAAGGCAACACCACAGTCAGCTTTCACTGTCGTTAGTTCTTTGATGTCAACTTGGTGTGTCACAGCTCTAAAAGAAGCAGCTGAGCAGGTGCATTTGTTCAGCTTGCCAGATAATTAGAACATTCCACAGAGTGTATAAGCTCAACATAGCAGCTGTTCGAACACTGTAGGAATCCCAAGTCTTAGTAAAAATAGACAATTACTTTTTCAAGAATGCCAAATAGTCTTAACTGGACTATATATATTGGACTATATAGATTATTTACAAATTGTAGTCAGTTATTGATAACAAATTAGATGACAAAATTGTAGTCAGTAACATCCATTACATATCCATTACATTACACATTTTAGGACTACTTTTTGATTACTTGTACCTGTAGATTACTTTTGACCTAACTTGTTTATCACATTGATTTAAATAGGATAATCTTGTACCATATATATAAAGAGTAAAAAAATATATTCCATTTGTTGCAATTAACAACATTAAGTGCATTAAACATTACATTGCATCAAGGTTTCTCAAACTGGGGCTTGTAAAGGAACTGCAGGGGGTTCGTGAACTCAGTGAAAAGATAAACAGTTAAACTGCCCACTGTTCTTCAGAAAAATCCTTCAGGTTGCACAAATTCTTTGGTTTTTCATGTATGAAGAGCCAGGGGGTGAAAACTTTTTGAATTTGAAGATCAGGGTAAATGTAACTTATTTTGTCTTCTGGGAATCATGTACAGTAAGTATCTTCTGTAGCTTCTGAATGGCAGTACTAAATGAAAAAACATGGTATTTAGGCAAATAAGAAAAATGTACACATTATAACATCTGTTCAAAAGTTTACACCTCTGGCTCTTAATGCATTGGTTTTCCTTCTGGTGCATCAGTAAGCATTTGAACCTTCTGTAATAAGTTGCATATGAGTCCCTCAGTTCTCCTCAGTGTGAAAAGATGGATCCCAAAATCATACAGTCATTGTAGGAAAGCGTTCAAATACACAAAAATGCCCCACAGCTGTGGATCATTCAGGTAACAGCACAGTGTTAAGAATTAAGTGTGTGTACATTTTTAATGGGGTCATTTTTATAAATTCAACTACTGTCTTATTTTTGTGGACTATATGTAAATGTATTTTATGTAAAATATCTTATTCAGATCAGTACTAATGAAAAAATAATTTTGACCTCAACTGTAAGGATTTTCTAGCATGATTTGAAGGAAAAAAACATGACATTGATGTGGCTCATGATGTAGAATTCCCTGCCATATATTTATATTAATGTCAAAACTTTCAGAATTGGTTTCAGAATTGAACAGACAACATTTACACACATTTATAGACACATAATAATAGTAGTAGTAGTAGTAGTAGTAGTAGTAAATAAAATAAATAATAAAATAATTGTATTAAACTCAACACAGTAACTCAAAGAATTCTGAGAATTGTCTTTTATGATTACACAATTAATCACTGCAATAACAAAACACCACAGTAATCTAAAGCTGTCTGTTTTAAGCCTCATTTGTCTAGATTATTCTGAAGAATTTTTGCTTTATTGATGATGGTTAATTGAGTTTGTTCATTTAAACCATTTTCTTTTGAAAATTATATATTTCTTCTCATAACTCAGCACCGCAGCCTTACACGCCCATCGATCTCCATCCCCACATTCACTTCATCTTCAGCCCTCTTTTTCTCCTCTCAGCATACACGCTTTGCTTTTCTTTCATCCAATTAGTTTTCCTCAGTTCACTGCCAGCACTAGACTGCCCATGTAAGGTCTTCACACACTCCCCCCTCACTCCTCCCCTCACTGTCTCTTTAATGGTGAAAGAGTTAATTAGGCTCGTCTCTCACACTTTCTCTTTGAGCGTGTGCCCATGGGTAGAGACGCCCCTCTTCTTCACTGATCACAGCTTTATTTTTAGAAGCACAACACAAAAGAGTCTGCTGAAGGTCACATTGGCTCTTCAGCATGCATGTGTGTGTGTGTGGTGTGTGTGTGAGAGAGAGAGAGAGAGAGAGAGAGAGAGAGAGAGAGACGCCATTAAAAACTTGGCTGATAGACTTGTCTGTGGAGAATAATGGATCAGTTCTGCTGGAATAATACAGTGTGAAAACAACACTCAATTTAAAAGTTTTTCCAGACATTAGAAATTTTAGGATGGAAAAATGTAAACATCCTTGTCAAACAGTATACTTTATCATTTATTATTTGATTTACAATACTGTAAATTAACAAAGAAAGGAAGGGAATAAAACTAATTTTTTAGCAGATAAATGAAGTAGGTAATAAATAAATAAATAAAATTTGAGTCAAAATAACTCAAAATAACTCAACTCTAATTGTAAGATAAATGTTTATTGTATTTTATTTATTGTATTTAACCCTTCAACTGTCACACCCATTTTTGAACATAGATGTGAAAATTAAAACTTTAACGTGAAAGTGAAAATCAAAACTTAAATTTTTATAGTTCATGAACGAAAACGCTTTATAATAGAATTTTGATGTAAATTTTCCATGGTAATGCAATTTCTGATTTTAAAATGCTTTTCAAAGGATGAATTTTGAGATTTTAAGTTTTCAACTGATTGAATAAAATTTCTTTTTTTAAAGTGTGATTTATTTGTAATATGGTGAAGTAAAAGTAGGCGTCCCGCTGAGGGGATGGGTGACAGTTAAGGGGTTAATAAATGTAATTGATGTAATTGATATTTTACTGTTACAGTTATTCACCCCACCCATTTATGCTTTTAATGTGCATATTAATGGTTTTGGCCAAATGAACAATCATACCAGTAACTAAATGTAAATTGAAAACACAACTGTAAAAGCCCAAAGTCAAAACATTGTACAAAAAAAAAATTCTACTTCTCGTCTTTTATTCATAAAACACCCAATCACTTGAATCACTACCCACAATTAATGGGTAATTATGGGAAATAACTGTTTTTCCCATTCACTTTCAAAGCTTATTTTACCCCTATGACCCATAACCCCCCACCAGCCCCCCTCCAGAGCACCTCTTAATTAACAACATACTGTATCATAGCAACATACTCTTTACTCTCTTCATGCAAGGGCAGGCGATACGTAGTGTTAATTAACAGATACAAAAGTGTGAGCAAACAGAGTTGTACTGCATAAAATGCTCTCTCATTCCCTCTCTCTCAGTCTTTTTTCTGGTCCTCCCTCATTCTCATAATTTCTGTACCTCTGTATCAGTTTGATATCATTTTAACTCAATGGTCCAGAGCAGATCATTATGGAAAGAAGATATTTCATGGTTCTGTGCATGACAGGTTCTGAAAAAAGCAACACTAACAAATCAAATCTAACCTGCAGCAGATTTTCTTTATAAAAGAGCTGCCAACTGTTTTACACCGCCGATACACTGAGGGAGGAGATAAGCACACCCTAACAAATATACACAATGAAATCCCCTAAGAGGACATGCAGTAGGCTAATAAAGAAAACAAACTGCTAGACAACAACCACAGATAATCCAATAACTGATATATTGGAAGCAAATAGTTTGGATCCCCTTTACATATTAAGTGTCTTTAACTATCATGTACTAACATCTTAATTAATTATTGGACATAATGCGCTTGCATTGCACATACATGCATGTAGATACATGTTTTACATTGTACTACAAAACCCTGCATCTAATTACATCTGCAATTAATTTAAGTCTGGTTCTCATGAGAGCACCTGGTGATTTGGTTTGGTGTTCACACTGCACATGCTACCCATTAAATATAACACAATAATAATATATATTAAAATAAAAAGTGAGTAATATATAAAAATACAAATATTTTTGAACACTTAAAATACTGTTATGTATGTATGTATGTATGTATGTAATTATTTATTAATTTAAATGAATTTTCATAATTTTTAAACCTAAAATCAGCAAGCTATTATTTTGGCGGGCTGTCGGTTTTAGTGCTGCAGAGTGAAGTGTGTCAGTAAATGAAATGTCACAGTTTTGAATTTTGTTCTCAAACTGCCAGCGCATAGCCTAGATTTATGTTTTAAGTTCGAATGGAAATTTTATACAATATTACAGTTAGTCAATCTAATTTGTTGATTGTGATTAACAGCTGTCAACCATGTCGGTAGGCAAATGAGCAATCTGAACTTATTTACCCAGCACAATTTTTTTTATTATTTTGGTTGCGCATGCCACTAATGTGTATCCCTGTCTAACAGCCAATTTTCGCTTAAGAGTGGCATAATAACATTGATGGCAACCAAAACAAACAGATGCATAACCAAAGAGAGGCCCTGTTTACACCTGATATTAATGGGGTCATGCTGTTATATTTTTTCCCCATAGAGGTCCATAATGTTCTACCTGATCTCATGACAAAAAACATACCTGTAGGAACTTTTTGGCTAGATGTGAAATACGTAGTAATAAGTACATATCACTGCAGTTTCCAACAGAAATGAACACAAGAGGCAGTAAAACAGAAAGCTGCACAGTTATGATTACAGCTCCATATGTTTTGCTTTCTGGTGTTGACCCCCAGCAGATTACTACCCCCCTAGTATTTGTAGGTTTAGGGTTAGGTGTGGGGTTAAGATTAGGCAATCATGTAGCTATTTCAACACGAGGGGATAATAATTTGGCAGGGGGTCGAAAATGGACACAACAGCGGGTGCAGCAAGCTTGCTCGGTAGCTCAGCCGGCAAGGAATTGGACTTGGGATGCAGAATCCTTGGGTATAAATCCGGTGAAAAACATGACTCACAATGAAAAAGCTGAAAGATGAGAGATCGGAAAATAAGCTAAAACGGCATGCTTGCAATTGCGTTTTTATGTCACATCGACATTTGTTCATACTGTCAAACATGTTTAAGTGCAAAAGGTACATTATTTTAAAACGTCACAGAGCATTAGAGTTATAGCACCACTCAACAGACATTTAAAGTCAGAACTGTGGTAACACAAACAAAACCAGTGTCACATAAAATGTACTATATATTCACTGATCTGTTCTGGGGAAAAAAAAAACTAACACTGTTTAGTGCCACTCAGTAGACATTTCACATTAAATATATGTCACAAACATACATGGTGCTACGCATTTCGCATCTTGCAAAAAAAGTTCCCACAGGTACATTTTCTTCATGAGATCAGGTTGATAATGTTTTTTAAGTTTTTGTACTAAAAAATTAAATAAAAAAATGTATAGCCCATTTTCCACTCCTGCGCCTTTAAGAAATGGCCCTTTAAATGTGAAATTAAAATCAGGCAAACTGTGAATAAATACAAGTGATGTACAGTCTTTTAGTGTCAGAAGCTTTGCAGTTTCAAGTGAGTGAGAAATGCAGGAACGTCCCACCAGAGACATCCACAGGTCCTCCATCTCACCAAAACAGACCACAGGCTTGCCCCAAGAGAGCCATTAAAATCATCTCATCACTGTAGAGCTGTTTGTGAATCTCGCTTCCTTCTAACCTTGAAACACAAACACACACTCATATATCCGACAGAGAAAAACCTTGAAATAAAACAAGGAAGAGATTGAATAAGAGTCTGACTGCTCTGGCCTTGAAAGAGGCTGTGTCTCTGCTATTTTTCAGCGCTATCTAATATCTGCAGCAGTCTGCTGAGGTAAGAACCCTCCCCTAGTCCAAGGCTGTGTTTTAGGGGCACGTAACTAACTCTGGGTTCATTCTGCCATAAATATCATCTTATAGGCACTCCCACATATCGAAATGCCACGATGGTTGCTGTGAAAAGCCACCAGGTGACAGAGCGAGTCAGAGCAGCGGAACTGATTGCAATGTGGCGGCTGTTCCTCTCGGCACCATTACCCCCACCCCTCTTCAAGCCCCCAGGTCCTGCTCTTATAAGCCATGTCTCAGTTCCCTGCTATTGCTGCTGATATTGCCTTGCCATTACATCAGTCACAGCAGCTGCCCCTTAAGGATCCACAGCGCGACACGTGGGAGGGAAAGCTATTTCACTCCTATCGTCAAAACCTGCTCCCTCTCTGTTTATAACTTCCCATCTGAGCTCAGACATAGAAACAAAACACAGACAAACCCACAAGAGCTCAGTTTACTTGGGTTTTTTATACATGCGGTGCTCAGCGTGAGAGATGGGTAAGCATGCATGCTACGTGTAACAGGGTTCATCCAGCCTCAAACCTCGAACAGGAGTGCAACTCTTACCTCTTACAGAACATTCCCAGAACATTTGTTTCTGTTTATTAAAAAATAAAACCTAAAAGCCTTCCCACAGCATTAGGAACTGATTCTCAAAGAAATAACAAAAGTGGAACCATGCACTAGTACCATGGGGTACGTTATGCGTTTACTGGGTTGAAGGTCAAAAATCTGTGTTAATAAAGAAATATAACGACTTGGTGCTCATGACATTTGAATCTTGCACATGCAGCAATCATTCTGCATATTCCGTCACTTTTTTCTTTTATAGCACAAAACCTCCCGCCAAAGACGAAAACAGGCTTCCCTTTCTCATTCCTTTTTGCTCTCCCTCCTCTCTCACTCTTCTTGCTGAGGGCACATGCCTGAGAGATTGATGTAGTTGGCAAGAGTGTTGCCATGGTGCTACCTGACGATGAGGAATGAACCACGAAGTGAACACAGGGTGTGAGAGAGTGAGTGAGTGAGTGAGTGAGTGAGAGAAAGAGCGAGCATGTACACAAGCAACAGACAGTAAACGAGAGTGAGAATGGGGGGATCTCTCTTTCATAGAGTGTCGACGTAGCCGCAAACTCTATTCTGCAGAATTAAATCACAGTGCTTTCCCATAGACACCTCATTGAATTATTTATGTTCTCTCTACACCCGCTCCGCCTCTAATAAAGTTACAGCTGCCACTAATCTCCAATTTGATGAGGTGAGCTTTAAGCAAGGGATTCTGGGCAAACATTAAGCGCATATTGTCTTTACAGATTTGATTGCTTTTTTTTATTGTTATTGTTATTAATGCACTAGGCACAGTTCCTGCAAATGTCAAATCACTACACGAAGGAGAGTGACCCTTGACAATGGAGATATTAACCCACAAATGAAGTCTACACATTTAAAAATACACCATTTTAATATGAGTAGCACCCACAAGCCATTTGCCACTTTAACCTACACTAAGCAGCAATTTGTGTCTGGAACAAAAATCCACTTAATTTTCAGTTAAGAGCAATGGGGATGCATTATTTGGTGTTTTTATTAAGGTTCAAACAGACTCATTTTTTACAAAGGATTTTTCCCCAGTGCACAACATCAAAACACGAAGACTAGCAGTTGTCACAAAAAATAAGGGCAATACAATGACAGGCACTTTTTTGTCATGGGGATTGATTATTATTAAAACATTCAGATTTAAACTTTTTCTTGTTATGTGAAGCATAAATATAAACTGTCTTGTAATCATACTCATTCATTTATTTATTTAGCTAGCTAGCTAGGGGAGACTGGGATGGTTGTAACACGGGTCAGCTGTAACTTTTCTAATTTCTCAAATAAGGAACGAAATGAAATCTTATACAATATTACAATCTAAATCGGTGATTGTGATAAACAGCTGTCAACCATATCGGTATGCAAATGAGCAGTCTGAACTTATTTACCCTGCACATTTTTTTATTTTGTGCCACTTATGTGCATCCCTGTCTAATAGCCAATTTTCGCTTAAGAGCGGAGTTATAAAATTGATAGCAACCAATACAGATGAATAACCAAAGAGAGGCCCTGTTTACACCTGATATTGATGGGGTCATGGGGTCCATAATGTTCTACCTAACCACATTATGAAAACATAGCTGTGTGAACTATTTCGCAAGACGCAAAATATATATCAATAAGTATCACTGCAGTTTCCAATAGAAATGAACATTAGAGGCGGTAAACAGCAAGCACTTGTAATCATTTCCATACACAGTTATGATTAGAGCTCCATATGTTTTGGTTTCCAGGGTTGCTTGGTTAAAGAGTAAAAGAGTTGAAGAAACACCCCAATTATCCACACCATCTTGTAATTCTAATTAATGACTATTTTAAACAGAATTTCTTTTAAAACATCTCTCTTTACATAGAGTACCACCAGACAGGGACACAATTAGTTCCGAGTACCATGTATCGAGCTTGTTAATTGTCCCAGTGGACTGGTATTACAGCACAAACCAGCATGCTGTAGTTGTGAAGGCCATTTCCCTTATTATGGCTTCTATTTGGACAGAGATAAAGTGAACTGGTGCATTTGTCTCTGCTAAGAGATGCTATGCAGCTTCAGTTTAATTAATCAAAACAGGACATCAAGAGCAAAGACGCTCATGGGACCCAGAATTTCATGTCACACTCACTTGCAGCCGTGCCTTTAGAAAGGGAGGAAAGTATTGTTACTAGGACGTCTTAATCACAAGTGTACGATGCTGTGCAAAAGCCCCCAGAGCAGCTTTGGAAACATTCTCTTTGGTATAAAAAGACAGGCCTTTTCATCCAGCTAAATGGTTTGTGAAAGGTCCCATTGACTAAATAAGCAGGCTGAGTCTCCAGTGCTCTGGGCTTTTGTGTGCTGGGGCTGGAATGACAGGACAGAACAGCAGGTTCTCTCCAAATGATGGCTGCATTTCAACATCCTTGACAGAGATGTATCATCCAGTGGACGCATTAAATGCTCGGCCATCTGACAGATGGAAGCTCTGAGGATGAATATGATTCTGAAGAACATGTCATTGGAAAGATGTGTAACTTTACAGATCAATACCACGCTAAAACCACTCTCTCCCTCACACACACAAATACTGCTTCAAAAGTGTCAGAGTGTGCTCTCAGCAGAGAAAAATCCTTGTAACTGTTATGAAGGCTGTCATCAATCAGAATGTATTGGCTGTGTGTGTAATAACTCCAGTGCCACTTGTTTTTGCAGTAATGGCCTCAGTCACTGTGGTTCTGCCCTTCTCTAATGGTTTAGGCCTCCAGCCACAGCTGATTCACCACTTACAGGTGTCAGACTCAATCTTCAAGGCTGCCATGATGCGTGGCTGTGATATACAGTAAACTGACAAAGGGGAATATAATAGAAATAGCTTTCTGGACTCCTAAGTGACTGTCACAAAACACAGTTTGGTGTGTAAAAGTAAAATATTCTTTGTTTGTTAGTATTGGAACAGTAGTAAAAGAAAAGATGAGGAGCCATAATTTGTTTTGGTACAACACAGCATAGTTTCAGTTGCTTGTTTTGGTGGGCTTCCACACAATATGTCCCAGAACTATCATGTTTTCATTGAGTGGGTGGCGGGTAGGCAGGACTTTACTGTTTCTGGGACACATTAGGATGGATGAAGATGAACGTTTACACTACACATGCAATGTGTTAACATGCATTTCTGACTACCTTCATATGTAGCAACAAAAACAATTTTGATGCTTGTGGCAAATTCATAAAGCATTATATACAGTACACTGCCTTGCGAAACTATTCATACCTTTTGTGTTTTTACGTTTTGTTATGTTGCGGCCTTATGTTAAGTTGCTTTATTTATTTATTTATTTATTTTTTTTTTCACATCAAGCGACACTCCATACACCAAAGCACAAAACAGGTTTGTAATAATTTTGCAAATTTGTTAGAAATACAAAACTAGGTAACACTTTAGAATACTGTTTCATCATTAATGAATAACTACACAGGAACAAATGACTAATGCACTATTAACATTCTAGTAACTACTATTAACTAATAAGAAACTCTGACTCAGCGAATCAGTAAATCATAGCAATCAGTTGAACATGGTAGTTCACTATTAGCTAATCAGTAACTACTTTTTTTTTTCAAATCTCCTAGAGAACTACTAACAATTACTATATACATGCTCATAATTAATGTGAATAATGCAAAATGTATAATTAATTCTAAAGTGAAGATCATGATAACCCACTAGTAATGACTCGAGTATTACCAAATACTTCAGAAGGAATTAATCATTATTTGGATCCATATTCTCTTTTTTTTATTGCCAACAAATATACTATTCACAGGTGATAAATCAAATACAAAATAACCAAGGTCAACAAAGCATACATGACAGCCAACATGGATCCGTATTCTAATGATATATCATGATAACTCTTTAGTAATGACTAAAGTCATTAACAACTATTGAGGTTTTTGTAAGGTTCTGGATAATCATACTTCTGGTGGCTTTGGTAACACTTGAATTGTTACTAGTGGGTTACCATGATCTTTGCTTTAGAATTAATTATACATTTTGCATCATTTACATTAATTATGAACCTGTATATAGTAGTTCTTAGTAGTTCTGTGGGAGATATGAAAAAATAGTAGTTACTGATTAGCTAATAGTGAACTACCACTTTCAACTGAGCACTATTACTTACTGATTTGTTAATCAGAATTTCATATCAGAATGAAAATGCATATCAGAGCAAAAACCAAGCCCTGAGGTCAAAATAAATGCCTGTAGAGCTCAGAAACAGGTCTGCGTCAAGGCACAGAGCTGGGGACGAGTTCAAAAATTCTGCTGCATTGAAGGTTCACATAAGCATATAGCCTCCATCATCCATAAAGGAAGAAGCTTGGAACAACTAGGACTCTTCCTAGAGTTGGCCTCCTGGCCAAACTGAGCAATTGATGGAGAAGGGGCTTGGTATACTGGTGACCAAAAACTGATGATCACTCTAGTTGAGCTGCATGATCATATATGCAGATGGAAGAAACTTGGAAGGACAAACATCACTGCAACACTCCACCGATCCGATGAGGCCAAACTCAATCCTCTCCTCAATAAAGACATATGAAATCCTACTTGGAATTTGCAAAAAAGAGCCTAAAGGATCTTCAGACTGTAAGAAACACAATCTAATATTGCTGGAGAAAACTGAAAATATCTGCCAGCCCTCATCCAAGCTGACAGAGCTCGAGAGGTGAAGAGGTGAGGGAAAGAATAGCAGATAATTGCCATCATAACTACAACTGATTACTGAGTTAAGGGTATGAATACTTATCCAATGTACTTATTTCAGTTTTTTATTTTTTATAAATTTGCAAAGTTGGTATAAGTTTATTTTTTGCTTTGTCATTACATGGAGTTTAAAGTGATGTGGGAAAAATATAATTTAAAGCAGTTTATCATAAAGCTGCAACATAATAAAATATGAAACAATGAAGGATGTAAATACTTCTGTTATGAATACTTCCACAAGGCATTGTAGTATGTTTAATAATAAATATTTAGTCTCTGAAACTTTCTGTGCTTGTAGCTGGATGGAAGCAAAGTCAACACTGCAGTCAACACAGTTTCAGCTAATTTCTTTCGTGTTGCCAGCAGACAAGAATGCTGACATAATCTGAATGAGCTTCCAAGTTATCATAGAAAGAACGGCAATATAAACAACAAATAATCAAAAATAATCAAATAATCAAAAAGTCTGACTTGCAAAACTATCTCTGAATCTCTCATTACCTGACAAAATTATTAAAAAAACATTCAGGGGTTAAGCTCCAGAAGCTTGTCTAATGTTGAGAGTAGTAAATACATACAAATAGCAGTTTGTGGTTACTGCTGACAGATATTAGTGGTACAGCATGTGCTGCATTGCAAGTAACAATTACACAGACTGAGGAAGCGAAAAATATGTAAAGATGTAAAGAAAGTAAAAAGAAGAAGGAGGAACACTTTAAAATAAAAACACTGTGTGAGAAATAAAGATGAGAATGCAGCAAAACAAGGGACTCTTTGGACAAAGGTGAATACATTGCTTCTGTGAGAAACAAGAGGGACCGACTCACTTTCCTACAGCATTCCACGTCATTTGCATGGTTTATAAACAGTCCTCTCAATAAGCCTTTCCATGTAAATGAATCATAAAGCAACAGAGAGCAGAGAGGAAAGCAGAAGTACATTAACAGGGGCCTGGCGGCCCTAAATCTATTTCAATTAAATGACACTTTCAATATCGTACTTCTGATTTCGAGATATTGAACCCCTTTTTTATGCATATAACCTCTGCAAAAGCAATCTCCCTTTTCTTCCACATGCAATATTCTATCCTTTTTGGAATATTTTGAGGGACAACTGTAATTTGTTTGAAATTAGGTGAATTTTTAGCACAACAGTGATTCACAGCAGCAGTAGAATGAATAAATATAACAGTAATGCTGCTTTGGTAAGACACATCACACACCACCTTACTTGATGGCAATTGTTTATTTCTGTCTATTCTCTTTCTCCCTCTCAAACACACACGCACACACACACACACACACACACTCACACACACACACATTTCATGTTCTAGCCAATAAAACTCCCATAAAAGGGAGGAATATCCTTCCCTGCAAATGAGGACGTGTCCAGCATTCCCTGCTTTGCTCCTGAAAGGCCTGGGTAACTCTGATAACATGCTGGAGAACAAAGGTAATATTGTAAAACTAATGAAAGAGATCTGGCTGCAAGAATCCTGTCTATCAATCAAAGGCTTGGCAGTGAAGTGCTTTTCAAACAGCAATAAAGAGGCAATAGTTCTCTCCCTCTGGAGGCGAAGGCCATTTCCACATTCAGCACACTGAAATAAAGAGCAGAGAGATTATTATGAGCAGGGGTAGATGTGTCTATGTCCAACATACCAGTCTCAGTGCTATGAGACAGATTAGCTTTGAAAACTGAGCCATTTTTTAAACAGCAACATTTCCATTGAGAAACAGTGTGGGACTGTTATGGTGAGAATCTCTCACACCATGAATGTGTTGGTGTTTCTTTGGATGATGGATCAGAGGTGTTGGAACTTCACTAGACATTTTAACATGCCGAAAGGAAACTGAAATTTCAGATTAGCTTCCAAAAGAAGTGTAAATGTTAGAAGTCTAAACACAAACAAACACAGATGGTCAGCTTTATGAAATATTCACACACACATTTAATATGGTGGAGTTCTGAAATGAGGAGACAGCTTTTTGTGCATTTGCTTTTATTTTGTTGTCCAGTGTAAATTCATGCTCAATTTGATGTTGACCTACTGTTAAGTTAAAGGTATTCACAAACATGTGTGCATTTGGGAGATATGTTTTTTGTTTTTTAATTGCCATTTTTTTTTTAGCAACAGTGCATTAAAGGTATATATTTTGTCATTATGTTGTCCAAGAGTCCATGCTGTTACTTGGTGTTGATAGTGCCATACATTTGTAAAATTTGATTCAAACAGAAACTATATCAAATAGTAACAGCATATTTCATGTTGCCTGTCTTGTATTTATTACTGCTGCTGTTGTTTTAGTTATTAGTTTAATTTAGCTCCTCTATTATTTTCATTCTTTCAAGTTCATTTCCATTACTTCTAAAGTTGTGTCTGAGGAAAATGATCTAGAGTTGTTTGTTCACTTTTTAGTCCATCAGTTTAATCTCTTCAAGCCAAATCACAGAATGGGTCAATGACAGGTCAGATTGACAGGTTAATCTGCCAGTCACATTGATGTGGAGGCATTGCCTCCTTTCACTTTTCGTCCACATCTCAGAATTACACCTTATATATTCACAGTGCACTTTAGGAGCTTAGTGAGAACAATGTTTTCCCTGAAACTATCCATTGGTTATGCTCTTATTTGCCAAAAAAGAGAGCTGTAGACACTGTTCAGTGTCATGCATCATACAGTAACATTTGTGATCCTGGACCACAAAACCAGTCATAAGTGTCAGTTTTTCAAAATTGAGATTTATATAAATTTATATAAATAATCTGAAAGCTGAATAAATAAACTTTCCATTGATGTATGGTTCGTTAGGATAGGACAATATTTGGCCGAGATACAACTATTTGAAAATCTGAAATCAGAGGGTGCAAAAAAATCAAAATACTGAGAAAATCACCTTTAAAGTTGTTCAAATTAAGTTCTTAACAATGCATATTACTAATCAAAAATTAAGTTTTGATATATTTACAGTAGGAATTTTACAAAATATCTTCATGGAACATGATCTTTACTTAATATCCTAATGATTTTTGGCATACAATGTATTGACCCATACAATGTATTTTTGGCTATTGCTACAAATATATATGTCCCAAAATAATATGTCCCAGAAAATGTGTATGAATACTTCTGCAATGGACTCATTTCAGTTTTTGGTAACACTTTAATATACACATTTGTTTTTTATTTATTTCGGTACTGCCAAATTGTTTAAAACTAAAAACTGTCCCTAAAATGTACACTAGTGCAGAAATTCTCTCTCTCTCTCTCTCTCTCTCTCTCTCTCTCTCTCTGCCATACACACACACACACACACACACATTCAGATTATACTGATTTGACAGTGGTGCATTTGCATATTCTCAGTTCTTTCCATGCTGTTCATCTCCTCTTATTTCAGACAACAGGCATTGTGCCGTCGGCTTTGTTCAAAACAGAGAGACAGAGAGAGAGAGAGAGAGAGAGAGAGAGAGAAGTTGGGAGGGATGGGGAGCCAAAGGAGACATACTGCTCAAGCCATGAATTTCCATTAATCATAACTCCTCTATTCACTCACTCACTATCACCACATACAGGGCACTCCAGAGAGAGAGAGAGAGAGAGAGACCTGTTAAAAATAATAAGCCACTACAGAGATGGGAACTGCTGATTAAATTAAACTCTCCTTAATCAGAATTTTGACACTGCCTCATCTCTCTCTCTCTCTCTCTCTCTCTCTCTCTCTCTCTCTCTCTCTCTACCTCAGGGCAGACTTATGTTAATATCTATGCCATAAGGTAATATCTACACAAACATAAGACAAAGTCCAATAAACCTTTTTTATCGCTGAAAGAGAAACTAACCACAAAATTACAATGGTTCAACCACACAGTGATAAAAAGTATTTGTCTATGCCAATTATTCTAAATAAGCAAGCACAATTGTTTGAGAAAAGCAGAAACAAAATCTCCAGAGATAGGATGTTCAGTTTGTACCTCTAGAACCTGAAGACAAATAGCATTTTCAAACTGTCTGTTCTCTCAGGAATTTGGTAAATAAGAACTACAACTACCACAAGGTTGTAAGCTCAAGTGCTAAACATTGTTGTCCCTATAGCAACTTTTTAGCAACCTAACATTTTAAAAACTTCATTATTTCATTACATCTTCATTAGTTAGTTAAAGGAGAAAATAACTGTAATATTTATGCAGCATACTGAGAAAAGAGGTAAAAATCACTTCAGCTGGCAGCAGAAAGTGAAATGTCCATTGTGTGGTGCTAAAAAAAAACATAAAACAGATAAACTTGGATGCAAAGTTTTATTACTAATTTGTTACTAAGTATTGTTTTTTTGGAAACAAAATGACAGATGAGTGGTGCTAAAACTACTGCTTTATTTAACATTCCAACTTCCATCAACAGTAAATGCTACTCTAAAGCAAACTATAGTGTTAACAAAAGCAAACACAAGATAATGTCTTGATGTGTTTTCATCATCTGGTATTTGCTAACAATAGATGTGTCTATCTTGGTTTTCCGACTTACTAGAACACTATCAAATCGTGGCCTCATTCACAGCCTTGATATCTAACTTCTGAGGTAAATGGAACACAACAATAATTTGCCTTTTACAGGATCTTACAGAGCGCCCTAAATCACTCACCAGGTAGGCTATCAAGCAAGTCTTCTGCATCAGAAAAGACATATGGAGCTGGTTACATGATGCAAATGTCAAAATGTATTATTTTACAAAGCTATGGTAAAAAAGAAAAATTGAGGTCATAGCATTCATTATTATTATTACTATTAACTGCGAGAAACAAGAGACTTGTCACTGCCCGGCATTTGCTTTATAATTACAACGTGAGCTATGTGTCATAGCATCTCAAGCTCATCTAAGCAAATTATCTGACAACCCCAAAAATTACAACATAACAGAACATAAACAGTAACAACTAGCATAATTTTCTTGCTCACAAAAACTAAAATTAACACTTAATTTACAACATTTCATGAGTTGCCTTCCCATGCAGTCTTAATAGTTAATGGTAAACAAACTTGGCTTACTGTCCTCAACAGAGACTTGAACCCAATGCTTGGTTTGAGCTTTGAGAATCCCCTCATTGTGGTACTATAGAGGGAGGATAACAGACATAGAAGAGGAGATGGAGACAATACTGAAACAACTGGGTGTCTATTGCTAAGTATCTAGCTGTAACATTTTAACACTACATTGTTTCACACTGTACTGCAATGCGGGGTTAACGAGCGGGGAGTAAGAAGTGGTGCTAACCCCGCTATGTAAAACATTTCTCTATACCCAGGGTTAAAGCAGGGGTTAGAATAACCCAGGGTGCAGTGTAGTGTAGTGCAGTGTAAAAAGCAATGCAACACAAATTACATACAGCACAGTAAAATTAAGCTGTGACAAAATGTTCAAGAATGTTGTTGCATTGGCTCATTTTTATTAAGTCAATTGTTAATGATACCTGTACCTGTCATCAAAACAATATTCGTTCTTTTACCTCTTTCCCTTACTTGATCCCTTTTTCACTCTTATTTCTTTTTCCTGAATATATTATGTGAAGATCGATGAATTCCTTTAGGATTCTGACCCCACATTTCAAATGTCACTATACTAAGAAATACAGAGTGAGAGAAGGAGAGGGCATCGGAAAAAAAATAATAAAACAGAGTGAAGGTGAGAGGAGAAAGGGATAGCCTAGAAAATGAAAAAATAGAGTCTCACCCATGTGTGAAAGACATAATAGAAAATGTCAAAAGATGTGAGGAATGACGCTTCTGAACAGGCTGTAAAAGCCCCTGTGCCTTCAGACTGTCCAGGCAGAATTTTCACTGTGCCTGTCTTTGGCTTCCCTTTCCATCTTTTTTCTAACATGTGACCTCCTTCTAATCTGCTCAGATTTCAATTTAGAAGGACTAACTAGGTCTAACAGCTTGGTATGTTCAGCTTGTTTCAACATTGCCCTTGATAAAATATGAACAATGTCCAGATTTGATCAAATCAGAATTTTGATCTTTATAGCCTGTTTCTCTTTTTCTCAGCTATTAGCTATTAATTTTCAAGGCTTTTCAGGTCAGAAGACAATTGCTATAAAAATGAGTTGCCAAACCATTTATCAGCTTCATAACAACAGGAATTCCCTTTAATGCCAACATGAAATGGCATTCACAACCCATTTTACTTCTCTGATGTAACATTTTTTAAATTAAAAAATGCTGTTCAATGAATAGTACTTTATTTTAATCAGCAGAATTTGACTGGACTGTGAACCAGACACTATGCAATTAGTTGTGTAGGATAACATATTGCCAATATATTTCCAAAGTTATAAGCTTATATATATATATATATATGCATGTTTTTTTTTTTGTTTTGTTTTGTTTTGTTTTGTTACATCTATATTTGTTATTAGTGATAACTGTTCATTTATAACTTATTGATTTATATCTGCATTATCCTGCAGAAAGTGACATTGTTTTTGGTGGGAACACAAGTAAGCCCTGGCTGGATGAGTGAATGACATCTGTGGTGTTATGAATTATGCATTTTTATAATACATTGCCATATTCTTTTATAGAAATAAAAATATAGCTTTTCCTTTTTTTTTTTCAATTTATTTATTTATTTTATCTTACATTATCATTCTGCAGCTTGCTTGGATTTTTTGCTGACATTAAGCAGGCAAGAGCCTGGCCAGTATCAGGATGAACCCTCCTGGGGTTGAAACCTACATATGGTTGAATCTGGACAGGTGTTAGTGAAAGTGCTCTTTTCAAAGAGGTGTTATACTAAGATCCCGCCTTTCTGTAGTCATAAAAAATCCCAAGGTGTTCCTACAAAAATTTGGGCTTGATGCTGGCAAATTTGACCATTGCCTTCTATCACCCATGGGCATATTCCTCTATCTTTATCCTCTCTTTATCCTCTTTATCCGCAACCCTGCATACTTCTAATCGTTCTCTCCCTGTATCTGCCTTGATCGATTCAGGCTCCTCCGGCAACTTCATCTCCACGAAATGTTTAAAGGAACTTCATCTACCACGCCATCGTCATCACCAGATTTGTTCAGTAACAACGATTCAAGGAAAACCACTCGGGCGTGGGGTGGTACGTTATTCATCTCCATTCATCACTCTGCAAATTGGATTATTTCATCACGAGGATTTGAGGTTTCTGGTACTGGAGGATTCCACCGTCGATATCATCCTGGGACGACCCTGGTTACAGGTCCATCAGCCAGAGATCCGCTGGGATCCATGCGACATCATCCGCTGGAGCCAGAAATGTTCCACCCAATGTATGTCTCTTCTACCTCATCCCCGCAGTATCCACACTACTGTCGCTTCCACCCAGATTGAAAGCCCAGAACCGGCCATTATGCCAGAGATCCCAGCGGAATACAGGGCGTACCAGGATGTTTTCAGCAAGCTAGCAGCCACCCAATTACCACCTCATCGGCCATGGGATTGCGCCATCGACTTGCTGCCTGGAGCCCAACTACCTAAAGGAAGGATCTATCCCCTGTCCATCCCGGAGCGCCAGGCGATGGAGAATTACATCACAGAGGCCCTAAACCAAGGATTCATCCGCCCATCCACATCACCGGCCGCTTCGAGCTTCTTCTTCGTGGGTAAGAAGGATGGAGGTCTACGTCCGTGCATTGACTACAGGCAGCTGAATTCTCAAATCATACAACAACCCTATCCGCTCCCCCTGGTTCCTGCCGCCCTCGAAGAGCTTCGTGGATCCCAGGTGTTCACGAAGCTGGACCTGCGGAGTGCCTACAACCTCGTTCGTATCCGTGAGGGAGACGAGTGGAAGACCGCCTTTATAACACCTACTGGGCACTACGAATATCAGGTTATGCCGTACGGCTTATCGGTCAGTCCCTCTGTCTTCCAAACGTTTATGAACGAGGTGTTCCGGGAGTTTCTCCATCGGTTCGTGGTGGTCTACATTGACGACATCCTGATCTACTCCCGGAACATGGCCGAACATCGCCAGCACGTCCAGCAGGTCCTACAAAAACTCCGTCAGCATCAGCTCTACCTCAAACTGGAAAAGTGTGAATTCCACAAGTCATCTGTTTAGTTCCTAGGCTACAACATCAATTCCGAGGGCGTGCTTATGGATCAGGGGAAAGTTGATGCCATTCAGAACTGGCCACAACCTGACAGCATCAAGGCCCTTCAACGTTTCCTGGGTTTTGCTAACTTCTACCGTCGCTTCATCAAAGATTACAGCTCCATCATAGCTCCTCTGACCTCCCTCCTGCGGGATAAGCCAAGACGCCTCACCTGGGACCCCGCTGCCCACGAAGCATTTCAACACATCAAGAAGCTCTTCAGTACTGCACCATTATTACATCATCCCGATCCCAACCTCCCATTCACCGTCGAAGCGGACGCTTCCACCACTGGAGTAGGTGCAGTACTGTCCCAAGCGGTCGGTGAGTCCTCTATTCTCCATCCCTGTGCCTTCTTCTCCCGTAAGCTGTCACCGGCGGAGCAGAACTACGATGTAGGAAACCGAGAACTGCTTGCCATCCAGCTGGCCCTGGAGGAGTGGCGACACTGGCTGGAGGGCTCTGTCCACCCCTTCACGATCATCACCGATCACAAGAATCTCCAATATCTCCGTGATGCTAAGAGACTAAACCCGAGACAAGCACGCTGGGCACTATTCTTTACACGATTCCGCTTCACCATCACCTACAGACCCGGATCCAAGAACATCCCCGCAGACGCACTCTCACGTCAGACTTCAGCAGACCTGCACACGGACTCAGAACCTATCATCCCACCTCACCTCATCGTCAGCCCTATCATATGGAGCCTCGACCAGGATATCCACCAAGCCACTCTCCAGGAGCCAGCTCCGCCGGAATGCCCAGAAGGTAAGATCTACGTTCCTCGCTCCCTACGTCCCCACCTTCTGGGCACAGCTCACGGGTCTCCGGGCTCTGGACATCCAGGCAGTAAGCGGACCCTCTCGCTTCTCCAGAACCGTTACTGGTGGCCTAGTATGCGCCGTGATACCATCAGGTACGTCCAGAGTTGCTCTGTCTGTGCCATGTCTAACTCTCCCCGCATGCTACCCGCAGGAAAACTGGTCCCATTACCCATCCCGGAGAGGCCCTGGTCCCATCTTGGAGTGGATTTTGTCTCCGACCTACCCAGTTCCGAAGGTAACACCTGTATTCTGGTGATTGTTGACAGATTCTCCAAGACCTGCAAATTTGTACCCCTCAAGGGATTACCGACTGCCATGGAAACGGCAGAACACTTGTTTAATCAGGTATTCCGCCACTTTGGTATTCCCGAGGAGATTGTGTCGGACCGGGGCCCTCAATTCATTTCTCATGTATGGAAGGCATTTTTCAAGCTGCTTGGTGTCACTGTTAATCTTTCTTCTGGATACCACCCACAGACAAACGGCCAGACAGAGAGGAAGATCCAGGAGCTCGGACGTTACCTCCGGGCATACTGTCATGAGGATCAGCACAGCTGGAGCAGGTTCCTCCCGTGGGCCGAGTACGCACAAAACTCTCTCCGCCAAGATTCCATGGTATAACACCATTCCAGTGCGTACTCAGTTACCAGCCTCCGCTGTTCCCCTGGACGGAGGAGCCCTCTAATGTTCCAGCTGTAGACCACTGGTTTCGGGAGAGCGAGAGAGTGTGGGACTCGGCTCATCACCATCTCCAGCGAGCGGTATGCCGTAACAAACTCTTCGCTGACGCCAGACGCAGAACTTCACCTACCTACCAACCCGGAGATAAGGTCTGGCTGTCGACCCGGGACCTACGGTTACGGCTGCCTTGTCGCAAGCTGAGTCCCCGCTACATTGGTCCCTTCAAGATCCTGAGGCAGATCAATGATGTCACGTTCCAACTTCAGCTCCCTTCCAGGTACCGCATTCACCCCACGTTCCATGTTTCGCTGCTTAAACCATTCTTTCCATCTGCCACAGAACCCCCGGGAGCTGAGTTGGAACCCCCTCCTCCTGAAGTCCTGGATCAACCCTCCATCTACGCGGTCAGAGAGATCCTGGACTCACGTCGTCGGGGAGGTCACCTTGAATACCTCATCGACTGGGAGGGGTATGGACCAGAGGAACGCTCCTGGGTGCCTAGAGACGATGTCCTGGATCCTACGCTACTCGCCGATTTCCATCGCGACCACCCAGATCGTCCTGCCCCTCGCAGTCGTGGCCGTCCTCGGCGGCGTGTTAGGGCGTCGGGAGCCGCCCCTGGAGGAGGGGGTAGTGTCAGGCATTCACCACAGCCACCTTCACCTGCCACACCACCCGGAGCACCGCCCACTCGTTCCTCATCACCGGAGTTTTGATCACGCACACCTGTAGCTGATTAACTCCACCCTTTAATTAGAGCACTGGTTCCATTCTCACCTTGTCGGGTCTACCGTTTACACCTCCTACGTTAGCTCCTGACTCCTTATGCTGTTCTTTTGGACTCTGCTCTCCGTGTTCCGGCTGGACTTATTGTGGCTCTATATCGGACTTATATCTGCTCATCACTACCAGGACTGTCAGCTAAGCTATTTCTCTGCATTTCAAACTACTGCTCTGTTCGTCAATTACTGTGAAATAAATCTCAAACTCAACTGTTACTTACCTCTCGTCTCCTCCTGTGTGTGTGTGTGTGACACCTATTTAACTACCAACAAAAGTCATTTTAACTTTTGTTAAAAAAAAAAGAATCTTTTCTTGTTGTTGCTTAAGCACGTTTCACATTACACTTCACAACAATACTGTAAAATGTTTGATTGCAACTTACTACATGAAGATGAGTTATCAGCACTGCATTGTTATTATTTGTGTATATTTTCACAAAAGCCAGTATAAACTGTGATGCTAACAAAAAATATAAGGCCAATAATATTCTTGCAACTTGTGGGTTTATGCAATGCCTCAGAGACATGCAAATGACAGCAGCTTCAGGTAAATTGGGTTTTATTAGAGCTGAGAAAACAATGATGACTTCGATCCAAGGACTCTCATAATTTGTTGTCAAATTTCAAAGTTTTTCCCGATCCACCAAACCTAATGGAAATATAATGAAGGCTAAATCACCAACTATCTTTTGGAAACAGTGTTTCAATTTCTCAAAACAGCTCACTTAAGTTATTTTCAGCTGAAATCTGAATCAACATACACTGAAGCAAATTACAAAATTCAATGAAAACTTTACACTGTAAAAAAAAAATCGGTAAAATTTACAGCAAAAAAACGGCAGCTGTGGTTGCCCGATTTTTATCATAAAAAACAACGTTTCACATTTTTCTGTTTTCACTTAAATTTACCAGTAAATACCATTTAAATACCATTTCATTAACTGATATAATGTTAATGTACCAACCTATTAAAGTACTGAAATCTGTTTTGTACCTTTGTAATACACTGATAACCACCAAAAGCAGGTGGTGATGAGAAAGTCACATGATGAACCAAAGCCTATAACAAGCTGCTTTTAAATACGAACATATATAGTAGGTGCACAGTGTCATTCACGAAACTGAAGTAATGCAATAAACATTAATTTAACAACATTAGATGTACATTTAAAAACATGTAACACAGGGAATTATTTAATTACTGTAAATTTTACAGTTTTTTTTACTGTTAACCATTTAACATTTTTTTTTTTTACTGTAGCATTTTTACGGTTTTTTACCATTAAATTCACAGTCATTTTTTAAAGTGTATTTAAAATTTGTGAACACATACATTACATTAATCAACTGCTTGACTTCTGTCTCTTCACAAAATTCCTATATTTGACCATTTCACAAGATCAAAACACAATGTTTTGATCACAATGGCAGTGAGATGTTATTTCATGCAGGAGAGCAGATTAGAGAAAAAAACGATATCCAATCTTTGAAGCTGCTTGTTATTCATACTGTGGTCCATCCAGGGGGGTATGTTTCCTGCTGTGCATAAACAAATAAGGTAGGAAATTGATGGGGGCTGCACAGAAAGCCTAATGAAATGGCGAATTGCTCTGCCTCCTTTGAAGAACGGCGAGAAGCCCTTAAGGAACACAAGGAGAAATGTGATTTCTCTCCTCCTTTTGCTCTTTCTTTTCTTTTCTCTTTGTTCTTTTGTCCCTCCCTTCTCTGTCCCCCCACTCTCACCCTTTCTATCGCTCACGTTCTGTCTCTCTCACATACACACACATATACACATTCCCCCTCCCTATTTTTCTTATTTTCCTGAGGACAGAGTAGCTTGGCACATGACATTGATTTCCATCAGCGTTTGGAAATAACCTCGCTGTTGCCCAGGCAACACACATTTACCTTTTCTGTCTTTTTTGCATATTGGTGTGAGTTTTTCCATCAGTGAGGGAACGAATGTGGAACGGTGATGACAAATGTGCTCAGGTGGGGCACCGAGCAGTAATGCATGTGTGTGTATATGTGTGTAAGTAATAAATGGTGATGCTCAACGCGAGCGGGGCGATGCAGCGGGACTGGGGGAGGGGTAAAAAGAGTGCTTGGGTGTTGAGATGAATATTCTTCTGTGATCAAACAGCAGGCCAGAGGACCACTCTCATTCTCCCATTAACACATTTCAAATGCTGAAAACCATTTCTGGAAGTGTTCCAAGCAATGGTGATTTTGTTGCCCTCCTGATCTCATGGCAATTCGTACATAGTTTACGAGGTGGCTAATTTGTACGAATTCGTGTGATTTTTGCTAAATCTCATGTTATTGATTCCCCAATTTGTATGAAATCGTACGAATTACCTATCCCTAACCCCACTCCTAAACCTACCCAACACTGGGGTGTGATAAAATCGTACAAAATCGTACAAATGATGTTGTACAAATTTGTACAAATTATCCACCTCGTAAAATAAGTATGAATTGGTCATGAGATAGCGTTGACTGAAGCATATATTTTTACTTTGAGTATATAATTTTACTACTGCAGTGTTATTTATGTATTATTTCTATACTATTATAGTATTTAATAATATTTTGAATGAGCTTTTCTATTGCTCTATTTTCAGTTTTTAGTTCCTATAGCACAGTACTTTCACTTGCCACATTCAA
Source organism: Labeo catla (assembly GCA_012976165.1). Classification (NCBI taxonomy): domain Eukaryota; kingdom Metazoa; phylum Chordata; class Actinopteri; order Cypriniformes; family Cyprinidae; genus Labeo; species Labeo catla. Next base: position 381,828 of record VONZ01000523.1, read on the forward strand.
ATGCTTTGTACTTTCATTCAAGTAGAAATTTAAATTTACAGCATGTTTTTAGGACAATGTGGCATGATATTGGTGATGGGACTGTCCTGCATTAGCAGGACATTACTAAAATGTACTGTGTTGTGCAGATGTTGGGCCGTCTGGAGTGGTTAACAGTTTGGCTTCTAGATCTCTGATCGTAATTGCTATATTATAAACCCTAAGTCCCTCCTGTCTAGAAGCCAATACAGCGAGAGTCTAGAGGGAGATATTCCATATCTGCATTTTATATTCCAGATATTCCATATCTGCATTTTACACTCCCACATACACACAAATTGGAATGAATAGTAATGATTGGAGACAAAGCTCCTCAGTCTCAGAAATAAAGACTGGCATTGCCAATATGTTGGTAAAAAGCAATTTGCACCTGAACTGGGTTCTGTCTCCAATTTCCCCACACCATAAGTGTGCTGCCCAGCCCCTTCTCACTCAGACATTGTGTGAGCGTGTCACATGAATGCAACACATAGATCCATCCAGTGCTACAAATCGCCAAGACTGGATGAACTGGTTGGATAAAGTTTCCACTTTCACAATCAACTGTTTGATATGCAGCACTGCACAAAAAACACATCCATTTCCATCATCTCAAGATTCGATGGGGGATTTGAGGAGTTTTTGGATGTATTAGAGTCTGGGGATTGAGAGCCCAAATCAGGTTTTACTGGAACTCAAAAGCACCTCACCTGCTTATTCAGTGTAGAGTTCATTTTGATATGAAGATAGAAGGCTTAAAATACCCTTATAAGACTTCAGCTGGGTCTACATAAACAAATTTGTTATTACCAAATTCATGAGGAGGGGAAAAAGAACCCAACTTGGAGATGTGGATTGCTCCTGGAGGGCAATGTTATTATTTTTCGGCCACTGCAAATGTATTCCTAGCAATCAGGTATTTGAGAAAGGGCAAATTTGCATAGCTACCACAGGAGAGTAAATCTGATCATATAAATGTAAATAAGGAAAGATTTAAGTACGTTTTCACATAAAAAATAAGTTGAAAACTGCGTATGCATGGGCATGTGTGTGGGTGAGACATAGATAGTAAAGGGTGAAAGAAAGAAAGAGTGTGAGAAACACAAAGGGCTGGAGCGCACTGTAACTGTGCATCTAACAGCAGACTTATTATCATTTCCCACTGTCTCATAGAGCATAACAAGACACTACACCCACCCTAACACAGGGGGGCGGCAGAGATTTAATAACATACTTTTCCACATAATTCTTTTTCTTTCTTTGCTTAGTGAAGTGGCTTTTACATAAATGTGCTGCACGCTTTCCTCTTGATAACAAAACAATCACAACAAAATGACAGAGGCGAGCAAACAGCAGATAAGAAGGCATCAGTTCATAGAGACTTAGATATGCACCACCTCTGTAATTCACCTGCATGATGTCAGCAGATGAGGTAACTGAAATTACACTGTTATGATGCTGTTATGATTTGATTATAAAGCATATTTGAGACTATGAGACTATAGTTTTCTTTGTATGACACATTGACATTACTGTAACAGAATGGCTCTTTCAGTATTATCCTGAACATGTAAGCATTTATCTCATGTGAGAGGCTCTCTGGAGCATGTGTAAGTGCCACATCCTTTTGATTTCCTGACAAAAACGTCCGAGTCATCCCAATTTTAAGTTTCGTTATAAGCCGTTTACACATTGGCAATAAACAAAGTGATTAATACATGAAAAATCATACATATAGCCACTATGAGAACCATTTTAAAAGGGTCATTGGATGCCCATTTTCCACAAGCTGATATGATTCTTTAAGGTCTTAATGAGAAGAATATAACATACTTTGTTTACAATTTCTCAGTGGTAGTGTAAAAAACACCCTTTTTACCTTGTCAAAATCAGCCCTGATCAGAGCGAGCCATTCTATTGCATCTTCCCTTAAATGCTAATGAGGTCTGCTCACCCCGCCCCTCTCTTCTGATGAGCCGGTCTGTTTACTTTAGCCATATTTAGCCGTGTTAAGCCGCGAAACTTGCTAAGTAGTACATTATTAAGAAAGGCAATTTGCAAAGATGCATAAAACCCCTTATACTTACTTCTGCTGTAGGTGAAGCTGCATCACCAATTATTCGTCAATTAAACATAGATGCATTTATGTAGATTGCCAGGCGCATTGCTTTCTAAAATGAAAGAAACGTTAATCCTCTGTGTCTTCAGCGGCTCAGATGTCGGGAGTAAATGATGACTGCTATGATGATTATTACATCCAACAACAGAACACTTTAATTGTTCAATCAGAGACATTCTTGTCTTCCCCTGCGCATGTCCTGATTTTGCTGAGTTAGATGTGTTCCTGGGACAACATATTTTGTTGACCCTGGAACAACATTTTAATCCAAAATTTTAATCTTGACCACATCCCTACACCTAAACCTAAACTTACACATGAGTAATCCCTTAAATCAGAGGTAATGATAGATGAATGACACTGATGTACAACCACCAAACACTGACTGTAAGCCTAAATTTCATAAAAACTGTAAACTGTTTTTTCAAATCTGATTGGTTAATCACAATGTTGTTCCAGGGTCAACAAAGATGTTGATCCAGGAACATGTCGTACTTGGTAAAATCAGGTTCTGCCTTCCCCTGCACCGGAGTCGAAACAATGCCGGTCGGAGTCAAACTGTTCACAGTTCACTCAGAGCAGGTCTAAGGTAAGACGCGCATGTCAATCAACTATCGTGGGAGCAGCCTTTGCCGGTATGGCGTCACACTGACAAGAAGCTGAGAATGGCTGAAATAGGGGATATTTCTTATAAAGATTACAAAAATGCCACCGGGTGTATTTTTATCACAATAGGGTGGTTGTGTACACACACTGCCAACATACATTTATGTTCAAACAACATGTAAAAGTAAATTTTGCATCCGATGACCCCTTTAAAGTGTAATGACATCTAAGGACCACTTTGTAATGCATTCTACAGTTAAAATGAAACAAAAGTCCAGTGTTTCCACTACCACACTAAGCAACTTATGCAATTGCAAACCTGCAGGCATTTAATAACTGATTTGGCTATTATTTGACTATTATACAAATGCCTGTCACTCTGCAGAGTCTACAGAAACTTTTAATGACATTTATTAAAACGAGTAACTTAACCTTTGCAAGCATATTTATTTTTGCTTATGTGACTCATTCAGCAATTTGTAAGTGATTAAAACACTCAGGTGTAGATTACCAACTTGTAATCAAGTTATATTAACATTATACACACACTCATATCAAATCTAAAGAGCCTCAGGTCTCAAAATGGCTGCAAATCAGAGCACAAGAAAAATTTCACCTATCCAGGAAGGTAAGGCACTGTTCATTAGGCCATAGCGACTCAACATGATACAACACCGGTAACCTGGGTCTCAACAAAGCAGGTATTAACTCTTTTATCCCACCTTGACAGCTTGTAGTGACATTAACAGTTACAAAGGGACTGGTAGGTTTGCAGCAGTTGCATTGACTTAAGATATTTAAGTAGGTCTGAGGGACCTTGAATTTTGCTAAGCTCTTTACTGGAAAGATTGGAAGCTAGCAGTAAGGCAGGTTTGAAAAGCACTACTCTATCTTTAACTGTACAAAACAAACACGTTTGTCTGAGAGTGGTCTACTTTTATAAAACATGTTTGCAAAAAAAAAAACAAATCAAAACCTGAAACAACTTACCTACAATACCAAAAAACCCAACAATAACAACAACAACAACAACAACAACAAAAAACAACAACAACAGTTCAGCAGTTGTCTTACTGACACAAGGAGATAAAAATTTTTAGAATGCTCATTCAGTCAGATAGATACTGGCAAGTCCGACATAAATTGGGGGACTGATTAATATTTTATCAGATCACTCACAGCATGTCAGTATACAGAATTATAAGTCAGCCCCTCTAAGTATATCCACTGGTGTTCCACAAGGATCTATTCTGGGTACTTTGCTTTTCACATTGTACATCAATGATCTTCCATCAGTCTGTCCTAGACTTATTTGTGATTATATGTTGTCAGAGGCCACTTTGATGTATGTGCATTCCATGATTATTTCTCTTATGACTTATTGTGTAACTACTTGATTTGCAAGCTAGTATAACCACTCTGAAACCACTGGAGTCTTTGTATAAACAATCACTAAAAACTCTTGATTAGAAATCAGCTTAGTTTCATCATTGCTCAATACTAAAAAATATAATTTGCTAAGCTGGGATAACCTGATCATATATGTAGATCATTATGTAATGTTTAAGACTATACAAAGCCTGACTTCACCATTAAAACAGTTTGTGAATATTAGAACAACAGCTCACTAGTGCACAAGGGGTGGGGAAAGAGGGGACTGTATTACTCCCCTCAAAAAAATGTAAATTTAGTCAGTCTGTATTCTCAGTCAAAGCTGCAAGGGAATGGAATTCCCTCCCATCAACAATTAGAAGACTAGATTAGTATGGTTCTTTTCAGTTTCATTTAAAAAAAAAATGGTTACTGACAACTCAGCACTGTCAACATTAGTATTGTTAACAGTAGACTTCTTGTACTATTAGGGTATATGTCAAACTTTTTATGTGTATATGTGTGACTTTTTAAGGGTGTACAGATGAAAAATAGAATTTTTGGCTAATCCTGGCACATTTACAGTTTTGTTTATTAATGTGCATTGCCCCTGTAAACAAATAAATCAAACTAAACAAAATTAAAATGGAGGACACGCTAGCTAAGGTAGCTAATTATATAGCTGGATAGCTAGATAGCTAGACAGATAGATAGATAGATAGATAGATAGATAGATTAAATGCAAATTCTTGTAAATCTGTTTTACACATTTCAACCAGTAAAATGCTTTTGCAATTTTATCAACTTTTGTCAAATGACTAATATAACCATGAAAGAGGGAGGCTAACTCTTAGACAAAGAATCTGTGTGCATATTAGTTAAGACAGCTATTTTAGGCTTCTACTATGTTGTTATTCTGGATTTTAATGCTACAAAACTCATTATGCAATGATGCAAGAGGGTTTTTCATCAGTAATGCTCAATAGAGACGCCTCATTGCCCTTCGTAAAAGATCTGCAACAACATACCTTTCTATTTATCCCTGTGTTTACTTCAACTGCAAGACTGGCAAACATTAATTCAAGCAAATCACTCCCCTCCAGAGAGGACCGGCATGATATTTCTCTCTGCTGTAGAATCTAATTAAATTTGCAGCTGTCTTTTAATCAAAATTAGGCTAATTTGCATATGGGTAGGGTAACAGCCCCACCTTCCTTTGTAAAAAGACTTGGCATCATGCCAGGAGACAGTCAGAAAATAGGGTCCCGGTGTGAGAATGCCGCGTGTACACGTGTCCATGTGAGTATTAATTTGAAGAGGGTGGGGGAGTAGAGGTAAAAGGCGACAAGCAGATGAGGTAAAATGGAAATCAAAATTACGCAAGCGAACAAATTGATGCTAGCAATTTAGATAGACTAACAAACAATGTGGGCATTTGCAAAATTGGCTCAAGGGTATTGCGAACAGAGCAATGCGGAGAGCTGTCTCAACAGAAAACTCAAAATCACTGAATTGCATCAGGTTAATTCCTAAAATTAGCAAGTATAACGAAACATGCACATTAAATATTTCAAAGTGGTTAACATACAGTAATTCATTATCAGCAATTACCTTGGTTTTCTTGGTCTTAACAGATGTGCTAGCGTTGCGGCGATTAGCTGATCTTTAGAAGGATGACAGGCTTTTGTTTTGGAGCTTGTTGACTTTCATAGAAGAGGATCAGAGGGAAATGAGAGAGGACGACGACTTCTTATGAGGAGACTAAGGACTTGAGTTAGATGCCATCAGTGTGTATACACTCACACATGCATGCACACAAAAATGATTAGCAAGCTATCTAGCTACCTAGCTAGATGGAGACTTCTACTATTAGCTAATTTTAAAGCAAATGTAAAATTTTTAGAATAAAAAATAAAAGACACAAAGCACAAAACACCAAAAACTCACCTCTGTTGGCATAATTTGCATGTGTTGACCTGTTTTAAGGAAGATATTAAACTGGGGTATTAAAACATTGGTTGATGCAAGATGCAACAACATTGAGAACAAGACAACATTTATTGACTGTTAATATGTAAGCCCTCACACATGTGCACTAATATGTTCTTTATAAATTTAAAAAGCCATAGTTTCTATTAAGTATTAAGTAGCTGGACTTGATGGCTGGACCATAGTTTCTATTAAGCTGGACTTGAACATTATATAGTTGTAGAATAGCAGACTAGCAATGCATTTAAATATTTGCTTAAAACAGCATGCACAAACCCAATTATTCCTTTAATATGAAAAAAAGGATGAAATCTCAAAATGACCACACTTTTTGTGTAGTTTGTAAAGTGTAGTTTTACAATACATATACAGTAAAAAAAACACCACTGAATTCTTTGATCGTGTCACTTCCTGTCTAATGAGATACCTTCATCTGATCAATGGATCCTTCACTGCTTATTTCTCAATTCACTGATTTCCCACTATCACTATCTGCATCTGCATGCAGATTTTATAACAATAACCAATCAAATTTGCTGGTATGTTGAAAGTAATTTGTTCATTTTAAGTAATGCTTTTACACTTTTAAATTTCCTTTTAATGTTTGATGGTTGAAAGATGAGTAATCATTTGTTGGAAAGTTATAAAATAAAATAAAATAAAAAATATATATTTTTTACATTCATAGACCAAACATTTATCTAATTGTTTACAGTTTAAAAGCAGCACCTCTCATTGTAGTAATTAAATATTTGCTTAGTTATCACAAAATATTTTTGTTGTAGATCATTAGCCATTATGCTGCCTCAGAAGCTTGTATAAATTCAGTTCAACTTCTGTTCAAAGTCATAATGCTAGATAGGACAGAGCGGCAACAATTCAATTGCTTAACCTTCTGGATGCAGCCAGAACCTTCACTCACCTGAGAAGCCCCAGGAAGAACCAGAATCCTTTCTGCAACCTAATATCAACCCATCCAGTGATCCCGAGATGATCATATAATGGAGGACGTAACCACCGAGCCTGCTCCACTGGGTTGCCCAGCTGATATGACCTTCAACCCTACCTCTCAGTGGCTTACACTTTGGTCAGGTTTTTTCCTGTGGGACCAATAGAGCCCTCTCACTTCTTCAGGACTTGTTCTGGTGACCACGAGTAGACAAAGATGTCAGAAGGTTGGTTCAGGGATGTCAGGAATGAACCATGTGTCCAAACACCTTAGTACCTACCTACCCTAACTACCAAAACTCCTAACTCTGTCCATCCCTACCAACTGGGAGTGGACTCTATCACTAATCTCACCTCTTCCAGTGGATATACCTGTGTGCTAATTACTGTGGCTGGTTCTCCAAGGCCTGTAAATTGGTCCCTCTCAAAATACTGCAGTGAAGATGGCCGAACTTCTGTTTAGTCATATGTTTTGTGGGATTTCATAGGATATCCGAAAATGGCCCTTAGTTTGCATATTACATATGGAAGGCCATCTTTAAACTCCTGGGTATGACCATCAGCCTTTCTACAGCAGTGATTTTCAGTCCTGGTCCTGGGGTACCACTGCTCTGCACATTTTGTATGTCTCCCTGACTACACCTCCCAGTTACACTGGTCCATTTACCAAGACTTTTCAAAATTAATCTTCTCTGTGACTTGTCTTTAAAGATCTCATTCAGAAGTCCCAAGTCTCCAGCAGTCTCCTCCCTGCTTACCTCTATTTACTTACCTGTAATACTCACTGCAACTGGCCTCGTTGCCCCACCTTTCTGAAGCACATCGATTTCTACAAAGCTCATCACTCTGAAAAGTACAGTATGCTCTGATTGGCCAACATCCAGTGTGTTGTGATTGGGCGAATACCTCAAGCGTATGATGGAAATGTTATGCCCCTTACCATGTTGTGATGCCATGTCCCAGCGCGACGAGACAAAAACAATGAAACTTATTATAAATAAAGCATTTGTTTCACCCAGTGGGGACATAATTACTGATTATAATGACATACTGTATTTTTATGCGTTGCACCACACCCATAAAACCATATCTGCATTTGTGATCATAGAAACAACAAAAAAGCACTATACACTGCTCAAAACACACGTTTTAATAGTCAGTAGCAAATTCTTTAAATATGAAAGTGTATTTACAGGCTGTGAGTCAGAAGCAGCAGACTGTTCTTGCAAAGTTGAAATTTTATAGTTGGAACTTTATAGAAACAGCCTTTGGGCATTGTAGGCTACTCTCCCAGGTTCAGGAAATAATCCTCCCTAAAATGTTATGCACACACTGGAATATTTGGGTTGTACTGATCTGGAACTGTGTTGTAAATATAGCTTAATCACTGATTTCTGGTTGTGTACTCATTTGGAAGGCCAAACAAATTAGTTTTGCTTTCGCTACAAAACACACTGTGTCTCCACAACATGGCAGTGGTGACAACAACACTACAGTACAGCAAGAATAAAAGTTACGCCTTCTTTCTTTGCGTATACATTTGGGCATTGTTATGCAAATCTTCCCACACAGTGATATAGATTTGTGGGGGCGTATCTGAATGAGGCATTTTAGTAAGGCATGGCTGAGTCTTTACTTTTATAAAGAATATCTCTTTGGGTTTAAGACTTTAATCTTTGCAACTTTGCGAATCTTATATATCCACAAACATTTGTAAGGCTCCAAAGACAAAGGAAAACATAAAATCTCATCATATGACACCTTTAATTATGACCAGATTATCAGCTGTGTTGTCTACCAGTCTTTCGTACATGCTGTACTTACATATTCATGTGAATATGATACTCACTATTCATGTGAATACAGTTGTACATTTACATTTCTAACTATATTCATGATTTATAGAGACCTATAGATACAATATAAAACTCAAATATGCTATAAATATATCTCAAAGGTATTGCCAGCCACTATTGAAATAACCATTTAATGACTTATTTTCCACTTTCTTGTAACTTACTGAATATACACACAAGCCCAAGGATACAGATTACTTCATTTACTATCAGTTTCTCTCTCCCTCTGCTGGAGGCTCCTGGTGAAATGACACTTTGATTATTTCCATAGCTGGATAAATAAAGTGCTAAATAAATGTTTCCTGTTTTCATTAGGCTTCTGTACGGAATATGGCTTGTTTCATCTCTTTGTTTTAAAGATTATATTTTCGCTATGCTATTCTTATATTGAGTTTAGCAAAATTTCCTCATGATCATTACCTCAGAGACCTTATAAGGAACATATTACCCTTCTGATTCATAAACTTACATCAGCTTGTGATGATATGCAGAACAAATCAAAAGCTCAGCAGTCTCTTACTTTAGCTATAATTGAGCTATATGTAATGCTTTTTTGTCCTACAACATGAAGTGCTTAAAAATATATTCCTTATTTGAACCAATTCTTTGTTAAGACTAAGAAATAAGCAGATTCAAAATTAGACGACAATAAAAAATAGCAATCTTTATTTTTTCTAAATCTACAATAGTAAGATAAATCTTACCTTATACTACAACAAAATACAATGGGTGTACAATATTCATAAAATAATCTGTTTTAATGTATAGAATATTTCTGGCCATTCGGGGCATAACATTGCTCAATATGGGTTGAATAGAACATTATAAGAGACTAGGATATGTGGTTTCCATTCATTATGGCTACAAAATAGCATGACTGACACCAATAATTTTCTGACAGCCAGGACAGAGACAACCATGTAATTTTTCAAATGTTATGCAAATAATTAGGCAGCAGTGGGTGGGACTTAGGAACCTGAGACTAGAATCTAAACTGTCCCCATTTTTTAAGCAGTATGCTTTAACTTAAAAAGAAAGAAAGAAAAAACAATCTTTTTAAATGGAAATATAAGTAACAACTAAGTATATAAATGTTGTCCACATGGTCAGAATTTTTCCTTCAATAGAAAAATGGTTAGCATATGTCTCATATATTAAAAACAGCTGGCATATATTATTCATCTTCTCCCATATTATTCAAATATTAGCCCAGAAAATATTTTTACAATTTTGGACACTTAGTCACAGAACAAAATGTATGAATTATCAAAAATGTTCTATCACCTATTTTGAAGTGAGGAAAAAAAAAAAAAAACACTTAATAAATGAATATGTTGAAATGCAACTTGTTTTGATATTTTGCTGCTGTATATAATGTAAAGACATCAATGCACTTTTAAATGTGGCTTAAGTGTCCAAAAATGTTTAGGGGTAACTGTATGGTTTTTACTGACAACATGAAATACATCTATCAACATCTATGGTCACATGTATATTATAGAATACAGATAGAGAACAGAATGGCTCAGGACTTGCTTTACTGAATACTGATAACCGAGGAAAATAAAAAATAAAAAATAAAAAATAAAAAAATAAAAAAAATAAAAGGTGGGTACAGGTGCTTTGGGTCACTGTGGTGCTATTCTGGAATTCTACACCTGACCTACAAAAGCCACACTGTAACATTTGGGTAACACAATGCTGTATATAAATACATAACCCTTTACAAATTCAAAAATGTTTTTGTAAAACAAAAAGAACATTTAATTTCACATAAGTATGACAAGGCCTTTACAATTAAAAAGCACAACAATAAGTACAATGAAAAAATAAATGAACAATATTTTAAAAAAATGCAAACATAGCACAAAGCACATGAGAATTTTATAGATCGGTAAAGATACCACACAGGATAGAGTCACTACAACAAGGGGGATACTAAAACTGCATTATGTTTATACTCAACTAAAATGTTATTCATACAACGCTTTAATCAAGATCAAAACTCTTGCCTAAAAGTGAGTGATTGCATAGTCAGAAGTTCTGTAATAAACCATAGATTCTTTTCCACATTTCTTTGTTCCTTTATATTTTTAAATAGTGAAAAAGGTAATTTATTTGTGGTTTTATGCTCTAGAGACCCTTGTTTTTATACTCTATAGCCATAAAGTATGATTTTGTTCAAATTGCAATTTAACCACTTATTTGTTATGATAGAGAGCTTCAAGCATTATGGTATATTGAACTTCTGACAGATGTCATTTTTTTCTGAGTTCTGAGCTGTTAATATAAATGAGAACACTGAAAACATAGTAACACATCTTTAATAAAACTCTCATTACAGAACATCACATTTTGCTACACGCTTGAAGATTCATATTCAACAGATAGGAAATATTTTTGGTGTTATAAAACAATAGTCAACAGAGACAGCCAGGCAAAATGATGAAGGCAGAATGAAAATTAAAGGATTAAAGGACAAAAAAGATAGATGGGCGGACTGATTGATGGATGGGTGGATGGATGGATGGATGAATGAATGGTCAGACAGACATCTACATCTCATGGGAGAGGACTTCATGCTCAGGTATGCCATTGGCGTTGATTGCTGACTGCCCGTTTGGATGCGTGTTATTCTCATTGAGTCTGCGTACGCGGTACATCTCATAATGGATGCTGCTTGTGATATCTTTGATGTTCTGCATATGAGTTCTAGAAAACAGAGCGAACACATACTGAAATATATTTAGTGACAAATGAACTGTAGTTTTGTTTATACAAACACTCTAAAAAAACATAAATGTTGAATTGTTGAATACCTGATTAGCAGGTCCCGCAAGTAGGCAAACTCGCAGTGTGCAGTGTTCTCAACTGCAAAAAATAATAATAAACAAAGATGATAAAGTGGTTTTAGAAAGTATATCAGTCATGAAAAAATAGATATAAAAATAAATAAATAAAAAAACAAACAAACAAAAAACATACTACTTTATCATATAACATTGTTTAAAAAGACTGTATAAAAAGTCTGACACTGTATGTTGGTATAATTTGCTTTTGTGCTTGGTGTGGTAACATTTTATTGACACTAGATGGCAGTGCTGTAACAGACAACAGTATTTGAGCAGCAAAATTCTTAAAGTAACATCACATTTAAAACAGACCACTGGGAGAGTGAGCACAAGCAATGGGAATTAAATCATTAATAATTAAAGCATTTGAGAATGGTAAATTATTAAAAATTATTTTATGTTGATCAGTTAAACACTAACATGTAAGGCTAAAAATTAGCGAATCTGTACTCCTATTGGTAATCGCATTGAATTTCCAGGAATTCGTAAGGAAAACTTTCACCTTGCATTGCTAACAGTCTTTGTCTGCTTTATTTGACTGCTCACTGCAAATCAATAACCTCCGGGTCACAGAAAATCCCAGTCAGTGTGAACGGCACTTAACTTTTGTATGTAACACACAAAAGCATGCTAATAAAAAGACTGCACTTAGACTGCCACCATTCCTCACAGATGAATGCTATTAGACTGATTCTACCTTCAACCAAACTTAAACTTTAACATCCCTCCTGTCCATGCAAGGTTGAGCTTTTCTTATTAATACTGGCCAGACTTTCTATGAGAAGGAATAGTTTGAACTCTCATCGGTATAGTGATTTATTCCTTATGCTCTCTATTTCTGCCGGGTGAATCGGGAACAGGAACTTGATTTGCTCTTGGCAGCAAGAATGAGAACCAGTTCCCATACCGTAGACACAAACACCACATAGAAATGTGAATTTGTGTTTTAGGGCTGTAAGTTTAGCAATTACTTCCATCCTGTTTTTCTCATGTCATGTCTCATGTCTCATGACACAAACAAATGCCAAGAAGCTATAAAACAAACACCTTTTTAATTTTTAACAAGACAATTTATATTTCTAAAACTGCATTAAAATGCAATTTTAAAAAGCAAATTTACTATAATTATATTTGATTTATTTTCTGATGATCTATGATAAGTAACAGTAAGATTTTTTTAGAAGAAGTCTCTTCTGCTCACCAAGCCTGCATTTATTTGATCAAAATGATAGCAAAAACAGTAACATTCTGAAATATTTTACTATTTAAAATAACTTTTCTATTTGAATATATTTTAAAATATAATTTATTCCTGGGATTTCAAAGCTGAATTTTTAGCGTCATTACTCCAGTCACATGATCCTTCAGAAATCTGCTTAAAAAACATTTATTATTATTATTATTATTATTCAGGTTTCTTTGATAAATAGAAAATTCAGAAGAACAGCATTCATCTAAAATGGAAATCTTTTGTATCATATAAATCATCATTTATCATATAAATGTTTTTATCATCATGTTTGATCAAATTAAAGCATCCTTGCTAAATAAAAGTATTCATTTCTATAATTTCTTTTTATTTCAGATAAATGCTGATATTTGGATCTTTCTATTCATCAAAGAATCCTGATAAAAAAAATCTATTCAACTGTTTTAAATATTAACAACAACAACAACAACAACAACAATAATAATAATAATAATAGTTTCTCGAACAGCAAATCAGCATGTTAAAATGATTTCTGAAGGATCATGTGACACTGAAGACTGGAGTAATGATGCTGAAATTTAGCTTTGATCGCTGGAATAAATTACATTTTAATATATTTTTAAATAGAAAGCAGTTGTTTTAAATAGTAAAAATATTTCACAATATTATTGCTTTTGGTGTATTTCGGATCAAATAAATGCAGGCTTAATGAGCAGAAGAGACTTCTTTAAAAAACTTAAAAAAAAAAAATCTTACTGTTCAAAAACTTTTGACTGCCACTGTATTTCCATTTGAAAAAAAGTGACATTAAAAAACAACTGTTATTTAGCTCAGCTGTTTAAATCTGTTCAAATACAGTAAATAAAACAGTATATAACATTCCTTACACACAACCAAATGTTTTTAAATCAAGAAAAAAAGGCACAGAACATCAATCCAACAACAAAGCTCACTGCCAGAAAGGATGTGCAGATGTGATTTTGGGCAAGAAAAAATAAGATTGAAGAAGACTGTTGTAAGAGAGGCTGAATGTTTGTGTGTGCACTACCTTCTACTGTCCCCCATCTTGTTTTCCTGCCCAGAAGTCTTTTTCCGTTGACCTGATATTCTTGATCGCTTCCCACCACAGCAAATGGGATCATCTCCTAAAACAGAGATTACATGAAAACCTTCAATATACAAAAACAACACTTGGAATTATAATATACTGTGCATTCAGGCAGAAACAAAAGACAAAAGCGGACTTCATGAACTGTAAGTCATGAACAAGCTCTTTTTAACACGTACTGCAGTAGGAGTGATTGAGTTGCAGAAATAAAAATGACAAGTAGACATACCCTAATCTTCTCATTAATCATTCTGTCCTCTGCATCCTCATCAAACTCCTTTTGAGGATAGATGTCGATTTCATTGGCTCGCAAGTCCTCTCTTATCTGCACAAACCAGAAAGAATCCAAGAAACAGGGTTTAGTTCCTCATTCATCTTTGGAAGACATGCATGAGAGTGTGTCCACAGAACATTAAGTCATTTAAAAAAATAATGTTGTTACTAACCTACATGACTGACTTCTATTATACACAGAATAAATTTTAAGGAATGTACTGGTTGCCATTTTCCATGCAGTTAATGAGGACTGGAGCTATCAATCTTAAAACGGTGCAAAAGCAACTCAGAAATGGTCCATTCAACTCATACTGCAAGTAATCAGAAGCTATACAGTAATTTTGTGTTATGTACAGATGAAAATATCAAAGTTTTTCACAAAGTGAATTTGATAACTGAATTAGTCCCACTGGTGAACAAACCGTTCAGACCCTTTTCATAAAATAATTATGAGCGGACATTGTTTGTTTTTAGTCAATTTGCAACTCAACAAACTGGATCCCAGTTTAATTTTAGTATATGCAAATGTGCACCCAATCCATTCTTCAGAACTTTTCCTTTTCTGTTCCACCAGAGAACGCAAGTCGAGTAGAAGGATGATTTATTTAATTTTTGGGTAGACTTTTCCTTTAATGGCACATTCCACACTGTACATTAAGGGTCACCATGCTTTTCAGATGTCAGATTGAATAATCGTAACCCATGTGACTTCAGACCTCTGGCAGTGAAGATTTAAACTAGCCATTGGAAACATAATGAAAAGAATGCAGCGAGAAAGCTTTTAGCCAGCAGGAGGCTTTAATGAATGATGACGAATCAAAACTACACTCTTCACAGAATGCACTCTGAGCCGGTGTTTGTTTTGATTATCTGCTTCCATGTGCGTGACGTCCTGTGGTGGACATCAAAGCAAATAAACCAGATAAATTCAGCAGGTCCACATCAATGTTCTCAAGGTTGAAAATAGTGTCACCCTACTCTCCTGTCAGGTCAAAGGCCGTATGAGGTGGAGGAAAAGGATCTAAGGATTGCTCGCTGACCACACAGCCAAACATAACAGTTGTGTACAAGCCTGAAGAGCTTCTAGAGCCTGGGGTTTGTTCTGTTTGGCAGGTGAAGCAAATGTTAGGAGGAAACGGTAGCTTGGACACCCACTGAGTTTCCTCTGGCAGCTTTTAGACAGGCAAAATCAATAGATGTTAAGCGAGGTGAAGTAAGACAGGGATAAAGTTGCCTTCACCCACTACGAGAGCATAAACCAAACATGTTCATTGAATAAAAACATGAAATAATCATACAAATTATTCATTCAGCTGAATCACTTCAGTCAGTAGTTAATTACTTGGAAATTAACATCTCTTCTTACTGCTGGACAGCCTGTTATTACTGTACATTAAAGGGTAAGTCATTGGTTCACATGTTCGTGCTGCTTTTATGGCAAACCTCCACATATTGTACCAACTCCAGCTGGCCACTGCTGGATTTATCCTGTGAACTGCCTCTACCAGCCTGTGAACTTCTGCCAAGTTACAACTTAAGTTGAGGTCAAATAAAACACAAAGTGCTTCACCAGCCCCTGAACCCAAAAAAGATTCAACACAAAATTACTCAACCAGATCCAGGGCTTTTCCTACATAATTAAGAATGTCCAAGCAGGATTAAAGATATTTTCCCACATCGATTCTACAAATTCTGGGTGGTTATAGAAACTACTTTCAAAAGTAAAGCATGAAGCACAGCTCACACAAAAGTTACTTTTTAAACTTAGCCGTTTTCTGTTGGTCAACGCAGTGTATCCACATGACCAACTTATGAAATCTTGTTGCAAAATCTGTTGCAAAATCTGTGCAGGGAAATTTTTTGCCTTTACACCAAATTCTCAAACGCACAGATTTCTATTGAAATGACAAGATTTTACCTACAAAAATTTGCAGAACAATGGTAAATGTGACTGAACCTTTACTATATAATGTATTTCAAAATACTAGAACACTAGCAACCTATCAACAGCTAGGAATAGAAGAGTATTGTATCAAATACACTATAAACACATGCCTACGGTTTAGTCTATTACTATTATGCAGAAGTTTATGAAATGCCATGAGAAATGCCCAGAAGGGAGCAGTTTTGCACCAATTCACACCATCGGGAAGGCGATTCCCACAGATATTTACACAAAGAGATTCTCACAGACATTGTGTGATGGCAGTTTGTATTGAGGTTAAATGCTTGAAAAATTCTATCATTGTTCAACTGGTGTAGCCTCTGGATGAGAGAGGAAAAATGTCTTCCAGTTAATGGAAAACATGCCTGATGCTCGCAAATAAATTCTTTATTTCATTCTGTTGTGACCTTGGTGACTGATACAGACAAGATGAAAAAACACCCTCACCAAAATCTTACAAGGTGAGGAATCGAAACGATCTAATAAAGGCTCTCATCATATGGTTGGAAGAGATTCATTATCCATTAGGGCTGCCCTCGACTAAAGATTTTTCTGGTCGACTAATAGTCACTGGACATTTCAGTCATTTTAGACATCGACTAGTCACACATTTATTAATACACCATTTATATAATTATAATGAGCATTTAATTGCCTACATACCAGTAGCCTAATAAGCACTAAAGCACATGCATAAAGCTTGGCACAGCACACCGGCAGAAATAATGATTAAGAATGTGTCAGGGAAAACAGTAAGGAGGCTGTATTAATATTTTAATAATGTATTGATACACTAGTGCTTTTTTGCTTTCAGCTGAAGACGACCACATTGACTTGTCATCTCTGCAGTGGACACACCTGCCTGCATGTTTCATATGGATTAATAATCTGAGAATATTTGTTTTCCATTTGAATTGGTTCATTTGAAAGTAGACATTTCGCTCTCTATAGATATGTTTTCATATCTGTAAGGCAAGCATACACAGAGTTTCGAAGTTTCACGCTCAAGTTCAGAGACCGAGATTGGCAGAAAGCACATCCTGTTTGCTTTCATTATTTTACAAATGCGCAATGTTTTGTTATTGTGACTGCACACAAATAAACGTAGAGTCTTTACATATTCAAAAGATGTATTACTCTTATCTGTTTTACCAAAAATTACAGATTATTTTAAGAGCAAGTGACTGCACTGGTGCCTCCATCTGTCTTGCAGTCGGTGAATGATGAGGTCACCGACTTCAAATTTGGATGTCCTGCCTGATGTACTGCTGTATTACCATAGACTAGCCATTAACAGTCTGTCCGCCACAGACTGCGTGACCTCGCCTGTGGAATTTTTTTTTTTCTGTGACTAAGCAACTACTGCAATTTTGGATGACCAAACCTCTTCTGGTCGACTTATAGTTAGTTGACTATTAAACCCTATCATCTCCAAGCTAAAGGATTAATTGCTCACCTTCTGTTTGAAGAAGTCCCTCTCCTCCAGGGTGAGTGTGTCTGCCTTGGCAATAACAGGAACGATGTTCACCACTTTACTTAGATGTCTCATAAACTCAATGTCAATTGGCCGCAAACTAAAACAGAGAAGACAGCAAAGTATTCAGACCCAAAGCAGATGAATTAAAAATCATCAAGAAAAGTGTTAAATAGAAGGTCTCTATTCAGTGAAGTTCAAAACAATACAGTGTAACGGCTGCTTCAATCTTTAGTATCACACTCTAATACTGTAAAGTGCAGCACAAATAATCAAGTAGTTGAATTATGAACAATATGAACAATAATATTTTTTATTACAAAAATTAAAGTGTTAATAAAAGGAACCAGCGAAGAGTTCAGATGCAAAACCAGCTAAAAGCCATCTCGGTCAAAAATGAGATAATGATACTGAGTCATACGTCCATCAAATACTTTTACTTAAAACTCTCTAAATTCCAGCCTCAGCCCAATCAGAAGTACCAGTACTTACATAGAAACCTATACAAATTAGCCAGAAAGAAATGATAATTTTAAAGAAATACATCAGATGGATTTAGAGGCTTTTGCATCTCAACTCTTCAAATATATAGGGCTTTATTTTTTTCACCCTCATATAATTTTTATTTTCTTATGTGGATCTCATAAGGAGATTTCAGCAGAAAGCATGAAAAAAAATGTTTTGGTCTGTCGTGAAAAGAAAATCATATGAGTTTGGAACAACATGGGATAAGCAAATTATAATTAACTGCACTGTACATTTTTGGGTGAACAATACCCTTAAGGACATGTTGAACTTTCTTCAGTGCTTGTGACTTTGCATCACACAACCAGCCTGCATGTGTATTTAAGTCTGCTGGGTGGAGTGTTTATTTGGAGTGTGTACTGCATCCACAACCACAAGGCACAAACAAGCAACACTGACATCTTTAATGGCCAGACATCCGGTTCACTCAACTCGCATGACAAACTGCATTTTGCCTTTTTAACAAACTGGAATGAAGATGCACAGAGCCTCTTAGTCCCCAGGACAAAAAATGTCACAATCTGTGCTTACAAAACTGTCACATGGTGAGGACTGTAAAGCTACAGGGCAATGAATATTCCGCCTAGTGCCAAAACATGCAAAATATACATGTGCATACACAACGAGCCCTGCGAGGAATTACAAACATTGATGATTACATGTCTCTTTGAATATATAACAGTTACCTACACAGTGACACAATATAGCGCATTATAATATAGATAGTGAAAGCCCACAAAACTGAAACACATTTGAATATGCATAGGGAAATACATCTAGTGTGCAACATTTGAATTATTATTAGAGGCTGCATCTGTGTGGCATACATAAATGAACTGACTCATATTCTTGGATAACAAATAATGTATTTTCAGAATTGTACATTTTGTTTTATTTGTAATATAAATATTACATGTATAAATACATACACATTTGTATTATATGTTACATATTTATTTGATAGAATTATTTTTATAGATCAATGTGAACACTGTATTTCCCATAATGCTCAAACAAAAAAAAAAATATATATATTTTTTTCCCCCTATTTTGAGAGCCAACAAAATGTGAATTAAAATCACCTTTTTATTATTCCAATTCAAATTTCTATGTTAATGCCTACTGGGTTGTAGACCATACCCCATTTCACTTTCGGCAGTCAATTTCTTTACTTTGCTTTACTTTAGTTACTCATGTATATTTGAAAGGAAACTTAATACATCATCAGATGCACATGACTTGCACAAGCCCTGGCATGGGAAAAGCCAATTTGATATACCCCCATCTGTTGGTCTCAAAATTCTTTAAGAGAGGAAGGAGTCATCATTTGTGGTGGACACTTTTTGTTTTACTTCCTGTTTCCCACAAAACCACATGGAGATGGCTAGCCACCAGAGTGCGACATCCAATAATGAGATTATAAAAGTTTCCACAAGGTCTCAAAGGATCTGTGTGAAATGTCCAAGAATTAACCTCATGGCAAATTTGCTGCCAGTGCTGACATCTAAATCTGGAATCAAAAACTAAAGGGTTTTTAGTTTGTTTCTCCTTTCTGAAAACATGATGGTTTAAAAGTAAAGAGCCAAATGCTGACACTGGTATTGTGGTCTTGAAACTTCTAAATACATCTAAATTAATACATCTAATATTACACGCTAGACCATCCTGCTGATACTTATCATTCTGGGATTTTTTTTTTTTTTTTTAAACATTCTTCCTTTTTTTTTTTAACAGAACTTCCTCATTGTCAAATCATGGTACAGTATCCAACTGAAAAAAAATGCACAGCTATATGTACATTAGCATTCTGCAAAAAAGGTTTTGTAAGAATTGCTGCCATGAGTTTGCATTTGGAAACTGTACAAGTAAGAACTGGACTATTTCTTAACATTCTTGCAATGCACACGCTAGTGAGTTCCACTGTCAGAACAGTCTTAAAGGGATAGTTCACCCAAAAATTTAAATGTTGTCATAGTTTACTCACCTCCATCTTGTTCCAAACCTGTAAGAATTTCTTTCTTCTGTTGAACAAAAAAATAAGATATTTTGATATAGGAATATAAGTAACCAAATATCCTTACCTATATAGGAATATAGGTAAGAATATATGTAACCAAACAGCTGCTGGTCCCCACTGACTTCCATAGTATTCTTTCCATACTATGTAAGTCAAATGTTCGGGTACTAACATTACACAAAATATCTTTCTTTGTGTTTAACAGAAGAAAGAGACTTGTACAGGGTTGGAACTTGAGGGTAAATGTAAATGACAGAATCTTCATTTTTGGGTGAACTATCACTTTAAATTTGCAAAAGAGTAAAATCATTCCACTAACGGCTTACCATAACCAATGGGCTCACTGCCCTATTGGCTCCACCCATATTTCCGCCTATGCTCTTGAGGTGAATGGGGCTGTTTCCGAGACAAAATTTCAAATGGAGGAACTACAGTCTGAGAGCAGCTCATGTTATGTGACATGTGGCGAGACAAGCAGCTGTTCAGATATCTTACAAGCATGCAGCAGCTGCGAGACAGTGTCTAATAACAGTGCACATACACCAACACACACTTGTGGAAGGAAATACCCTCTTTGAAAAAACTTAACCCTGCCCACCCCCCAACTTTTTGCTCTCCTGTGCAGATACTACACACACACATATAGCTAGAAAATGAGACAGCAAACAAAACCACTTACAGGACCACACAATGTAATTTTCCCCTGGCCTCATTACACACATACATGCGCACACAAACACTGGCCAATTCTGAATGGATTGTGAAGCAACGGACTCCAATTCTGTGACTAACTACAGTAGTCAACATTTGAAGCGGATCAAAACCTTTCATCAAAGTTGTCCTAAAACCAAAACGACACCCATTCTTGTCTTAGGACAACTTTGATGAACTTTTTTGATCCACTTCAAATGTTGACTACTGTATATTAATTACGATGCGTTTTATTTATTTATTTAGTTATTTGTTTACTTAGTAAGTTAGTTAGTTAGTTAGTTGTGTTTACCATTTTCCCTAAATATACTTAGCTTAACAGGTGGCCAATCAGTGTTGTCCAGGTTGCATTAAAATGGATTAGAATTTTATACTACCAATGCAGTTTCTAAAACATTTTATACCTCTTGGATTGAATCATCCAAAGCAGATCACAATAAATGCGGTCTAAACTATAAAGTCAGAAGCTGAGAAAACTCAAAAAACTTCAGCCGCAAGTAAGAAACTGTATAAAAATGAGAGTTTTGAACTTTTTTTGAAGACTTTTCATCAAACATAACATGCGTTTTATAAACTCATAAATTATGTTTTTTTGCTTGAGGATGCAAAGTTTAATAAGCTTGCATTTTGAGTTAAGTTTAAGTTGCATTTTGAGCATTAATACTACATAATAGCGATGTAGACCTGTAGAATTTTCAGAGCTGTTGAACAAACTGAAAATGTTATACAGGTTGCATCCGAAAACCTAGGCAGCTGACATGCTGTCTCACTGCCTTATCAGGCAATGACTTTGCAGGCAGCGTTTTTGCACGAAGGCATCTCATGAAATTGATTTCAGACAGGGTTCTGAGGCAGCGTAACGTTTTAATGATCTACAACAAAATAGAACGGCTTTTGGTGATAACCAAGCAAATATTTAATTATTACAATACTGCTTTCTCGCTAGAAATAACATCAAAAGTGCAAAAAGTTAGAAAAGTTATAAGTCAGAAAAATACATTTACACAAACTGACCACCAAACGCAACGTTCAGACGCCATCTTTATTTTTTTTTAGCTTAACCATCATGGAATGGAACACACAGGATCCATGTTGCCTTCAAAAATCGATCAGATGAAGGTATCTAATGAGACAGGAAGTGAAGCTAACTTTGGATTTGGACATGCCTTGATACCTTTCTACCTTGGAATGTGTTCTTCAAAAGCAGCATTTTTCAGTTTTTTGGATGCACCCTTAGTTACTTCTATACACTCTATATACTCTTTGTAATGAAAGATGCTTCACAGAAAATAATCACTCCAATAGTGACTTGAAATATAATGGACCTCCCATTTAAGTAAACACAATGTAACAAGAGCAAAAACAAAATGTAATGTGTGTGTGTGTGTGTGTGTGTGTGTGTGTGTGTCTCTCACCAGTGTCCAGTAGGAGGAATAAAATATATGCAGCAGTGGACTCGTGAGTCTGGAATTCTCTTCTTCCTGTCGATGTTGATCTCTTCCTGTAAATACTGCTCGTACTGTGCATTAATGAACTTCATGATGGGCTGCCAGCTACAAACAGATAAACAGACAGACAAGGAGACACCAGGAAACACATCAGATATAACAAGATCACAGGTAATCAAATAATTAGTTGAATGATGGTTGGTGTAAAATTGACACTGACCAGTTCTCATTGTTTATCTGATCTCCGAAACCTGGAGTGTCAATGACAGTCAGCTTCATTCTCACTCCTTTCTCTTCAATATCTGTATAAAAGATGAGTTTGAAGAGGTGAATATACATCGTGGATAACTAAATTTATGAGAAGTATTAAAATACGACTTATCGCTCAATGGACAAGCAGGTGTTAGTATCATTTTTAGTTCTGTAGGCCTTTATACCATGACTGATGGTCTTGATTTCGATAGTTTTGGGAATCCGCTCTTCTTCCGTTGTCATCACAGATCTGCGACTCACTTTAGATTTAAAAAGTGTGTTCATCAACGTGGATTTACCCAGACCACTCTGACCTATACAAAGAAAGAAAAAAAAAAAAAAAAAAAAACTGGCACTGGGAATTGATAATTTTTTTTTTCTTTTAAATTATATGGAGAAAATTACACAATTATCCCTAGAATGCATGAACCAAAAAACCTGCTAGAATGCATAAAGTGGGTCGTATTGGTTTTCTTCAAAAAATAGGTGTGCTGTTAATAAAATTAATAAAGGAATTGATGATACATAAATGTTTTAATATATCAAACATGTTTGTTTACTTACTTTGCATACTGTATATGCATTACAATAGATGTAATGTATTTTTTTTCTGAGCTAATTATCAGGACTACTATAAAAGTGTGTTGTGGTCTAAACATCTCACTTGATAATGTGAGAATGAACTTTGCTGACAAAGATACCAGAATCTTGGAATTAGTAGTTCATCATCTGGGTACTTTTCGCCTACACCTTTACTTAATTTCATGTACTGAATTTTCCTTACTACAGTGTTTCTCAACTCTGACCCTCAGGGTCCACTGTCTGGCAGAGTTCAGCTCCAACCCAAAATAAACACACCTGAACAAGCAAATCAAGGTCTTCAGGATTACTAAAAGATGACTGGCAGGTGAATTTGATCAGGGTTGGAGCTAGTCTGCAGGACAGACCTTGGCCTGCTATACAATATTTGACCACTGGGCTGATGTCTGAGACAAATTCTTCATTTAGTGCAAAAGTAATCATAGCCTGTCAGAGCAATTTGAACACATTTCGCAGTTTTTTTTTTTTAACATCTCACACCATGAGCAGTGCTTATGACATCTCATACCAAGACATCGCTATTAAACAGTTCAGCAACAAAAAAAGAAGCCTGCATTCGAGACTATTCTGTTGCACTAGATCTAGCTGTTTTTAAATGCATTCAAAATGAACAACCGTAATTCACAGGTGTTTAAGTAAACAAACTAACAACCATATACTGATTGGTGTAAATATGGCAATGTGTTTATATGTGAGAGACTGTGAGAAGCATCTTCATTCCTATATGTTGATTTGACCCAACACCTGCCCCCTGGTTCATTCAATGACCGTGCACACTCAAACACACACACACACACACACACACACACACGTATCATTATGGGTGCATTCCATAGGATTAATAGTTTTTCTACTGTGCAAATGTCCCCTAAATATAACCCTACCCCTCACAGAAAGCTTTCTGCATTTTTTGGATTTTCAAAACACTTCATTCTGTATGATTTATAAGCCTGTTTTCTCACGTGAACCTAAAAAAAAAAAAATCATACTGTGGACTATAAAAGAGCCAGTGTTTCTAGAGGTGTTTCATGGGAGCAGCTTGTTGGATCTCACAATGACATCCATGATAAAGCAAGAACAAAGGTTGCAGCTGGAATCAGTTGAGTGGAGTAGCCAGGCAGATGCTCTCACTGCAGAAAGCATTAACCATGTCCGATTGAACATTTTGGCGTGTATGTAAGTAACTGAAAAACATCCACTGTCAAATCCCTGAAGGCAACCTCCAACTTCTAGATTTTTGCACAAGTTTGGTGAAGTTTAAATTTAAAAAAGCTGGTATAAGGTAATTGGAGGATTATAGTGTGACAACAAACTTTAGAAAACACTCAAAATCACTCATCAACTGCCAAAAGATCAACCCATGAACAAGCCTTAAATATTTTCATAAAGCTGCTACATATCCATTTGCCAAAGCATTAAATGAAAACAAACATTAACATGTTCATTCAGAGACACAAAAGCATTTGTCTCAGTTCATAAGTCATAAAAGCAAAAGACATCCAGCGTTGTCAAGAAACAATCCTTCTAAGACTCTGCAAGTAGCTACAGGTTCTATGTTTAGATTTACACATTGCCAAGAAAAAAATATATATAGATATATATACTGCTGGAGAATATATCAGTCTCCAGAAAGATATTGGAACCAAGAAATCTGGAACCAAGGTCATGATGATCAGCCAGTTGGGGTCATTCAGGGCATTTGTATTGTACCACAAGATGAAAAACTGTTGGTCTAGTGCTGGGTGGTGTTGCCTGCTGATTGAAGATCAGCAACTTAAAAGGATAGCTTACCCACCCAAAAAAGGATTGCTCACCCAAAAATGAAAATTCTCTCATTAATTACTCACCCTCATGTCGTTCCAAACTGGTAAGACCTTCGTTCATCTTTGGAACACAAATTAAGATTATTTTTGATGAAATCTAAGAGCTCTCTGACCCTCCATAGACGGCAAGAGACCTACTACATTCAAGGTCCAGAAAGATACCAAGAACATTGACAAAATAGTCCATGTGACATCAGTGGTTCAACCTACAAGAATACTTTTTATGTGCAAAAACTAAAAACAACAACAATTCTTCTCCACCACATCACCCTAGCACCATTTGGGAAAGTACCACGACGCATATGCGTGCTTTAATCTGCATGTAATCAACGCATGTGTGATGCTGCTGATGGAGAACACGCATGTGGTGCGCCTTATTTATTATGCGCATGCGTTGTGGTACTCTCCAAAATGGCACTGAGTTGACAGGGAGTTGACTAAAGTTATTTTAGTTTTTATATACAACTAAAAATATTCTTATAGCTTCATAAAATTACAGTTGAACCACTGATGTCACAGTATTTTGTGGATGTTTTTTGTACCTTTCTGGACTTCGAACGTGGTAAGACACTTGCTGTTTATGGAGGGTCAGAGAGCTCTTGGATTTCATCAGAAATATCTTAATTTGCATTCCGAAGGCGAACAAAGGTCTTACGGGTTTGGAACGACATGAGGGTGAGTAACTAATAATGGAATTTAAATTTTTGGGTGAATTATCCCTTTAAGGGCTGTGGGTTCAAACAGATCTGTCTGAATTCAAGATGTAATGGCAATGACTGAAAACCTTACTGTTCACTAAAAACAGTATGATATAAAGTATAAACTTTAAAAAAAAGAGAGGTGTAAGAGTAATTGTATATAGTATTATGTTTTATGGATATATGCAGTTTAGTTTTGTTCACCCATTACTGTTGATTATAGCAAGGCCTTTAAGTAAAAAGCTTGCAAAAGCACTCAGGTATGTTATTTGTCCCTTCTCAAATTATTTTTTTGAACAATCTAGATCTAGCTATTTAATCTACTTTATTTTATTTGTATTTTGTACATAAGAACGAAAAAAGCACACACCTGTAACTGCAGAGCGAAACCTCTACTTACCCACTACCATGATGTTAAACTCAAAGCCTTGTTTCATGGCTTTCCTCCTCATCTGTTCCAAAATGGCATCAATGCCCACATAGCCAAACTCGCTGTTTGTCTTCTCATTCCGTGCCACAGGTGTTTTTCCTACATCTGCCATATTGCCGTAAAAACTTGTAATGACCTCTGGCCCTAATGAAATTATGAGATACAAAGAGAGACAGCCAGTTAGCATTTTCAGTGTATATGGCAACAAATGTCTTAAACATTTTTGCATGTGAAATTTTCAATTACATGATTAGCGTCATAGCTTTACTAGTTAACTAACCCAATCAGCAAGTTCAGTTTGTGTAAAAGTCACATGATGCAAATTTTGCAGTCCTGCAGTAAATGTTTACCTTTACAAATTACTGGTTGCACTGAAGTTATGCCAATTATTTATGAGTCAAACTATATTGCATTGAAATATTTCTGAAGAGAGACCAGATGTCAGAACACATGGAAATGAAGCAGGGCAGAAAACCCACAGCAGTTATGGGGTTACCTCAGATTAACAACAACATGTAAACATAAAAGCAACCCAAAATTTATTTTCAAAATTTTCTAAATCACCATTATATCATCAATTTTAACAAGCTCTTAATTCCTTAAACCACTAGAGCAAACTAAATTCTCCTCAAATAATGAAATTATCAAAAGATACTAAAATGCCAAAACATAAATCAAATGTTAACCACAACCTTACCCAAAAGACGTATTCAGTCTGCAAAGTTGTTGAATTTGACGATTCAGTAACTTGAAAAATGCGTGTCTGACAAAAAGCAAGTGACACACAACTCAATATGTGAAAGTGGGAGGGGACAACCTGCTTTTCCTTTTTTAACGACTAAATGTGGCTTCCTCTTTTCATAGAACGTCTAGACACTTGCGCAAACTTCAAACAAAAAGACACGGCAATGGAGTTTTCATAAATAAATAAGTAACATGTAAATCAATATAATAAATAATATCCCAAATCCAGAAGATAAGTCAGGGTGAATTCACTTAACAGCAAAAAAGCATAGGCATGTACAAACATAACGTTTTAGTTATGAAACACACTATTGCTTCATCAGTTGCCTGAGGTGGAAACTATGAAATCCTGAACTGTGACTGATCCAAAATAGTCTATGCTGTATGTTACACATTTGTGCATATCATACTTGATTTAGTGTAAGGAGAAGGGTTCAATAAAGCACAAAACTGAGACTGTAGCCAAATATGAGGAACAATTTTTTTCTTTTATATGCTTCAGATATTCTTTATTATTTCACTCCTGTGTTTTTAGGTACAAAGTCAAGTCAAAACTATCAGTCAGACAAATACAAAACTGTTTTGCACATGTTCCTCTGTAGCTGATGTACAGTATCACAGATTTTAGAAAACCGTTTCCTGTCAGGCACACACCATTTTACACAGCCTTTTCTGAGAAAACAGCCCAAAAATACTTCAGCCCAAAACACTAGACAGTTACACAGACAACTACCAGCAGACATGGTTTGGCTAGAATGTAACCTATGCCATTTAATGCTATTTAAGTGTGGAACAGAGAATAAGCAAACTAAACTTGCTGTGTGCAAGAGCCTTAAGTTGCTCTGTCTTACTCATTATTTAAATTAGAAACTTTCACTTTTCACTTTCAAACTCCATAACAGCCATCATAATGTGACTACTGTGGGGTCTCTCACACTATATACTGTGATCTTATTTTTGATTTGTAACCTAAATAATCATAGTTTTAAACCCCTCACTGTAAATGTGCTATTTACTATCTATAATATGTTGGCCCACCTAATCAGAAAAAGCATGTTACATCTTTTAAAAGTTAACCTTACCAGGCATACACACTATAAACAGCTCCCGAGGCAGCTGTGAAGTTTGAATATCAGAACCCAATTCACTCATCACAAATGATTTCAACTTAGAGGCCATAAAACATATCGACATAACAAGAGGCAAAAGAAGAATCAGAAAAACCACACCCCTCATGCTCTGTTCTGAACAACAGACTCCGCCTTCACCTCAGCCTCTGGCACCAAACACTTTATGATTAATGCAGTCTTTCAGTTTGTGTGGATTTTTGGCAAAAACTCCTTAAAGCCAATTAAAATAAAATGATGGGTCTAGGTAAACCTAACCCATCAATGAGCTTTACCACTGAAGCCTAGAACTTTCCATTCGCCTCAGAAAAGCCTCATGGTTTACTGTGACCTATATTTTTCATATGTTAACCCAACAGTCAATCACATGTGAAATCCACACTTCAACCTTGAGTAAACCACAGTTCTTTAATGCTAAAGTGGAATGTTAGTTGAGCCAATTTGGAGCCAGAAAGCCTGAGGTTCTACACATTGAATTACAATATTACGTGTGAAGGCGTTGTGTTTAATGCACGCATAGGTTATGTGTACTGATATATGCATACAGAAAAGAGAAGTAAAATCTACCATGTAAACAGCATGTTCAGAGTATGCCAAATAGTCATTATCTAAACTAGGACAAGACTTGATTTTTGCTGGCCTGGCAGATCACAACGTGTGTGCATGTTAATTATGGTTTCATACACAGACTACAACAAGCATTTGTGCCATTGATTACATGACTGCCCCTTCTGCCAACACCTGTTGTGTGCCATCTGCTAAGAAACAAAATGAGGCGTGAATTGGAAAGAGGGCCGTGACACAGACACAACCTATTCTTTTAAACATACATCTTTCTAAACTAGTTCCCCATTTGGTTTTGTGCGTTACACCCTGTTTAAAATGCAAAGTGCTAAGTTTCACATCATAGTCCAAAAATGATGGATTTTCCAGAGCAGTAATTCTTAAACTCTCTAGGCACTTTTCAGCATTGTGGAAACAGAAATCTCTAAATAACTGTGACCAATATATACATAATGCCATATTTTGAATAACGTCAACATTCCTACAGTTCAGATAAATGATAATGCTGTAAAAGCCTCATCAATACAAAAACTCTCATGGACCTGAATAAACATGCATGTCTATAGGATTTATATATGGTAAAGCAAAAGCAAGATAATGCAAAATACGGTTTGTTTCATATAGACCACAAAATGTGGGCCAGACAAACAAAAAAAATCTACAACAGAACATATTTAAAGCCAGAAGTAATGTGGTGATGACCAGGATTTCCTGAGCGGATCAGACCCTGTCTATGCCACACGCAACATTGACATCTATGCATGATCAGCCCACTCTGTGGAACCTAATGAGGCCAGTTTTAAAAACTCTCCCTGCAGCAAAAAATACACATCAGTTCTGAAAAGATGTAGGTTCAGTGGCAGTTATCCTGTGTCTCATGCAAAGTTTGTGGCCTATATTTTTCACTAGCATGTGTCAGTGTTCTAACAAACAGGAAATAGGGGTTACCGCTGAAGTGTGTCCCTGCACACACACATGCAGGCAAATATACATGCATACAGCTATTGTAAATGTCACATTTATGTTACTATAATTTCATCTCTCAGAGTTTATACTGTTATACATACATTATACATATATATATATATATATTTTTTTTTTTTAAACATAACATTACATATTTCATTCATAACATTAAACTACTACATTATATTTATTAAAATTAATTATACACTTTTTACGTCAAAAAAGAGGCACATTTATTATTCATTCTGAGTAGCAACCCTGAACAGTTGACCATGCTTATAATTTTGTGTTTTGCAGCTTGGTCAAGGACTACGATATGTATTTCATCAGGTACATCTAGAAGTATGACCGGGTTTGTCCTCTCTAAAAATTACAACATTTAGAGAACCACAGAATCCCCAACTATAGGCCAGTATTCCACAGGTCTCAGTTTTCCAATGAGTTCTCCAAGACATCAAGAACTCTCTCCCCCTGTATCCAAAATTTGACTTGGTTGATTTCCTGTTTTCACTTTAAGAACTCAAGAGGTTGTGTGTCCCCCTTTTGAAGCTGATCCAACCCTGTACAGAAACCATTTATCCACAGAAAAGCAAGGCAAACACTGATGCAAGGCCATCTAACAATTTATTCCTCACAGGCAACATACAATTTAATTCTGTCTTCATTCTGAGCCAGAACAGTTGGGAATTTGCCCATGTTTAGTGGTCTGTGGTATACTGGCCTCTGTAACTGGACTTTGGTCTGGCAACAGACATTCAAAGTCAGGAGTACGCCAAATGGAAAACGTTTGTACAACTAACAATTAGTGTCAACAGCCAATGAAGCCTAGTATACCTGACAGTTGCCCTAAATGTGTAGCTAAACGTGTCTCGGTTACACTAGGCTATGAATGTAAATGCTGCTAAGGCTGTTCATACATAAAAGAATGACAAAATTAAGAAACAATGAAGTGATACAGCCTTATTTGATGGTTAATGGAAAACTTAAAGACTACATGGCATATCAGGAAACTCCCAATAGAGTGACAAAAATGTATCATGGTTCAGTGATATTATGTGGCTACAAAAATAAGTGCAAGGAAAGTCAGGCAGAACTAATTCTGAATTATCTGTTACACATCTGAAACACATGCTCTCATAAATGTAGACCAATGAACAAAAAATAATTTGGATCAGGAAGAACTTGAAGGACGAACCGGTCATAAAGTTTTACTCTCTTTGACTGAAGCAGATATATGGAGCTTTGAGTTACATGGAGCATTTCTAGAAACTTCACAAAAAAAAAAGAAAAAAAAAACGAAAAAAAAAAAAAACAGCACTTCGAAGATACGGAAGAATCTCACATGTTCACCAGATGCATTAAACAAAAGAACAAAACATTGACCTGGAGTTTCATTAGAACAGAAAATCATGAAGAACTGTCATCATCATTTTTTATTTCTCATGAATTGGAGATTTGTGAGGATATTTGGATTGAAGCCCTCCAAGTCATGTCTATAAGTCAATGACAAGTAAAACACAGATTTCATTAATCTAAAACTAGATTAAATAAAATGGTTTTTCAACATATACTAACTGTCCAGTGTGCACAGAGTACGCATGTGCATCGCAGAGCTAGATAAGATGAGAATTTGTGGTTAAAAAGTGTATTAAAAAAAAAAGAAAAGTGTATACATTTTATTTTATTTTTTTAAATTAACGATCATTTCACTAGATAAGACCCTTCTTCCTAATCGGGGATTGTTTAGAGCCTTTTGAAGCTGCATTTAAACTGCATTTTGAAAGTTCAAACTCGCGGGCACCACAGAAGTCCACTACACTGTAAAAAATAATAAAATAGCTTAAAATAATTTGTTACCTTGCTGCCTTAAAATTTTAAGTTCAGTCAACTAAAATAAGTTTAGTCAACCTGAAATGTTAAGTTGTACTAAGTAACAATATTTGTGTCCACCCTGCTGCCTTAAAATTTTAAGTTAAATCAACTCAAATATCTAAGTTGTCACTTAGTATAATTTAACATTTCAAGTTGAATAAACTTTTTTTTTGAGTTGACTGCGCTTAAAATTTTAAGGCAGCCAGGTTACAAATTATTTTAAGTTGACTCAACAAATTGTTTTTTACAGTGTATATGGAGAAAATCCCTGAAATGTTTTCCTCAAAAAACATATATATATATATATATATATATATATATTTAAAATGCCATTATTTATTTATTTATTTTTTGAAAAGTTAATAATTTTATTTTATTGACAAAATATTTTAGTTTGTCTTGTGTATATATGAAGAGCTCAGATGCAAAACCAGCTAAAAGCAATCTCGGTCAAAAATGAGATAATGATACTGATTGAATGCTCTCGACACATATTATACGTCCATCAAATGCTTTTTCTTCAAACTCGCTAAAATACCAGCCTCAGCCCAATCAGAAGTACCAGTACTTACATAGAAACAAATACATCTGAGCCTGATAAAAATGCATTTTTTAAAGAAAGATGTCAGATGGATTTAGCTGGTTTTGCATCTGAACTCTTCATATATATATATATATATATATATATATATATATATATAAATAATAGTTAAAAAGACAATAGTTAAATAGTTAAAAAGACTAAACTAAACAACGTATTAAGTATAAAGAAAACGTATGAAATTGCTGGGGAACAGGCAAAGTTCTTCAGTAATTATTATATGGCGGGCTTGGGCAATAATGATATTTGTTGGACTTTTAATTTTAAAATTATGTCTTTTTTCCCCCTCTTTGTTAAATGGCATAATGGATGGGAAGGGTCAGGGGGATTGGGGGTAGGGGTCTTGTTAATTAATATCTGTCTGTTTTTTGTTGTAAAACATGAAAATTTCTTTCAATATGAAGAGTTTGGTTCCAAAACGCTATAAATCTTAATATAAATTTTGATTAATTTGAGTAAAAATGTGTTTTCTTTACCAAGAAAGTGGCAAGATGAAAACCATTTTCTGTTTTGAACGTTCACATAGCATCTTTAGGTTATAATAACATTAAAAACTTCAAAACGATTTAATTTCTGAGTCATATCATTCATTTGATTCGTTAGAATGTCTGATTAATTCAGGAATAAAGCAAGTGACTCTTTTTATGAATGGGTAATTGATTCATTGACTCACTAGAAACGCACGTTTATTCGTAAACGAAACACCGCTGTGTTTGAGGATGCGCAGCGGCTAAGTTGTGACTTTGTTTACTATTTGTTAACTATTTTTGACGATGAAATAGAGCAAAATCAGGCAATCGTGTTGTAGTCAGACAATGTAAGTCACTTAATATTAACTAATTATTTAACTGTTGTATTAAATCAATATCTCACTTACAAACTCCCTTAAAAATCATTAAAAGCTGTCACTCATCTTAGTTCATCGCGATCTCACAAAATTATAATCAACGAAACTATCTACACTGCACAATGAATCTCTTATTTACACTCTCTCTACACTTTGTTTATGAAAGGATTCGTCAGATATGTCTGCGATACATTACTCACGGTGAAAACTAGGGTGTATTTAAAGCGCCGCCTTTATTGTTTACAGTGCGTGAAATGGTACGTTGATTGGCTGAGCGGATGTATCGTATTTTGCAGAGAAGGGAGATTGGCGTCTGTCGCGGTTTGGAAAAAAGGGAGAAAACATGACAGATTTTGCGTAAAATTAAAAACTGCCTTTTCAATACCGACCAGATACAATACTGATTTTAGCAGGAACTCAGTTTTGTAAAAAATGGCGTTTATCGCGTTTAGGAACCAAACTCTTCATGTATGTATATGTATATATATATATATATGAAGAGTTCAGTTGCAAAAGCCTCTAAATCTATCTGACGCATTTCTTTAAAATTAGCATTTCTTTCTGGCTACTTTGTATAGGTTTCTGTACTGGTACTTCTGATTGGACTGAAGCTGGAATTTGGCGAGTTTTAAGTAATTTGAACAAGTATTTGATGGACCTATACTATGTGTCAGGAGCATTCACTCAGTATCATTATCTCATTTTTGACAGAGATGGCTTTTAGCTGGTTTTGCATCTGAACTCTTCATATATATACTGTATATATATATATATATATATATATATATATATATATATATATTTATTTTTTTTTTAAATCACTTGTCAGAAAAGGTGCTAAATAGCGCTAGAAATGGTTCATTGGCTCGTAATCATAGCAGAACCAATATAAGTGCTTTACATCACCAATCTTTAAAGGTGCTATAAAATACCTTTGTCAAATGGTGCTATGTAGATCCATAAGAGGAACCCCATTCTTCTCCTTAGATTTTAGATATGTTAATCCACTCTGAATATTTGCTTTAAATGGGAATTTACCACAATGGCAAAGACTGTTTTGAATCACTTTATGCTTTTCTGTAGTAATAAAGTCTCTGAATATTTTCTTATAGGTGGGCCTTGAGGCAAAAAGGCTGAGTACCACGTTATCTTCAGGAAATACACTATTTTAATGTTGTTTTTTAGTCCTTTCCCCAACTAAACTGAGACACTAAGGGTGTGTACACATTTGTCATGTTTGGTTTGATTAAAACAAACCCTGATGCGATTGCTCTGTTAGTTCATTTGAGTAAGTGTGAACCCTGGTGCGCACCAAACTAGTGGACCGAGACCACTAAAAAGATGGGTCTCGCTCTGCTTCCAAATGAACTCTGGTGCAGTTCGAATGAAATACTTCAAATACTTCTAAACAAACCAAAAACAAGAAGTAATGACAAGATGCGACGCTATAGGAACAAGAGGTGTATCCAAAACAAAATGAGCAGAGGGCAAACATGGAGCAACGAGTAGGTAAAATGCCTTTTATGAGCTCTTTATGAGTTCGCAGGAAGTGAAAATAAAATCATATACACACAACGAGCGCCCTTAGTCCAGCAGATGGCATTAGGTGTAGTCGACTTAAAGCAGTGCTTTAATTCGAATGCACCTTTTCCTTTTGTTTGGAGTGTTCGGTGAGTTCCATCACAAAATATTGAAACCATGCATCAAACACTGCCAGTGCACAACAATGTCAAACCCCAGATAAGATACTCCACAGACCAAACCAAGAGGTTTGCATTTAGGATATTTTCTTTTCCATCTGTTTTCAGGTGTGTACAGCTAGGTTATGTCACAATTCCTATCAAAATTTAGATGCAACTGTAAACTCCACAGCCAGCATACACTGATCTGTAGATGTTGTGAGGTGAACTCTGGTGCTCAGCATGAAGAATGCTACTGGTGGACTCATCTTTCATTCTGCTCACCCCTTGAGAATTCAACCTTTGCCATTACATGCCACAAGCAGATGGTGACGAAGGGTGTTAAAATACTGTTTTCTACAAAGCACCTTCTAGAAAGGAAAAAAAAAGCCAGTATGAGTGCTGTAGACAAACATTGCAGAGAAACAAAAAAGCTATGAAAAGAAACACTGCAAAACCATTTGTGATGAGCACAGTTTGCTAAGTGTCATTTTTAACCTGATCACTCACAAGGAAATCATCATCTTTATGGCCTATATATTGTAAATGTTTAATCAAAATCACTATAAAGGATGAACATCAGAAATTTTTAAAATATATTATTCTTTTTTTTTGGTAGACATTGGGACCAACATAAATCAGTGCTACTTCCTCTATTAGTTTGTCAATATTTGTCCCAAAACAAATATTAATAATATTAATAATATTAATTTGACAGTAAATTCCAAAATAGGAAAATAATGGTTGATAATTCAGCCTACCAAACTATATCTTTCTATAACTATTGTGAAGAACAAAATAAGAAGCTGAACATAAATGAGGCTTCACACATTTTAAAATGTCCAAAACAGTAATAAAACTGGTGGCCAGTAGACATCATTGTAATATGGTATGGTGATTGCAAAGATCCTCATTTTCCGCATACACTCAATATCATGCATACAAACTAATCAACATCATTGTTCAACGACTTGTTTTCTTACACTTTTACACAGGTCATTGTGTCACTCGCATATATATATATATATATATATATATATATATATATATCTCCATCGCTCAGTAAAACTACAAATGTCAAACAAACCAAAACACAAAACATGAAAATACATTATCTTTTTGTACCTAATTAATTTGTTTTGCTGGCACAATATGAGAAATATTCTATATGTTATGCAACCTTTTAGAAGATGTGTGAAATTTGAATCGTGCACATCATTTCAAACAGCCCTGAACATTGTTACATTGATATTTAACCCAAATAATTACAGTGTCTAATAAAGTTAATAGCCAACTAGCTAAATCATCAGAGCCATTTTTTACATTCGATGCATAACAAGTATTACATTTGGATCCATGTACATGATGTTAAAAATGGGTTCATGCTTCAAAAAAGAAAGAAAACAGCTGCAATGGAATAATATATTCCAGCAAACAAAAAAGAATTTCAGCTGTTCTACAGATGCGGTAGGATTTGTTGTGAAATAATTGGGTTAGATATATGAGGAAGTGGTGTTTTATCTGAAAAAGGAACTCTGCTAAACAGGTATCATATAATGTTGTTGATGTAACTGGAGATGACAGAAGTATTTGTAATTGGTTTATAACCAAACTCAAACATAACTGAAAGATAGGAGTTCTAGATAAATTGCTAACTGCTGTTACTGGAAAAAAATGACTGGAAGTAATTTGACACTTACTGACAGATGGAATCAGAAGTTAAACAGAGAAACAGAACAGATCTGTACTGAATACACACAGGTCAATTAACTTCCATGTTAATGGCAACAATTAAACATCAGGAACTGTACTGTCAAGCAAAACAAACAAAATAGGAAGCCATTCAAACAATGCTGATTGGATATTTATAATTAATCCAGAGAGAGCATCTGAAGCTATGACATACAAGTTTGAACATGTGGGATTCTGGGTCCAATGTAAACTAATTAGCAAAACCGATCATTAAAATGTCTGATTGAAGAAACTAAGAGCAGTGATGACACACACCCCACACAAAGAAAAGAGAGGGCCAGGAGGAGGAGAGAAAGGAAGGGGGGTGGAAGAAAGTAGAAGGAGGGGTTCACTGAGCTTATCATCTCTTTCAATGCACAGACAAACAAGAGAAAGAGAGGTCTTAAAACACAGAACAAAACTCCACAATCGCTAGCCAAAATCTCCCCTTCTCTTCCTCTCTCACTTGCTTCCTTTCCTCACTGGCAAGAACGCAGTGAGGACACCTGGGAAACTTGTGCATGCAGCAACACACACACACACACACACACACTCACACACGTCACCCGCTCTGTAGCTCTGTAAAAGCGCTACAGCCTCCCTGAATGAGTCTCTGGAAAGAGATGTGAAACTCACGCAAAGAGAGCCTGTTTTAAAAGAAATAAACATGGAGAGCAGATAGTGACTCACCCTTTCTTTAGTAGCTCTTGCTGTCTTTCTTTATCTCTCTTTCTGTCCCTCTTTCTCTGTGCCTGAGTCAGCCTGCAACACCAGCTGGACTCACAGCCACGCCCACTCCAGGGTCATGTGATCACAGAACAGCCAAGCAGCACTCATCACCCATTCAAACAGGCTATAGTAGAATCTGTCATGGTGTGTGTGTGTGACTCAGGTTTTGCCTACATTGTGGGGACCAAATGTCTAGACAAAAATGGTATAACTTTACCTAGTGTACATTGTGAGAGAAAGAAACATAGTAAAAAAACATATTTGAGATTAATAATGTCTGAGAGATTTTGTGAAGATTAAGTAGGGTAAATAGAAAAATATCATTAGCTCAGTATAAAAACAGTGGAAGTCAAAGGAAAGTCCCCACCATGATATAAAATCACTTGATTCTTTCATTTTTTTTTACTAAAATAAACCCCTAATTTGATTAAGTGTATGTAAGTAAATGAATATTGTTTAAAAAAATAACTTGTTTTATAAATTAATTTAATAAAATGTCATATTGTTTTAAACACATATATTTATATTAACAATGCTTTTTATATTTTAGCCTTATTTAAGTAGTACTGGTTGAATTGTGTTTCCTTCGATAATCAAATTAGTTATCGGTTGAATATAACATTCATTCATTCATTTATTTAGAATACATAACGAGTAACTCTTTTGGCATCACTCATTCATTGTGCCTAGTAAATTACTTTTCTCTTTCAAAAGATGTTTTGAGGCGGAATGTTACATGGTTGAAGATCAGTGCAAAAACGCCTGGAAATATTGCGCAACACCACATTACAGTCAGTTTTCTTGTGCTTCTAATGCAAAAATTAATTTTTACTGCGTTTTTGTTAACAATATACATTTACGTACATATAAAATAATAATAAAAAAAAAACAAAAGCAGTCAATGTCTGTATGAGAGGAAATTATAAATATATCTTTGCCATCACTGTATCAGATGTGTATGAATGCGTGCATAAGTATGTTTGTATGCATGAAGTGTGTGTCTGTATTTTTTTAATTTTTTGAATGTGCAAGAATGTGAACATGGAAATTGCAGAAAGCCATTAAACAGCACAAAACAATGCTGTTTCTTTAAAATGTTAAAGGAAACCCAAGTACCAGTGTTCAGTAGATTACATTTATTCAACTCGTTGGAAACAGTTCTTCTGCAACACACTGACACTGTTTCATGTGAGTAAGAGTAACCACATCCAGCCACCTGTTTTGTAGCAAAGACTGATCACAGAAATGATAAAATTGCATTCTACACTGAATATAATGAGATGCCAGTCATGTGTGCAATGTTTTGTTCAACTTTTGAGATGACAACAACTTCAAATCAATTCTAAAGAAAGGAATCAGTCACTGAGAAAAACAAGAGATGCCAGAC
Source organism: Labeo catla (assembly GCA_012976165.1). Lineage (NCBI taxonomy): Eukaryota > Metazoa > Chordata > Actinopteri > Cypriniformes > Cyprinidae > Labeo > Labeo catla. The sequence continues at coordinate 420,351 of VONZ01000523.1, forward strand.
CATGATTTTAGGGTACAGGAAGCAGGCCGTCAAGGATGTATTAGTGTGTAATTCTGAATGCATCTGAGAATAGCTACATTATAGGCTCATCGGAACCATAGACCAGAGAACAACAGTGAGAGAGACTGGGAGAGAGACTGCAGTCTGCTTCCTGTAGACGTTTAGGTTTTCTCTGCTTATCTTAATTGGGCATATACATGAGAGATTGGTCCTTAGAGGTTTGACAACATAACTTCCTGTTCATGATAACTACCATAAACATCCCAATATTACTGGCCGGTTGTTGTTTTTCACACATAGTCAGCCTCTTCCTGAGATTCTAGGCTGAAATTATTTGTTATTCTAGAGTGAATGTTTGTGTTGTTTTCCTCACAGAAAGTTATCAGAAAGCAAATGAAGGTGTATCACTGCCCAGTAGCAAAATGAAGAAAAACCAGTCTGAGAGAAAAAGAGACAGAGAGATAAAGAGTGTCGAGGAGGAAGTATGTGCTGTACAAGATTAGATATGATAGTGAGAAGCACGCTTTATAATTACAGCATATGGAATTGATTTCACAGCTTTCTTAGTACTGGGGCAGTAAGGATGACTCATTCTTTAGGCCTGCAGAGATTTAAGACTGCAGCCCAGTCTTATCTGGAAAAGGCTTGGGTTTAATACTTTCCTGTCCCCCTGGTGTTTTTCTGTTCTACTCAACTGAAGGACATTTAGTTTGAGGATGATATGTGGTTATAGTAAAACTGTCACCTAAAAAAAAGTCTTAAAGGGTCTCAGTGGTTCAATACAGTCATAATCCACGGTCAGACATTGATTACTAGAAAGCATTTAAGATTGGTTTTTATTGGTTTTTCTGAACTAATTTACTCTGTGTCTAAATATGCAAAGCTTGTGCTTCACTTCTACAGAGTTTTACCACAAATATATTTTAAATGATCCAGTAGTAAGTTTCCTGAGCACTCTTTTGAAACCGAGTTTCGACAGCTGCAAGATCTGAGTTTACTGTAAACATAATGAAAGCTGAAAAATGCTGCCTCTGCAGGCAGTGTACAGAGATAGGAAGGCAACAAAGCACTGCTAAATTCTATGTCGTGTCATATCCTGTCTACTGAGACTCCTTTATCTAATTGGTTTGAACAACTTTTACAACTTTTGCATAATTTCTAGCAAGAAATTAGTTTTACTATTAAATTAAAAATGTATTAGTAATTATATTAGTATTAATTAAATATTTCTTAGTTGTCATCAAAGCTCTCTCTATTTTGTTGGGGATCATTATACTATTTCAGAAACCTGACCAAAATCATTTACTTGAGGTACCTTGATTCGCAAACAGCTGTGATTTATAGCAACTGCCTAAGCTTTTGGACACAGTCAATGTCTCCAGCTCCTTCCCTTACGGCCACTTGCAAAATGACCTTTTTGAAGGCCCTGTCAAAAGCAAAAGAGTTTAAAGGAGAAAAACAACCTTAGGACAGTTTGTTCATTTATTTAAAGCCTGTATCCTCTGAGGTAAAGTAAAGACAGACACTGTATTGTCCCCATGTTTTTTGTTAATTCATTCCAGTTGTGTGGTCACTTCCTGTACTGCTGCACTGCTTCTAATTCGGTTACAGTTACTCAGCCACAGGTCCACATCACAACTCACATGAATCGCCACATAAGTAGCAGTGTTGTTCATCGCATCTTTTAAATCAGTAGAGAATGAAACCTCCTAGAGCTGGATGAACCCTGCTGTTGGGTATTCTGAGGCTGACAGCTGTGAGTCATGAGATCATAATGTGCAAAACACAAAGGGAACATAAGGTAGGTGAAAGGTTGCTTTGCACCCCCCACTGATTAAATAATTTCACTTTCTCTCACTCAAACACGCACACATCAAAGCTTTTCACTGGCGTCCACAGAAAAACACAATGCAGTCAGGCCACTGTGGAGGAGGGGGTGAGGTACATCCAAGGTTGTGGTTCAGCTAACATCCTTATGTGTTGATGCTTGTTTTTAAGGATGTGCAAGAAGCCAAATGCATTATTTATAATAGCACAAAAACTTTAAAATGAATAACAAATTGTAACAAATAATAAAAAAAAAATATTGTTAGATGCATTTACTACTTGTGCTTGCTGGAACACAGGTGAGCCAGGTGACAGCACAATATTTTAGATAAACAACTGAAATTACAATGCAGTAGTGAGTGTGTAAAGTGAATGTAAACCACATTTAAACAGTCGCTGAAGTTTCTAATGAGGGAGAGCGAATTATAAAGGGTTGTCTTCAAGACGATGTATCAGAATGGTAATGCATTTTACAGCTTTTCCTGTTTAGTGCCCAGACTCTGGAACAGTCTTCCTAGCGTTGTTTGTGAGCCAGACACACTCTGTCAATTTAAATCTAAATTGTAAAAAAATCTAGACTTAAAAAAAAAAATAAGGACCAATTCTCACTAATAACTAGCATGCATATTACTAGTATATTGTTCTTTGGCTTTGTTAGTACTTATAAAGCACATATAAATGCATTATTCTGCATGACCATATATCCCTTAAAAGAGAAGTCCACTTCCAAAAAAAGATTCACATATAATGTACTCATCCCCTTGTCATCCAAGATGTTCATGTCTTTCTTTCTTCAGTCGTAAAGAAATTCTGTTTTTTGAGAAAAACATTTCTGCATTTTTCTCCATATAATGGACTGATATGGTGCCCAGATTCTGAACTTCCAAAAGGCAGTTTAAATGCGGCTTCAAACGATCCCAAATGCGGTTGTAAATGATCCCAGCCGAGGAAGAAAGGTCTTATCTAGTGAAACGATCGGTTATTTTCATTAAACAAATACAATTTAAATCATTTTTAATTTCAAACACTTGTCTTGCCTTTCTCTCCTTGAACTGTGTGTATTCTGACTCAAGACAGTTAGGGTATGTCTAAATACTCCAATCGTATTTTCTCCCTCAACTTCAAAAATCATTTCAAAATCATCCTACATCGCTGCAGAAGTACCGACCCAGTCTTTGCAAAGTTAACAATCAAAGAAGATCAAACACCCTTAACAAAAAAGGTAAAACAGTGATATAGGACAATTTTGAAGTTGAGGGAGAAAATGAGATGGGAGTTTTTCGTTATTTTTATTAAAATAACCGATCGTTATGCTAGATAAGACCCTTCTTTCTCGGCTGGGATCGTTTACAACCGCATTTGGGATCGTTTGAAGCTGCATTTAAACTCCATTTTGAAAGTTCAAAATTGGGGTATAATTATATAAAGAAAAAAGCAGAAATGTTTTCCTCAAAAAACATAATTTCTTTACAACTGAAGAAAGAAAGACATGAACATCTTGAATGACAAGGGGGTGAGTACATTATATGTGAATCTTTGTTTTGGAAGTGGACTTCTCCTTTAATGCCACACCATACCTAAACTTAACCTTACTAACTGTTAATAAGCACCAAACTAGGAGTTTACTGAGGCAAAAGTCATAGTTAATAGAGAGACCTGGACCTTAAAATAAAGTATGATCAAATAATTACATAAAAAAAAAAAGTTAAAGAGGGAGAAAAAGATTAGAGAGTGGTCAAGAAAATAGAATATCTAGGATAAGACAAAAGAGGAAGATTGAGTATGAAGTCAGTTGGCCCCCAAGATAAAGTCATTTGGATGGAGCTGGTTTCTATTGTGGTGGGAAACTTGTGTGACCCTTGACCTTCCCTCTCGCCATGTAAAGTAAACACTTGTTTCCGGAAATGTTATCAAGAGAGGACTGTCATATTTCCAGTGACGCATCTCAACTTAACTCTTCTCAGAGACAGAGGGGTCCTCTGTCAACATTGCACACAACTTCATCAAAAACAGCAAAAAAGACACCACAACTCAACTTTTTGTTTCTGAACCTCACACTCCAGAGTGCAAATGGGTATGCTTGTTGCAGATTTCCTCATATAGTTTGAAGCTGTGTACATACGCTTGTGTTTTTGACTTCAGTTAATATTGCCTGGAACAAACTTTTTACAGCAAAGGTGCATCACACTATTTGAGAGCACATTTTAAAACGTTAAATTGACAAATAGGAGATTGCAACTTCATGTAAAAGTTACACTTAATTTCGATAGTCGACTTTAGAAATTCTACTAACTATAACTTCTCCTTTAAAAGTAATTTTGCAACTTACATGTAAACTAACTCTCTTTAGTATATTAGTGGACTGTTAGGTTAGGGTAAAAGTTTGTGTTAGAATTGACTAATTACATGCAAAGTTACTTACAGTATAGTAAGCAGAATGTCTGTTGGGGGACTCTTAATAATCTAATGACTTGTATTTGACATGTAGTTGCAAAGTTACTTATAGTTAGTACGTCTAAAGTGGACTATCAAAATAAAGTGTTACTGTAAGTGAAAACCATTGGACTGTTAGTATGCATGAAGTTTGGGACTGAGTCTTAAAAATGTATTATCAAAACAACCTTTGCAAAGCAATTACTTTGCATGTAATTACATCTGTAATTAATTTCTGTAATTCTGTAAGACATTCAACCCTGTAAGATACTGCCAAAAACATCTTTTGAAAGAGAAATGTCAAGGGTTACTAATATTTTTGTTTAGTTCCAATATGTGATTTACCAGGCATAATGAATGATTGATCCAACAACAGATACTCAATCATGCATTCAAAACTGTAAAGAAATTTCAAATGTGCTGTAACAGGTCTAAATAAATTTTAAGTTTCAGTGTTAGTAGTGATAAATATAATCTGCATTATCATCACGGTGTGTACAGCCTTTAAGATGCTTTTAAAAAACAGTATCCTTCATAATCATAGACTTTCCTTACTTATATTATATATAATATAAATAATAGTCATAATAATATTACGAATAATAATAATCAAAATAATAAAGTGTGATAATACTATTATATTTTAAATAAAAAAAATGGAGTATTAAATAAAAAGACAATTACTTTACAACAAACTTAAAAATAAAATGGTAATATTTGCTTGATTTTTTTTTTTTTTAAAGAAGTCTCTTTTGCTCACCAAGCCTGCATTTATTTGATCCAAAGTACACCAAAAACAGTAAAATGTTGAAATATGTTTACTATTTAAAATAACTGTTTTCTATTTGATTATATTTTAAAATATAATTTATTCCTGTAATTTCAAAGCTGAATTTTAGCATCATTACTCCAATCACATAATCCTTCAGAAATCATTCTAATATTTAAAGCATCCATGCTAAATAAAAGTATTAATTTCTATTAAATTAAATTAAATTAAATTAATTATAATGACTTAAAGCTTTTGAATGGTATGGTGTACAATATTACAAAAGCTTTTTTATTTCAGATAAATGCTGATCTTTGGATCTTTCTATTCATTAAAGAATCCTGAAAAGAATGTACTCAACTCTTTTAAATATTATAATACATCTAAAAAATAATAAAAAGTTTCTTTGAACAGCAAAACAACATATAAGAATGATTTCTGAAGGATCATGTGACACTAAAGACTGGAGTAATGATGCTGAAAATTTAGCTTTGGTCACAGGAATAAATTACATTTTAAAATATATTCAGATAGAAAACAGTTATTTTAAATAGCAAAAATATTTCACAATATTACTGCTTTTGCTGTATTTTGGATCAAACAATGCAGGCTTGGTGAGCAGAAGAGACTTCTTTATAAAAAACAAAACAAAAAAACATTATAAATTGTAGTGTACTGGTAGTGTATATATGCATTTTCATCATTTTCAAACTTAAAATAAGCAAGCTTTTATTTTGGCAGGTTGCTGGCAAGTAAGTAGCGTTATATGTGCTGCCTTGTTGTCAACTGAGGAGAGTTAGTTAATGAAATGTCACAGTTTTGCATTGTGCTTCGAAAACAGCAGTGGATAGCCTAGACTTTCAGTTCAAATAAAAATTGTAAAATAAAAATCTAAAATGGTAATTGTGCATTAACAGCTATCAGCCATGTCGGTATGCAAATGAGTGGTCTAAACTTATTTTTTATTTTGTGCACCCCTGTGTATAATCAATGACTGATTATATATACAGATTGATTATTTATTTATAATAAAAAGATATCTTTTGCTTTGCATGTAGATGTTATAGAGCCTGGTTTGATATGTCTGCTAGTAGGTCTCTGCTGTCTTGAGTAGTATGAATGCTGACACTTTCACTATTCTTCTCTACTTGTCTTTGCTTACATCTATACAGTATCTTGTTGAATGTGAATTTAGATAACAATACATATATTTTAAATGACTGCAAAACCCACAGCTTTATCACAGGACAGAGTACAACAAAAACAGAAGAAAAGGCAATAAAAAGAATCTATGTATCTCCTTTCTTCTTGTAGGTCTCAAATAGCTGTCTATCTCAGATTCAGCTGTTGAGAAGAGAGGGGGTCAACACACACGCACACACACACAGGATGAGGCATTGAGCCAGTCAAAACACTCTGCAGAGGGTCTAGAGCACCAGCAGGAGGCGCTTAGTTGATGAAACCTATTTGTCACCATTTTGACAGCCCCTCTCTCTTGTGCATGTGTAACTTGTTTGATTGGGTGATCTTGGTATGACCTCACTGAAGCTGAAGACACAGCTCTAATTCAGTGTTACAGACCCATGAGAAAGGTTTTAAATTAAACCTCTGCAATAAGGCTGAGTCACATGATCTGTAGGAGGGACCCAGGGATTGGAAGGTCAGGAATAGGTCAGAAAACCAAGTTTAGAACAGTTTAACATTAAGAAAAAAATGGGATTATAAATTTCCTGTTAAAGATAATCAATATATAAATTACAAATTGTTTGAGCATTTCTAGATTTAAGAAGATTTTATAGCAAATCAAAATTTAATACAAAACTTACAAAATATACTACATGAGTAACTTTAAGATCAAGGGGAAACAACTGGAAGGAAGGACGTGAGACAATCTGGTGTGAGGTCACTTCCTGTCCCAAAAGCTGAATGAACAGGAAGGAACCTAATCTGTCACACATTTACAACATAGCTAGATGTTGCCTTCTGCCACAATTCATGCAAATTCTAACTTTACTGTACTGTATATTTGTATAGGGCCAACTACAAGATCCAGCTGTTAGATATTATTGCAATTGTTAATAAAAATAACTCTCTTGTGGATAAGTGAGTACGCAAGCACCTATTAGATAATGAAATTATATAAAGTGACCCTAGCGCAAAGTAATTGTTTCACATGAACCATTCGGTTATGTTTTACATGGTAACAATTAAATGATATAGAATAATAGGGACAGGAAGTTAAAAAAACAACAATGATAATACTGTATATGAATTATATGACACAGAGGGCAGATCAGAACAAAAGCACCCAAACACTGATTGAGCACTGGTTCTGTGCCAGTGATGATATCTTCACATTCACTGATGGTGTCTTTTCTCAGGGTTGGTTAATGCACACTGAAAGAATTAAATATTTTTTTTTTTCTCATTGACTCATGAGTCCATTCTCCCTGACTCATTGAATTGGTTAGGTGAAGATAAACTTGTTTGACATGATTTATAAAACAATGACTATTAAAAGCTTAAAAAGCTCACTCAAAAATTCAAATTTTGTAATTATTTTCTTACTGGATAAAATCTTTCAATTCACATGTATTGCTTTCTTTATGAACTTTTTGAAGCTTTAAAGTTTTGCTTAAATGGACTTTTAATGTAGGAACAGAAATCTCCCAGCTTTCATTAATAGATTTGCATTTGTGTTTCAAGGGTTTCAGATGACACGAGGATGAATAAATGATGATAGAATTTTTATTTTAGAATAAACCCATTTTGGGTTATCCTCTTTCAATTAAATCCTGAGAAGTTCAATCTGGAACATTTCTTTATTGCTGTCTTATGTTGTATTCTTTCATCCTGTATACTAACTTCCAAAACAAGCTGAACTGACTAGTTTTAATGTACTTTTTGATTACATAATTGACAGATGCTTTGCTTGAAATTTATGCTACAGTTGAAGTGTTTTGTTGAGTTTAAAAATTTTTAAACGAGGGATTAGTGCAGTGCCTGAGGGCAGGTCAGCACCAGTATAAATGATTTTAATAGGACATGTCACAGTGCCAGCAACTAACAGATGCTAAACAGTGGGCACACAAAGAACTAGGAAGTAGTGGGATAGAAAAGAAACAAATCAAGCTACAAAGCAAAAATGAAAGATTTATAAATCATGTGCTTCCAGGGGCGTTCTGCACCAGCCATGCATCTGTGATTGAGACGAACAGGAATGCTATAAATAGGATGAATAGGAACTTGCTTTCTCCGGGTATTATAGAAAGTGAAAATGTTTTCGGTAATTCGAAGTAAGTATATGTTTTGACTAATTCAACTTTAAAAAGGTTGCACATGATATACACACACACTCAGTGTGGCTGTTTAGGCATTAGATCATTCTTGGCTGCAGCTGTTTTTTCCCTTTATTTTTTAGCATTTACAGGAACTCCTCTGGCCCAGAGATCTTTCACATGTGTGCTGTGTGCTACTCATTGTGTGTGTGTGTTGTGTTTGGTTGTATACCTGGTTGTGATGTACATGTGTGAGTTGTTTAGACATATGCACGTGCATTGGTGTGTTTTGTTGGGCATACACCGTTTTAATAGTGAGGAGGTGGAGTTTGGATGATTAATCAAATCCAAATGTGTGAGAAGTTTTAACTAGGTCCTTTTTCCCTTTCTCATGTCCATCACTGTATCTTCCAAATGCACAATGTGACTTCTGAATGACAGGGTTTAGTTGCTGGCTTTGAACTTGTCATTTATCAAAAGTTTGTCCTATCATTTTAAAATATTAATCCCTTGACAGACCAGGATGCATTTTCACAGGCAGTACTGACATATTTTTCAGTCTTTACTTTACTCAATGGGCATCAACTCTTAAAGTGTGTGTAATGACTGCTGGCTTGCATATGCACAGAGTGCAGGCTTTTGAAACTGAAAACTTCAAGGAAAATGTTTTTTAAATAAACACAATTTAAAAAAAAAAAAGTTGCTGACACTGAAATCATACGAGCGTGTAGTTTGTTCTTCTTTAAAATCCTCATGATGAACCAAACATATAAGAATCATAAACTTTATTGGTCACAGAGCTTATTTTCTTCACTAATCCAAAAGTCAATGGAAAAATCCTATTGGAATATTGTTGAGGGAACCAAGGTGATGCTAACTTCTCAGTTGGCCTACAAAAATTCACCATCATTGCAGTGCTCTATACTTGACATATGTAGACATTTTATTAATAATCTACTATTGCAATGACCTCCGTGTGAGCTGCTCTGACATCATAACCATATCACGACCACGAAGGCAGAGAAAATTTCAGACTGCAGATACATCATAGTCAGAAACGGTAAGCTGATTGTAGGTTGCACACCTGTTGTAACCTCTAGTAAAAACATGACCTGATTTTAAGCCGTAAGGTTAGTTGTACCTTCCATTAAAGTGCTCGTAAATTTGGAAGAAAAGAGAAAGCCCTTATATTATCCAAAATATAAATAAAACCGACAGCATATTCATCAAATTTAATGCTCCTTAAATAAACAACAGCCTTCATTATAACAATTTTAAACTAAATCAAGTCTGGCATAAACAACCTCTGGATGTTTTTTATAGTTTCAACTACAAATACCATTACAGTTTGCAGATACTCCACAGCTGCACTGACTTAAATATGACCACTTTCCTCCTCATTCAGCGCAGTTCTCCGCTACCTCAGGTCTTCTGTGATCCTGAGTTACCGCAGTATGTTTATGTCTCAGTATGAAGGCTGTCTGAAGCACAGCTGGACTAAAAGGCTCCAGTCCAGACAGAGTAAGAAGCCTGCGGCTGCTTTGCAGCTTTCTTCCACTCATGGCTCATTTGCATCTTGCTAATTTCTCATGGACAGTACAGGCCAAAACTCAACGGCTCGTTCAGGATGTCAGAGTCAGTTTAAGTTCAGTGCCCAGCTGAGATCAAACTCAGAACAGAAAGGCTTGGAGCTAAGGCTAGAAAGTCGAAATCACATGAATAACTAGAAGACTAGAAGAACTTCCTTCAGTAACGACACACAATTACTTTTCACACAGTGTTTGGTCACTTTTTAAAGTAACAGATGAGGAAGATATAATAGGTTCCAACCACAGACCAGGGCACCTCAGGACAGACCACCAAGGAAAATACCTCTAACGAAATAATGCATGCGTACCACTGCTGTTTTGAAAACAAAAAAACAACAAAAAAAAAACCTTGAATTTGGTTATGTACTTACTATGCCCGTCGGAACTAGGGGATTTCCGTCCAACGTGATTAGGTGATGGACACCTTGTTGTAACTGGTGGGTGGTGAAGACTGTCATGACCTTTGTTGTCTGTTGATTTGGTGACACTGATTTCAGGCTTTCTTGCTGATCCGTCTGCAGGGCTCGGTGGTTCAATTTTCCTGAAGGTGGTCTCTGGGAGTTTAGCACTGGCGTGTGGAACGATGGTAGATGCTGCACGTGTGATGGGGGCAATGGTCTCCAGTGTCTTGCTGAAGGTGACTGAGTGCTTCTGTGTCTCAGAGGTCTTACTGTGGCTCAAGACATCTGGCCTCTTCAGTCCAAATCGAGCCATGCCAGGACTAGGACACAATAACATTTCATTTGGTTTATTTAGGTTGCATTTCGTCCATTACACAAGGACTAATCTGCATTATACAACTGTTAGTTCTTCAGATTGGTCAAGAGTGCCTATATTTCATATAACAGCACTGGGACTGTCTGTATTACTTTTTCACTTTTGGCATCATTCCGCTTGTCGAGCACTATTTTTGTTGGCGAAGCATAAACAAATTTAAAAAATGGTCCACCCCTAAACTCAACATTCAGGGCAGCAAGAGGAAATTTTAGGAATTTCCACTAATTGCCATTTTACTTTTATATGAAATATTAAACGTACATGTTTAAAACAACATTAGCAGTTACATTTTAAATTTTTGCTCCACCAACAAACATCGCAGAGCAACACACAGTAGTGGTTGTTCCCGAATGAGTGTTTTGAATAAATTGGTTGAGTGAAGATTCAATGAAACACAAAAAGAAACTGACTTCTGTATAATGCATATTTCAATCCAATAAAACACTTTAATATTTTGATTTTTGAGCAATATTGAAACCAGTCTGCTAAGAGGCTAGAATCTAGTCTTATTTTATTATGTTTGTGAACTACAAAGCTTGATCATTCATATTTCACGTTTACCGAAAGTGCTTACAGCAAGACCACAGAGCTGGAATTGTTAGACAATGCAATCCAAGACAATTTTGGTCTTGTCAATAAAATCTAGTAACTTACAGTGACATATATATCACAACTATATGTTTTAATTTATACCTGGAAGAGCTTTCAATAGTTTTGCCATTGTTGTTGGATGAGATGTCAAAGCCTAGCTCTGTCCTACGTGACACAGGTTCAGGGGTTCGAGCTTTGGGCTTTGAGGTGTCAGGGGGCTTGGTACCATTGGAGCCCAGCTCATAATACCGTCCACTGGTTGGGGACATGGCTGAACGCTGAATATTGGATGGTGCCCGCCGTGTATGAGGCGATGAGGAGTGTGTGGAGGAATCCACATCCTCCACTTCAAATGACCGTTTCAGGGCTGATGAAAAAGAGCAAAATAGAAAACCTTCAGATTTTAATTTATTGTGTTACATTCCTAGATTTATCTTCTGTAGTTAACACATGTAGATCTAACCATCAAATTCTAGAGAAAGATTTGAGGTTTGAAATACAAATTATGTAAATAATACAAAAGAAGCCATTCATTTGTACTCAACCCAACAATTATATTTTATAGTGTTAGCAAAGTAATGGAAGCCTGAGGGCATCCAGACTGTGAGGCACGTCGCCCAAACCCACAGCAAACATTCTGCAGATGGTAAAAAATTACATGGTAACAAGGGTGCACTTATCAGCCCAGAAGAGTTATGAAACACCATTTTATGTTATAATGATTTTTCAGTAGAGTGGAACAGCCAAATTCAGTGCTTTGGCCAAAGATTGGGCCTAAAACAGCAACTGTGTGCACAGAAATACACTTTATTAGATATCAGTGATTGTAAAAATAAGCAAAATATTGGAGAAATAACAGCAAAACAACAGGCACAGTACTCAGTTTATCCTTGAAACAATTACTAGCTGGTAGTTCAACTTTTCTCAGAAGGTCCAATTTGATTTGCTGGTCTCAACTGAGACGGTATCATTTTGCTTTTACAAAACAAAAACTAAATATTAAATATAAAAAAAAATTAACAACAATATTATTGTGATATCAAGTTGTGGAAGATGTGATAAATCAATTTGTGCTTCCTTTCCTCATCAATTCACGCCTTATGCTAAAGACCATTACTTTGGTATTAGATATTCAAACTTTAAACTGGACAACAGAGGAACAGAAATTTAATTTTCATAATTTCTCAGACAGACTAAAATTCACTTGCAGACAAAAATAAATAAATAATAATTACAGATAATTTTCCTTGTTTTGATATTAACTTCTTGCCACACCTAGCAATACACTGTAAAAAGTAATTTGTTAAGTTTACTTAATTAAATTGTGCAAAGTCATTGCCCCAATTCAATTAAGTAATCTTTACTTAACTATATTAAGTGTAACTTAAGTCTTATCTACTAATATATTAAAAGTATTCCTTACTTATTTTGAGTTCAGTTCACTTAAATTTTGTTAACTTAATTGAATCTGTGATCTGAGGAACATTGAGATCAATTTAGAATCACTGACTCCCAGAATGCATTGGGGCATGAATAAATTATGCAATTACATTGTTTTACTGTTGTTTTTTATTTGCTGTATTATGTCAGTAGTAGCACAACAAAAAGAGCAAAAAAAATGGTTATTATTACATTTAATAAAAATAAATAAATAACTGAATTGTTACCATTGTTGTGGTTAGTGTGCTGAATGTTGAAATCTGTGGGTGACTCAAGTGTGGTTGATTCATTAAATATTACAGGATTATATCAGCCCAATTAAAAGTTTCAAATGGTATTTATGAAAGGCAATAAAATCATAAAAGATCTTTTATTAACATGAAAAGTGCACATCTGTTTATCATTTCTCTTTCTTTGAAATCAATCAACTGTGATTTCATGATGCATTGATGCATTGATAGAAAAAGAATTATAAACATTTTAATGAAGTTCCAAGTGACCAACCAAAGGGATCACTAACCACTATAATGGCGAGATCAAACAAAAAATATTTTTAAAGAAAATTAACATCACTTTATGAAGTCAGCTTATGTGATATTCTCTCAACTTTTTCAGTTGTTTTGACAATTTAACATTCAAGATGACTTTGGGAAATGACTGAATGCAACTAGAAAATATGGGTGAAAATGAGTAAAAAGTCTAAGGCTAAGAATTGCCCCACCTCAAATTTTTTTTTTCTTTTATTTTCTTCTTCTATTGTTATGTTGCACATTAGCAACATATTAGTGTACTGCTGCCTCTCACTGGTATATTAATGTCATTGGTTCCTTTGTGGTTACTTGAATATTTTAAGTAAGTGTCACTCAAAACAGCAAGTAAGTTGTTTTGAAAGTTAACTTAATAAAACCTAGTAAGTATAACAACTAAGTAAAGATAACTAATTATATCTAAGTAAGATAAACTGTTGGATTTTACAGTGAACAGATGATATATGAGGATAATTGTCCCTAAAAATGTATTTTGCATAAATTCAATAATATATATGTAAATGGGAAGGGGATAGAAGATGCACCATAGTTCCAATGGATGTCTTTTATTTGAGCAATGGGTGTCTTTTATTGATTAAGCATTTCACATACTTTAGCATGGAAGTTAATATTTGATCATGTGCACTTCCTAATAAAGTTACAGGCCAACACCTGCATTAGTGAGTGTTCATTTTGATCCCATGACTAGATGCTTATCAAAATCTTTCTCATTTTACATGTACTTATTGTAAAGACACCTTTACTTGTGGCTGCAACTGCCTTATGAGCACCAACTAAAGCAAGAAGGACATTGTCAGATCTACATGTATGGGCAGATTCATAACTAAATGCATCTCAGACAGGAAATCTTAGAATAAAGCATATGCATTTGCCTCACAAGCCTAAAACAATAAACAATTTCATATCAGGTCAGTAACGTGGCCTTTTGTAAAATGTGTTGTTTTTTCATGCTTGTCTGAATGCAGATGTCCTGTTTGGTGGCAGTGCCAACATAACATCACTGTTAGAGTGGTGAAGGTCACTGAATGCCCAGAGGAGCTGCCCTGGTTCTGTTATTTAATTAAGCATTTCAGTTGATGATCTAAGACATGACAGATGAACTGGTGGCCAAAGGCTTCAATGCCTAAACGTTGTGTGTGATTATAAGTGTAACAAAAGCAACAATGCTGTTATTCTTTATTCTTTCGTTTTTAATGTATTATTGTCTGGACCAACAGCTGCTGACAGTCAAATCAAGCTCACCATGGACTGCAATCCAGTCCAGGCTCCATTTCTCTCAGACAGAATTACTGAACACTCTTCACTTCTATAGGGTTCTGCCTATATCTGCTAAATTCATATGCAATTTTAAATATGAAAGCCCAGTTTCCACCACATATGAAAAAAAAATGCTTTGAATTATCATATTTTTATGTCATTCTACATAATAATTATGACTGTTTGTTATAGGTTTGACTATTTATCTCATAATTATACCTTACCAAAGCTTTTTTTTTTTTTTGGTGGAATGGGCTTCCATTCAAGTCAGTCTCATTAGTACACAATATCCCATTTAGAGGAAAGTGACTTGTATCTCTTTGTGGATGTATGTTATGGCATAGTTTCAGTTTTACGCTGGCTATTTTTATATGCTGGCTAAAAAATAGCCACCGACAAAATACAGGCCTACACCCTTTCCAACTGCTTTGGCTAAAAAAGCATCTTCCGAGAACATATGAGGTACATTATGGATGCTGTTACTTGACCATCCAGCAACCAGTGTTCCTGTTTGGAGGAATCAGTTCTTTGAATGGAAAATGTAATACATAATAGAAGACAGAGCTAAAACTCTTGAGTTGACATTTATTTTGGCCTTTTAATTGAATGGCATCCGAATAAATGGTTAAACACGAGATTTGCTGAAAGGCAGTTAAATTTTCTCACACTAACAGCTTGATAGCAAAGTTAATAGCAGGCTGTCATAAACTTTAACAATTTAATAAAATCTGAACTGCTCATATAAGTATCTTACTCACTTCCAGTATGTTTTATAATCAAATCTGGATATTTGAACATGGTCAGAATAAAACTTAGAGTCTAAAAGAGATCACAAGCATGTCCAAACCACTCTGCCACTGAATTGAAAATCCCACCACCCAGTTGTTTATGACTTGGAAGAAAACACAATCTCTTTAAAGTTGGGCCAGATATTCCAGACAAAAACTTTCCCAGATACATATATGAGTTTGCCAAAGTGTCTACAACAGTCACACTGCTTTTAAAGTTCCTTAAGAGTTTCACACTCCCAGCACACAAACATTAATGAATCAGGCATGTGACAACACAACATACAGTATACAACACTTATATGTACTTAATATACATTCTATATGGCAGATGATTGATAAACTGATAAACTGTCATTATTTGTGTTTTCTTTGTACAACTGCTTTATGCTTATGTGAACAACTTTCTGAGGAAAGCAACAGCTGATTAACAGCTTCAGAGGGAAAAATTAAGGAACATCGGGAACCTTCCGTAATATTCATCTCCTGCAAAGTCACAACTTGCCTTTTTTTTTGTTATATAAAGGTCACAATAAACATTAGATTGTGTTGAACTGTATTTGCCCTTATCCTTGTTTTACTTGACTTTTATTACAAAAATGATCATTATTACATTTTTTAAAACTATTTCAATCTAAACAAGATTAAGTAAAAACAGTGCAACAAACATTATTTTAAAATAAGAACTAGGAGAAATTAAGGTAAATATCACTTGTGAACACCTATGCATCATTTGTGAAATTATGTATAAAATATAATTTAACTGTTTGTATTTATAATACATAAAATGGTACTGAATAAGTCTTTTTTACAAGTGTATTTTTCATGTCATGTATTGTAAGTTAGTCCACATGAAATTTGTACATGTGGTTTCAGAAAAAGAACTCATGTAGTATCCACTGCAGAATATTGACATAAACTAGTGAGAATGAGAAAAGTGTTTTAAGGGAGTTTCTAAAGTCCATGGGGTCAGTTAAGTTCCTTTACCTAAAGTAACACCCATTTACACAACAATGCTATTTACATGAACTATTACCCAATTTTCTCAAGTTTAGCCCATGCTTCCAAACAAAACTTAAGAGATGCACAACCCATTGATCAGCCTTTCAGAAGCCTGCTTAGCCTTTCAGAGACCTACTCCAAGTTGTTCACATGAGCAGTTTGTGTACTAAAATGATTTGCTTTTAAAAGTTATATGGTTCAGCGCTGTATCTACAGCTGTTTGGTTGCGCTGAGTAGAGCCCAAGAGATCCTTTTGGCTTCAGTTTCTGAAGAAAAGCCAGCATGCTTTTGAGGGATTATGGGAGCACTCAGTTTGTCCATCCCACGCACCTGGTATTAAAGTAAAAAATAGAGAAAAAATAGGAACGGCAAAGAAGAAATGCCAGAGCAATATGTATGAGAGCCTGTAGTTGTTCATAGGTATCCTATAATAAGCTCTTACTCCAGACAGAAAGAGATTTCCATTATAATCTACTGTTCTCAGAAGCAACTGCTCTTAAAACCAATTCGGAGATACTCAGAAATAAATGCCAGGCTGAACTAAGTTTGATCCAACAGACCTCTGCCACACACACAAGCCCTGTTAGTTTGACCATTCTAATCTGTTGAACCCACCATACCAGACAACCACAGCAGACATAAAATAAAACTAAGTGTAAACAAGCAACTACAACTTTTGAAATCATATGACCTTTCAAAACAGCTTTTGAAATCATATGACCTGAAGTCCCTATGTCTCTCTCCTGTGCAGCGCATTCATTAGATTCAGGACAGCTTATGTTAAAGCAGCCAACCTTCATTGAAGCTTTATTTTTCTTGGCTTTTTAACAAGGCCTCTGTGTTGAGGCTTACGGCAGCTTTAGGGCAGACCATACATTAAGATAGATAGACTTATATTTCCAGTCCCTTCATAGAACTAAAGAAGCATCAGCTTTCATTTGTCTCATTCTTCAGAAAAGGGCTTAGTGAAGGGAGTATGGTGTCAATTAGAAGCCAACAGAAAACAGGCCATAATTTAAAGAAAAATTATAATAATAATAAAAATTTAGCCAACATAAAAAGATCAGAGAATCCTCTGAAACCGAAGGAGTTATGTGCAGCATTTGGACAAAAAGCGAAAATTTACTAAAAATTAAACCAATATGGGATGCACATTCAACGTACCTAATACAAACTTTGGACATGTTGCATAAGTTGCAAACTGTGCCAGAAAATTTGTGAAGTTATAAAGTTATTGACAGATATAATTTTTGTCGTTAGCCCCAAGACCTGTTGGTGTGATAAATATTTAAATTTGAATGAACAGAGAATTTTGTTAAGCAACAGTGAATATCAAATATCAGAGAAAGAGTCTAGAACCTGCTTTCTTATCACTGCACTCTTGTATTTGGTGGTTTACCTTCCTTTATTTCCCAGTACAATTTTCACACTTGAAATCATTAAATAGTTAGTCCTGGGTCATTTTTAATGCTGGGTAGATAGAAACCTGGGTTGCTCCATGTTTCACACTGCTCATAATTTACCCATAGATAATAATTAATCCCATCACTATTTGACTTTTTTCCTCTCAAAACCAGAAATGACTAATTATACAATGCGCAGTGTTTCTGTGAGTGTCTGTGAGATCATACAAAATGCATGTTATTTTTAATTAGTATTGTCCTGAGTAAGATATTTTATATAAACGATGTTTACAAAAAAAAAAATAGCTGAAATTTACTAAAATAACCCCCTTCAAAAGTTTGGGAACCTTTGGTTCTTGATACTGTGTGTGGTTACCTTAATGATCTACACCGTGTGCAGAAATATTAGGCATGTTGATATTCTGGTCATATTTTTTTTCCAAACACATTTTACCAATTCCAAACCACATCAGTCTTAATAACTACTGTTAATTTTGTATTTAATCATTTATATGTGATATATAATTGTCCGTGAAGGCTGGAAGCGAAAAACTCCTTATATTCAGGTGTGCATAATTATTAGGCATGTTTTCTTTTACAGATAAAATGAGCCAAAAAAGATATTTAACCCAGACTGAAAAGTCCAAATTATTAAATGCC
The DNA here is from genome assembly GCA_012976165.1 of Labeo catla. NCBI lineage: Eukaryota > Metazoa > Chordata > Actinopteri > Cypriniformes > Cyprinidae > Labeo > Labeo catla. Next base: position 438,713 of record VONZ01000523.1, read on the forward strand.
CATGAGAAGAATGCAATACTAATTACAAGAATTTGCAAAGTTAAGGCTTGACCATTGGACAGCGAAATGCTTGTTGAGTCTGCATGGTCAGAAAAAACAGGTGGAGAAGAAAAGATGCATGTTAACTGCAAAAGAATTAGGAATTAAGGTGAAGAATTAGGTGTGACACCATCAGGGACCGTTTAGTCTCCAGCGCCACCATTTTCCAGAACTGCAACCTACCTGAAGTCTTCAGAAGTACAATGTGTCAGGTTCTCAGAGACTTTGCTTGGTAAAAAATCCTAAAAAATGCCTCTGACTTAATAAGAATAACAAGCTGACGCGTTGTGAAATACATGAAGACAGTTTTTTTTTTATAGGCTTTATAGACAGTTGAGAGTGACTCTTGAAGGACAAGCATCACATTATCTTGTACCTCTGATTCAAGAATTTATCTTCCAAAATCTGGCAGTACATTTTGGGAGTTCATGTTTAGTCTCCTATGCTGAAAAGTCTGACTTGCAGAGATGGACTAAAATGAACTCCCAAAACTTACTGCCAGATTTTGGAAGATAAATTCTTGAATCAGAGATACAAGAGAATGTGATGCTTGAAAAAAAACTGTCTTCATGTATTTCACAACACGTCAGCTTGTTATTCTTATTAAGTCAGAGGCATTTTTTAGGATTTTTTACCAAGCAAAGTCTCTGAGAACCTGACACATTGTACTTCTGAAGACTCCAGGTAGGTTGCAGTTCTGGAAAATGGTGGCGCTGGAGACTAAACGGTCCCTGATGGTGTCACACCTAATTCTTCACCTTAATTCCTAATTCTTTTGCAGTTAACATGCATCTTTTCTTCTCCACCTGTTTTTTCTGACCATGCAGACTCAACAAGCATTTCGCTGTCCAATGGTCAAGCCTTAACTTTGCAAATTCTTGTAATCCATTAGTATTGCATTCTTCTCATGGGCATTTAATAATTTGGACTTTTCAGTCTGGGTTAAATATCTTTTTTGGCTCATTTTATCTGTAAAAGAAAACATGCCTAATAATTATGCACACCTTAATATAAGGAGTTTTTCACTTCCAGCCTTCACGGACAGTTATATATCACTTACAAATGATTAAATACAAAATTAATAGTAGTTATTAAGATTGTTGTGGTTTGGAATTGGTAAAATGTGCTTGGGAAAAAAATATGACCAGATTATCAACATGCCTAATAATTATGCATACAGTGAACGTTTTTTTTGTTTGTTTGTTTTGTAATGGTTGTTCATGAGTCCCTTGTTTGTTCTGAACAGTTAAACTGAGGACAGTTCTTCAGAAAAATCCTCCAGGTCCTGCAGATTCTTGAGTTTTCCAGCATCTTTTGCATATTTGAACCTTTTCCAGCAGTGACTGCATGATTTTGAGATCCAACTTTTCACACTGAGGACAACTGAGGGACTCAAACACAACTATTAAAAATGGTTCAAACATTCACTGATGCTCCAGAAGGAAACACTATGCATTAAGAGCCAGGGGGTGAAAATTTTTGAATTTGAAGATCAATGTCAATTGTACTTAATTTGTCTTCCAGGAAACATGCATGTATCTTCTGTTACTTCTGAAGGGCCGTACTAAATGGGACAAAATGATATAACAACAAAATAAGAAAAATTTGGACATCTTCATCCTGTTCAAAAGTTTTCACCCCCTGGCTCTCAATGCATCGTGTTTCCTTCTGGAGGAGTCCCTCACTTGTCCTCAGTGTGAAAACATGGATCTCAAAATCATACAGTCACTGCTGGAAAGCGTTCAAATATGCAAAAGATGCTGGAAAACTGAAAAATCTTCACATTTTCACTGATTATGTAAGGGGTTTCCAAACGTTCACATGCCACTGTATATACAAACAACTTTCAACTATTTGTACATTTAAAGTGACTATTTGCACAACTTTATTTGTCTGCAAGGATAGGGTGGTGCTGAGAGAATTCAGTGTTACTCCTTCTCTGAATCTCTCTGCCAAATCTGTGGTTATCCAAAGCCCTTAAACACCAGTATTTCTAAATGGTAAGACTGAGTATTCTGTTATAAAATATCAGAGTAATAATTACTGACAGTGTGTTTGGCTTATGTGTGTGTGTCTGGGTACAAATGTGAGGTCATGAGTCATTCAGGATATCCCATACGCCACTTTAATGGAACAAGACCAACACTTTAGCATCCGGTTTGGAGGTCACTGAATGCAGTATGTTAACTTTAAAGGCTGTAGAAATTACACAACCATGTGATTAAACTGCTGGATTTTTCAGTTACGCGAATGCTGTCTGTAAACACACAGTATATGTGCATCATTGTAACTAGGCCATTGACTTAAAAACACACACAAATCACCTATGTTCATACAGATCTTTGTGTAAAAGAAATGTGGTTAATTGTATTAAATGTGCACTTCAAATCTGTGTTCTAAAAATCTTAAAAGTATGTTTTTAAAAACTGTACTTGCGGATAATATTAATGAAACAAAGGGCTCGAGTGCACTTAAATAGAAAACTTTCATAACTATGTTTATGTTACGCATGCTGTTAAGTACACTTTTAAGTAAATAAATGCAGTAAGTAAACTGTTAAGTACACTTTTAAAAAGTGCACTTTATAGTAATGCCAAATTGCAGTTTTGTGTATATTTTGTATATATCATTCATATAAATAACTGTAGTGTTATTCAATATTACAAATGAAGTTAATATACTGTATTTTAAATGTACAAAACTGCAGTTTCATTACTACAAATGTCTTTAAACATATGACATACAAGTTTCAATAGAAATTTTATTGAAGTATATTTTAGTCTAGCATAAATGCTTGTTAGTGCATTTGACAGTATATTATTTTAAAGACTATAGAGGTAATTATGAAATTACATATAAAGATGTATTTAAAGGGGTCATCGGATGCCCATTTTCCACAATGAAAAGTCAATAATATACTTTTAGCATCCGATGACCCCTTTAAGTCCTGCTTCAGTGGTTCAAAAAAGTACACTACAGTTCAGATAACTGCTTTTAATATAATTTTAAAAGCACTTCAACTAGCTCTTCAACTAGTCTTCTGCTTCCACAATCCACATGTAACACATAATCAGTGTTTCTTTCTTTGTGCTTGTTATCTTAAATATGCTAACATGTTGACATGTAACGTAATCTTGAGACTGAGCTCTGGGAGGAGACACACAGGGCCAAAAAGTTCTAGGATTCTCCACCATATCACTTTCAAAACAATCCGTTGTGTTAATCACCATGGCAATATGTGCAAACCAATGGATACAGAGAACCAGGAAGTAGCTCTGCCCACAACTTCCTCGATGAAGCTGAATTTACAGTTCGGAAATCTGTTTCCAGCCCTGATAACAGACACACACACACTTCAACACAACACAATCACAAGCTTTACACAAATACGAACAGCTTTCAACACAAAGATGAATGTCCTGACACTTCCACAGACTTCATTTGTCTTCATTTTTACCACAAACAGAAGTTATATTTAAATCTACAGTATAATATTCTGATGCAGAAATGCCCCTCTGTGGTCACCTGTTAAACTGCATAGTCAATACAGTTCTACAATATCAGTCCATAATGTGGCATGTAAAACACATGAGCACTTTCTGATCAACAATACAAAGACTGAGCGATATGGTGTGTAAAATGGATGAATAAATTAAACACAATATACTATATCAGGGTGTGTGCCTGTGGCAATGCCAACCAGAACAGCTGATGTTACAGGAGCTCCAAAGATTTGAGGCATGCCACAAAGCAAACCCCTCCCTGCACAGCTGCTCTGCGGTACGATACCGACACAATCCTTATGGAAGATTGTGCTGAGTAAGGTAAACTTTCTCACTGTCACTCACACAAACACATACTCCATTAACTTAGTGAAATTCACTAGGAAGTTGTCTACATTTAACAAGTATATTTCTATCCTGTTTCTGATGTCTCTGATGTCCATAAGTTCACCTGTGAAATGTGTTTAACTACTGTATATATAACTGATGATACTGAAAAGAGAATAATACTTCAAATGCAGAGTGAAAGAGTTAGAAATGAGTTACAAAGCAGAAACTAAAATGAGGTTCCACTTCCTTATTCAAAAAAAATCACACCCTTGGTTATGTGTCTTCCTTAAAAATGAAAAGCACAATCAATATAGACCAAACATAATGATTTGTACACTTTGCAACTTGGAAAACTGATTTCCTTTTTGGAAGAACAAATAGTTGAGAATAGATAGATGTAAGTGACAGAATACAGTTTATTCAGACCAACTACTGTACTGTAACTATTTCAACAAACTACTTTGATCCAAACTCAACAGAGAGCAAAACAGAGAACCTGAAAGTACTGGGTGTCACACCTAACTGTGCCTGATCACCACCTGACCTACCTGCATGAAGCGAAAATTATATACACGGTATTGTCTATACATAAAACAGAGTAATAGACAAATTTCAAATAGATTTAATAAGTTTCTCATTCTCAGCTGTCTTTTAAACTGAAATAGAGAGAGAGAGATTTACTTACCAGCGATTCTGTCTCGCTCCATAGCTGGATTATGGCTCCTAACAGCCACATGTGGTTTCTAGCGTTTCTCCTCCTCTCCCTTTATTTGCAGACTTCCCCTTTTGCTTTTTCCGAGAGTTTAGTCGCTCTCCCCCTCTCTCTCCGTCTCTCTCAGTTCTCTCACTTTGTTCTCCTTTCTTTCTTTCTTTCTTTCTTTCTTTCTTTTTCTTTCTTTCTTTCTTTCTTTCTTTCTTTCTTTCATTCATTTTTCTCTCTTTTCCTTACCAGATACTAATCTTAAAACTGTTCAGAGTGTTTCATTGACAAGTGTTTCCAATGGAACTTCACTGACATGTGCTGATCATATGGCTTTATTCGATCTTCCTTCGTCTTTCTTTTGACCTCTTTTGACACTGAAGCTCTATTGTGTCTCTAGCTTGGGGATAAGCCATGTGACTATCTGTAAACAGCCTCATGCCCTCACTATGAAGAGAAAACTTAAGTCACTGTGTTTGATACAGCTAAATGTGAACTGCAATATTTTCTACATCCAGTAGATAGTGCTATGCATTACAAAGATGAAAGTTACAATGAAAAATGAACTGTACTATGTCCAAATAGATTGTATATGTATGAAATTATAAAAAAAAAAAATGAAAATTACATCGCTTGCTCACCAAGTGATCGTTTGCAGTAAATGGGTACAGTAAAAGTTCCAACAGCTGATAAAACCACAAGAAATCCACATGACTCTAGTCTATCAATTAATGTCTTTTGAAAAATGCTTTTATCTACTGTTTGGACTCTCATTCTGATAGCACCCATTGAGATAATCCACTGGTGAGCAAATGATGTAATAAATGATGCTAAATTTAATAACATGTTCCAAAGAAGGAAGAAACTCATCTACAACTCGGATGGCCTCAAGGTGAGCACATTTTCAGCAAATTTTCATTTTTTGGGTGAACTATTTCTTTAAAGCAGTGGCATTCAACCCGTAGTCTTAATGTCATTACTCAAAACAAAATCGTGATGATGTATGACCTCTGACATAAACCTAAGATCTCTAAATCTAAGGTCAAAGGTAGTGTAGGAATTTTATTAGTGCATGTGAAAAATATTAGGATACATGACCTTCTCTTCATTTCCAAGAGTAAAAAAAGGCCTCGGAGCACTCTACCACACTGATTATTATTCCTTCTGGGTCACTGATGACGCAGAGAAAATAAGCCTATAATAATCTGGTTCTAGAAATAACTGGCTTTTTAAAAAAATACAGTATTTCTTTTTCTCAAACATGCTGTTGATGTAAATCATCTTACAGGGTAAAAGATGCCACCAGTATAAATATCAGTGACTACTGTTAGAACTGCAATTAAAAATGATTTATTAAATCATACATAACATAAATCTAAGGTTTCAAAGCTAATTAAAACCAATCTAATCATACATAGGTAAAAAGCAGTGTCACTATAGAGGAAAGATGTCCGAAAAGAAAGGTATTTTTAGGGGTGTTACAGCAGAGATTAAATTATAGGGTGTGCTTCTTTAAGAAAACACTTGGCAGAATCCCAGCAGTTGGCCTCAGACATTTTCACTTCATGAATTACAAAAACAGTTAAAGGGGTCATCGGATGCCCATTTTCCACAAGTTGATATGATTTTTTAGGGTCTTAATTAAAGGTCTCTAATATACTTTGGTTAAAAATTCTCAATGGTAGTGTAAAACAACACCATTTTTACCTTGCCAAAAAATCAGCTCTGCAAAAATCATCCTGTTCTGGTCGAGGTTGCTTTAAATGTTAATGGGCTCTGCTCACCCCGCCCCCTCTTCTCTCTTTGGAGTGACGAGCCTGTTTACTTTAGCCGCATTTTAGCCACGTTTAGCCGCTAAACTTGCTAACTAGCACGTTATTAGGAAAAGCGATCGCAAAGATTCATCAAAAAAACCTTATACTCACTTCTGTTGTAAGTGAAGCTGGATCACGAATAATTTGCACAAACATTTACGGATATATGTAGATCGGGGGGCGCATTCCATTCACAAACAAATGTAATCCACTGCATCTTCAGCAGCTCAGATGTCAGGAGTAAATGACGACCACTATGTTCATTATTACATCCTGCAACACAACACCTCAATCGCTCAATCTGATATATTCTTGTCTAACTTACATCCCTGCTCCACCATCGAAACAATGGAGGTCAGACTGTTGCAGCTGATTTAAGGCGGGTCTGAGGTAAGACACTGATGTCAATCAACTATCATGGGAGCGGCCTCTGTCGGTATGACACCACACCGACAGGCATCTGAGAATAGCTCGATTTGAAAAGGGGATATTATTTTTACAGATTAATTAAAAACCACTGGATGGATTTTTATCATTATAGGGTAGATGTGTACATACACTGCCAACACATACTAATGTTTAAACAACATGTAAAAGTGAACTTTGCATCCGATGACCCCTTTAAAACAGTATGTAAATAAAAGGCAGGTGATGATGCCTGTGTTACTATTGTAACCCATGTCCCCAATGAGAAGTCAAAAAGCCATTGAGAAGTGGCAAGCGGAATTTGCATACTGTTCCCCTGGACATGCAGGTATAAAATGCAGGTTTGTGCTGAGAAGGCAAAGACAATGTTTCAGCCATTTCAGCAAGTAGTTCGGTATTGTAGCAGGAGGGACACAATGTCTCATTCCCTCCATCAGGGAACGGAGGTTACAGTAGTAATCAAGACATTCCCTATATCTCTTAGTCAATGTTGTGTCAATGTAGTGACACTAGAGGTCCCTATACTAAAAGCCACAACCAGCTGAACTGTTATGAGGTTTAGCAGTGCAGATGAAGGCAAGTTGCTGCATGCCTAATAACAAGTGCTTTCAGGCCACGTTGTAACCTTCCCAATGCCCCAAGTAAGTTGCCGTAGGCCCCTATATCGTGAGATTTAACCTTTTTTTTATTATTATTTGTTTGTTTTTACTGATAAAAACTTACAGTTGTGCAAACCCAAAGTTTATGCTGGGGAATTATTCCTTTTCCTATGCTGGAGAAAAGAAAAATGTGGGGAACACATCCTTCTTGAAGGGAGGTTAACATGTGGAAAACACTTCACATGGACTTACCAACCAGAAAGTACCACATATAGAAAGAGGTCTCTGTAATAGTACCTGCCTGAGAAGGGAGGAGCACTACAGCCACAGAGAAAGGTAGCAAAAAGTGGAAAATATATAATTACCACCAAAGAATCAGCACATGTGGAGCACTTAACCCAAAAACAGGGTCATGGGCCTACAGCTACTGATGAGTGCTGGAGAGTAACAAAGTGTTGAGGGTTTACGTCACGTGGGAAACTCACCTGGATAATAAAAACACAGTTATCACCTCAGAGGCACAGTATGCAAGGCATACACCCAGCCAGTTTCCCAAAGTTTTATCTGTTCATGCCTAACAACATTGAATACAAAACTGGCTCAACCTGGAGATTATAAAATCTTGCAAAGGTATTAGAGAGGGTGTAGAGAGGCCGCGTTCGCTAGTGAACAGGACACCCAAGTATACACCTTCAAGGTGCAGGGGTATAAATGTCTCTCTGAAAGAAAGAAAAAATGCCACTGAAAAACATGCAGCCACCTCACAGAAGGGGCTTGAATGCAATAACCAGTTCTGGAGAAACCTGAGAATATCTCCCATCCAAGCTGACAGAGCTTGAGAGGTAAAAAGGTAAGGAGAACAATGGCAGATAATTGCCAAATGTAGATGTGCAAAGCTTGTCACAAGCTTGTCTTGAATCAACAGTCGAAAACTCCACAGGGATGCAGTACAGCCAGCAATTTTAGGCAGCTGATATGCCAATGCGACCAAGCCCCTGTCTAGGGTCCTATGGCTGCATGCCTGTTGTATACAGTGACCCAGCCAGAACTGGACACATCTGTTGTGACAATAACATGTCTCAACACTTATTCTAATGGAACATATAGGCTGACTAACACCTGACAGTGTAGCAACAGATCAGTGTAATAACTATACGTGTTCAAGCGGTCTCATATGCATCAACCCAAGCAGGGTAACTGCCACCAAGGACACCATATGCCCCATAAGCCACGATTCTTCCCCTGAACAAATTCAGGCAGGCCAGCACTGACTGAGTGTGCTCCACTGAGAGACATGCTGTCATAGTGACTGAACTTGATGCCGTGATAAGAGATGTTGTGCACAGGAAGAGCTTGCTGTTTTCCCAGTTGACCTGAAGCCCCAACAGGCTGAGGTACTTGAGAACCAGGCCCCTGTGTGCACACAATAAATCGCAAAAGTTCATTAGAATAGCCAGTCGTCAAGATGATTAAGAATGTTGATGCCCTACAACATTAATGAATATGCGAGGTAACAGGGACAACCTGAAAGGGAGGACCTTGTACTGATATCCCCACCCCACAAAAACTCATTGTCTGTCTATGTATGCTCCTTTAGAGGATTTCTGATCTTTCAGCTTCTGAAGTGCCCATGGGAGCTCTCCACACATTGCACTGGGATCAACATTTATAGACATTCTAAGCTCATTAAACATTCTATGTGCCAGACCTACTCGTTGTCATATTCATATTTTAGATTTAATACTATCACATGGAATTTAAGTCGATAGCACTGAAATTCTGCAACAGGGTAATATCTTAGATCATTAGTATTGTGTACACTCCATATACCTACAGCTGCAAACTCAATTCCTTGTTACAAATATGGTAGAATCATCATTTCTATAACAAAAGACTGCTTTGTAAATAATCTTCCCAATGTGTCTCAATTGCTCAGCATATCCAATAGCTAAGAAAAACGTCTGTAACAGAAACTATGAACTCTCTCTTTTCTAGCTCTTTAGACACAGTTATTTCTTTATGCTTAATGAAGATTAAGGAAAACAGTCTAATGCAGCGGTATAACCTGCAAACTCATGCCCTATAGAGAGAGAAGCCTGGAAAATGGAGCCCAGCTGGAATAAATCAAAACTAGAGGTATTTTGTATTGCATGGAGGGAAAGTACTTTTACCTGCAGAAAAGCCTTAAAACTGCTGGATCTGCTTACTTTTTGTCTCTTTTAGAAGACAACAACACAACCCCAGATATTTATTCAATACAGTGGCTAAATTAATGAAAGCACCTGCAGGCACAGACATTTCCCAACAGCACAACAATGACTTTATGAACTTCTTTATTTCTAAGATCGATGCTACTCGAAATAAAATTAGAACCATGTGGCCATCAGCTACAGCATCACAGCAGATAGCAGTGCATGACAGATCCCTTGAGGAACAATTCCACTCATTCTCTGCTAGATCCCCAGAAACAGATCCCCAACAAAGACCACATCACCTAGATGGCCACTGGCACAAGACCATGGGAACCCGACAAGTCCTCTGCACAATCTGACTTTGCTGCAGCCTGAAATTAAAATGCTGGTTTTATCTGGAAAGAGGAGAACTGGCCCCCTGACTAAGCCTGGTTTCTCCCAACGTTTTTTTTTCTCCATTTCTGTCACCGATGGAGTTTTGGTTCCTTGCTGTTGTTGCCTCTGGTTTGCTTAGTTGGGGCCACTTATTTTCCAGTAAGATCCAGTAGCACTAATAGATACAACAACGATGATAAGAGCAGATCATTTGTAACTCTAATGAGAGCAGTCTCAGTACTATGATACAGTCTAAATCTAAAACCTCACAGATACCATTTTTCTCTGAGAAGGAAGATAGTTGTGAGGATACTACCTTTTCTAGTGTCTTTGACAGAAAAAGGAGATTCAAGATCGGTCTGTAATTAACTAATTCTTTTGGGTCAAGTTGTGTTTTTTTAATAAGAGGCCTAATAACAGCCAGTTTGAAGCTTTCTGGGACATATCCTAATGACAATGACAAATTTATAATAGTCCGAAGAGGATCTATGGCTTCTGGAAGCACCTCTTTTAGTATCTTGATGGAATAGGGTCTAGCATACAATGTTATTGGTTTAGATCAGTGGTTCTCAAACCTGTCCTGGAGTACCCCCAGCCCTACACATTTCCCTCATCTACCACACCTGATTTAACTCATCAGCTCATTAGTGGAGACTGCAAGACATGAAGTGTGTGTCAGATATAGGGAGACATACAAAACGTGCTGGGGGCACTTCATGGTGAGGTTTGAGAACCACTGGTTTAGATAATTTAAAGTTCATACAATTCTTTCTGTCCCATAGTAGTGAATGAGTGGAATTGTTCCTCATGGGATCTATAGTGTACTGTCTGATGCGATACTGTACAACAATTCTACAATTTTATCTCGAATAGTATCGATCTTGGAAGTAAAGTAGTTCATAAAGTCATTACTGCTAAGCTGCTGGGAAATGTTAACACCTGTTGATGCTGTATTTTTCATTAATTTAACCACTTTATTGAACAAATACCTGGGGTTGTGTTTGTTTTCTTTTAAACGAGATGAAAAGTAATCAGATCTAGCGGTTTTTAATGCTTTTCTGTAGGAGAAGGTACTTTCCTGCCATGCAATACGGAATACCTCTAGTTTTGTTTTGTTTTTTTTTTTCCAGCTGTGCTCCATTTTCCAGGCTGCTCTCTTTTCGGCGTGAGTGTGCTTGTTATACCATGGTGTCGGACTGCTTTCTTTAGTCCTTCCTAAGCGTAAAGGAGCAACCATATCTAAAGTGCTATAAAAGAGAGAGTCCATTGTTTCTGTTACATCATCAAGTTTTTCTAACTTATTGGATATACTAAGGAATTAAGATAAATCAGGAAGATTACTTACAAAGCAGTCTTTTGTGGTAGAAGCGATGGTTCTGCATCTCTGTTTGGTCCTGTGTATTGCAGCTTAACTTGTAGTTATAGAAAATGCTTCATCTAAAATAATTATTTTATTTAAAATGTTTCAAGTTATACTGGGATGTATGCTAAAATTGTTGGACATGGCACCCTACCTGGAAAATATTCCACCAATCTCCACTGGTTAGACAATTACAGAAACTTATATGACAGCTGAATACAACAAAATATTAATTCTACGATTTCTTAATTCTACTGTACGTTTCTCTGTCTTTGCAAACAGAAATAAATGTATGTGTAGTAAAAACAACAACAAAACATGCAAACATGTTGAATTATCAGGACTGGAAATGCTGAGAAGCAGGAAGCTTGAGCAAAAATCTCAATTTACTTCCTTTCCACAGCTGTCTAGGAAGAAAACTGATACATTAAAATTATCTCTTTTGTGATTTTTCCATCCTTTTCCATTTTACCTCTGAAAACTGCCAACTATGGCGAGTGAGAAGACTATATAGCGCATGGATTTAAAACAGTCTGGCTACCACAGCTTCCATGATGACAGAACATGTCATTGGAATTAATGCCACAGTAACAGGGATATTTATGCAGTCATATTCTGGGCACACACTCATCTGGCTGTGCTGGATGAGCAGTAGATGGGAAAAATAGGGAAGGCCCCAAGCTTTTATCAGTCCGTGAAAGAGACAGAGGAGATCTCTGCCGTACATTTCAGTACTGCCATCAAGCCTGATTCACACATACACACAACACAATCTCCTGCAGCCTGTTATCCAAGCACATTCCTCTTGCATGAATGAACATCCTGTAAACACACGTGCACACACACACACGCATGCTTGTGTTTTTTCTTTCTTTTTCAGGAAAGCAGATGGACAGAGGCACGTGTGCAAAAGCATCCATGCACAAAACAGAGATGTAGATAAATCCACAAATAGCACAGCATCAGTGTAACTAAAGGGCGCGTGCCTTATAGCTCCAAACTCTCTGACCTACAAGCATGACTCAAACATGCACATTTTGTTATATAAGAATGTACTGTTTAATCATCAGACTGGCCAGCTCTGATGGCAGGGCTGCAGGGCAATAATTCTTATTGAAGCAGAGGAAGTAGTCAGAAAAGACATCACAAGTGTGATGTCATGGCAGAACCAATAAAGAATGTGACAGGGTGATTCAGTAAACAGGACTTTTTTATTTTTATGTGCATATAAATGTGGACAAAGACCAAGAATTTCTTTCAAATGCAGCATATTCTTTAAATGCATGGTCTTTTTTTTCCTAAATCATGGTCTGTGTGCCACTTCTTCTCTTGACCCATTTGGACAACCTTCTATTTGCCACCACATGCCAGCTCATTGATGCCCTACCGCTAATGAATGGTAAGGCTTGTGATTAGTGCAGACTGGTTTCCTCTGTTTAATGGCTGCCAAATGTTCTACATTTCCAAATGTCTAATAATAAAACCCTTGGCCTGATGGTCACCAAATGTAATAAGAGAGGCATATGTATTCTAGGATGAGCGGAAGGATGTCTCCCTGAACCTGTGACAATCCTGCACAAGTATATCATTTTAGCATAAGAGCAAAAATATGCAGTGATAACAGCCCTGTGAAAAACATATGGAGGTAAAATTCCCATGTTTTCCATCTTGCATTAAAATGTCCCCTGTTAAAGATTTTTTGACTTCAGGCAATGATCTTTGACTAAAATCTAGAAAGAATTCCAGCCTATCAAATGACACTACCTTTCATTGCAGCATTTTTGACATTTATTTACATATATATTATCAAGTAATTTGCAATTTGTAGTACACAAAATAAAGCTGCAGTAACAGTTATAAGGTTCAAGGTCAACATTAACTAGCATTGGGTATATTAATAAATGATGAATACAGATTAATAAATGTTGTAACATTTGTTACCCGTTGTTAGTTCATGATGTCTAATGTATTAACACTTTACCAAACTGAAAATCATTCAAGCTAAATGTTTCCAAAAATATGTTTCCAAAGACTACGTCTTACATCTAAACAAACAGCTACACTGCATGCAACCAGCCAGAGTTGCAGTTGCTATGCTGTTAGTAAATATTAAGCAGCTTGTGAAATCTGTCTTTCTTTGAGCATATAGCTACTTAAATTGCTAATGTCTAAATCTACTGCAGCAGCAGGACTGAGATAAACTCCTCTCATGTGGAGTTTGGCCACAGACTACACAGATTTGGCCACACTTCTTGGCAAAGCACGCAACTCTAAATATGAAAGCACTAAGCATGACCTTGAGAGTTACGTAACTATTAATTAGAATGATAATCCAGGCAAACTGCAGTCTTTAAGCATTTGGTCTTTGCACATTCTCTGCAGTTCTGAAGTTTGTGCTTAAAGGTACACTTTACATAAAGGTACTTTAAATTTAATTGAGATTTTATGTTAAATTAATTAACAGAATTTTTTTAAATTATGTTAGAAATCAAGTGCATTCTTCAATCATATGCCTAATGAAAGCATTCAGTATTTTAAATGGAGCAGGTCACTTGATGGGGTCTGATTGTTGAGATCACAAGACCAGCTAAATACTTCTGTAACAGGACTCTTGAGAAACGTGATAGATCCAAGTGCGAGCTTTTATTGAACACAACGTAGTCAGACAGGCAGGGTCGATCTCCAAACAAACAGTAATATCCAAGGCAAAAACAATAGCGAAATCCAGAAAACAGGCAGAAGGTCAAAATATCAAGAGAGCAGTCCAAAATAGCAAAATAAACAAGGCAATGAAACAAGGCAAAAACTATGGCAAGAAACTAGACAAAACTATGGCAAAGAAACAAGACAAAACTATGACTAAGAAACAAAACCGTGGCAAGAACAAAACAGGGCAATAAAACAGGAGAAACGCTTGGTAGAGTCCGCACAGGCAAAACAATACTTCGCAGAGTCCTATTTGGCATGGCCCTGCTTATATGGCTGCCAAACAGGAAGTAACCACAGAAGCAGCAGAGGGAGCGGTAACAGTCAGTCAGTGGGTGAGGGCTCCCTCTGCTGGCGTGGCGTTACAACTTCTCACTTCTCAACCCGTGTTACTAATACTTTGTTATCACCTAAGTTTAAAGAAATTAATAATTTCACATCAGGACACACATGGTATCAATGCAAACTACAAAAGGCCATTGTTATGTGTTACTTTTCTGTGAATGTTTGAACATCTGTCATATAATTCCTTATAAGAAATAAAATTTTCTTTACATTGGTTCTAATTAAATTATTTATTAACACACAACTCTTTTGTGATTATTTGTGATGATAAACATAGGAGAGATCATGAAAAAGTGGCCCTATCAAATAACTGGGCTTTGGAATTAGCCTCAGGATCAGTCCTCTGACAAGTATCTGGAATTTGTGGGTTTGGCAAAATGTTCATGCCTAATGACTTACCATCAGCAAAAAAAAAAACAATAACTACATGGCCTGTTTTTCTTCATCTGTTCAAAAGCTTTTTCAGTCATGACATCATGCATTAGCTGCACACTTCATAGGAGCTATTTATATATAACCTATGGCCCAGAAGCATATGATGTCATTGCAACAGAGAGTGGATAAAAAAAAAATAATAAAAAAAAATCAGCCCAAATTCAAATAAATATACTATTCATAATAAATAATTATTTTCATAAAGTCTAGACTGCATAACTGTACAGCAAAAATGACATTCCGGGAAAACTAGCTCACAGCAGTTGAAAGGGACTACATTAATCACTTCCTATTACAATGTTAATTCCAGTCTTGAAAAGCAGTAAGTGAAGTTCCTTAGTATCAGATATGATGATAAGCGAAACAACTGCTTGATAAAACATACAGCCTGCATATGTAGGAGATTTTTATTCACTGAAAAATATTAAGCAACCTAATAAACATTTTTAGCATCATTATAAAGGAATGCTAAAAACCTCCAGGTTAAACATTTTGTCATATCATCAATGTTTTATGGCTTTACAGATTAATAAAATAGATTTGCATATATTTCAGCCCTAAAAAAAATAGCTTAAGCATATCTCTTGGCTAATTTCATGACCCAAATTCAATTCCACAAAAGTTTTTTGGGTATCATTTTTGTTCCTGAAACAACCATAACTATCTAGACCACTGCATCTCCTTCTGGCAATTTTAACAATATAAAAGAGATACTCAGGACTGAGTGACTTAATGTCTAAATATATTAGATGACTACTAGTTGGAGGGACAGCTCAAGCATGACAGTCCATTATGTATTTAACAATAACTGCCACTGACATAGTTTTGCAAGATGGACCAGAATATACAGCTTTTCAATTATGATGCATAACATGCATAGTAGAGTCCTTTTAGTTTTATCACTAAAAACAAGAACATACTGTGAACTGAAATGGGCTGCTTTCATTAAATAAAGTAAATGTTTGTAAAATTATCACTTTTATATTCAGAGAAAATATGAATGAACATATGCTTGTTTTATCAAACTGAATATGAAGTTTTATATGTATTGTAAAAGTCCTTCGTACATACATACATACATACATACATACACACATGTATATTTGGTCAACATTTGGCTCAAGATGTGCCTCTATTTTCAACTTCCATTAAGTGTCATCTGCATTTAGGGTTAGCTGGCCTCATGCTTGAGGATATTAATAGAGCTCTCAGATTGTAAGAAACCCCCAAGATAAAGAGCAGGAAGAGAACCCAGAGATAGAAATTACGTTATAGTACAAGCTCACAAGAAAGAAAGAAAGAAAGAAAGACATATATAAATTTTGGTCCAATCTTACACCATCACCCAAAAGCCACGACTTAAATCCTTTAAAACTCTTGCCACACACTCATAATGAAAGATGATAGTCTTACCTTGATGTGAAGTAGTTTTCTTCATCTTCAGTAAATATCCACTTTTAAGACAAAATAAAAATGTTTTATTTATCGTAATTCAGATTTTATTTATTTATTTATTTAAATATGCATATATTTAGGCGACGATTCCTTTGGCGTCCAGTTATCGGTTCATGTGTAACCGCGCGCTAATCTTGTTGTTCAGGTCTGTAGGGCGCCAGCATGCATCTTCCACTTGTCAAAGTGAGCGTGAAGTGTTAGGTCTATGTAGAGCGCGCGCATAGGCTCACATCTGCCAGGAGCGCGCTTTTTACACATAGTCTATCGCAAGAAGGATTTGGTGGCTTGCTAGCAATTTCCTGTTTCGTTTCAAGGCTATTTGTCAATGACTAAATTCACTACATTAACAAAATTCAATTAAAACAGTGTTTTGGAGCAATAGCACCATAATTAGACTGCGTCTATGGGGCTTACAGTGCTCAGATCCAGAGCCATGCCACTGCTTGAATAACAAAAGAGAAAAACAGAGAGTCAAGAGTGCCACTATTAATGCAACAATGGAGTATCAGCACTTTTTAATCCTCTGGAGAAAAGTTTTGTAACATTTGACGACCTATGAGCTATGGAATACCAAAGCTGACATAATTAGAAATAAATAAATTAATAAATGTAAAAAAGCAAATATAAATAAAGAAATATATAAAGAAATATACAAAGAAAAGTAAAAAAGCAAACCCATATAATTATTTATAATTTTATTTCCTTATGTATTTTTTCACATCTATTTATTTTTATTTTATTTATAATTTTTTTTATTTCCACTTTTATTAACTTTCACATTTCTGTATTTATTTACGTATTTATTTCTTTATTTCCACATTTCTTTATTTCTAAATTTATTTATTTCTACATTTCTTCATCCGGTAATGAGGACACCATCTCCTTTTTGGACGCGCCTTTAGAGAAATGCATCTTTACAGATTACATAATGAAAGAGTTTTTGTTTTCGAGTTTTTATTTCGTTTATTAATAGTTTCAAGCTTTCTATAGATACATGTATAATGTCTGTCAGGTATGTATTCGCTGAGTTTCAGTTCATTTTTGTGAAGCTCTCCTGTTGAGATGACAGAAAGCGCATCATGTTTGTTTTCTTTATTTAGCCTAATGAAAGCACCGTTTGTAACATTTTGTTGATATTGTGAGTGCACACAAATAAAAGTAGACCCTTAAAAACTCCTTGTGATGTATTACTCTTACCTTTATGAGCAAAAATGACGAATACTTGAACTCTTTTAGGCCTATATCTAGGCTATAGATTTTAATTTAGGCAAGTCATGATGATTTAAGAAGGCAAAATTGATCAAACAGACTACAGTCTTCTGATGGCCGCTTGGTTTAAAAAGCAAAAACTTATTCAACGAACAAAAAATAGACTCCGAAATATAATTACTTTGCCATTACATACAAAACTGAACTATTTCAATAGATGAAACAGCAGTATAAGCTGTTTTGGGAGAAGGGGGGGAAATCAGACAATTAATCCATATGAGCCTATAGCCTATGTATTTTTGTATGTCATAATTTGTACCATACCTCAAAAGTTACCTGGGTCCATACTTTGTTATTGTCATGAATCTGGTCCTGATCGCCAGTCCGCTCACTACCAGAGGTCGCTTTGCCATTTCACATTACACAGGCTGTTGCATCACACCCCGGACTACATTTCTCATCATCGATTGCGCTGATGACACACACACATCTGCTAACTAATCAGACAAACTATATAAGCCTTGGACTTCCTTCTCCTATCGCGGAGTATTGCATTGTGTTTAGCACTCTCATTGTGCTGGCAGCTGTACATTCATCCTTAGTCTAGTTCAGCCGTGTTTCTAGTTAGTTTCTCCTAGCCTGGTTATATCGTCTTGTCTGCCTTCCGCCTGCCCTGGACTTCTATCCTGTCTATTTGGAATACCCATTTTCCTCATCCCTTGGATTACGTTCGCCGCTGATTGACCCTTGCCTGCCTTACGGATTATTCTTGTGTCTTGCCCGAATATACCTGTTTGCCAATGTTTTGACTATGTCTTTGCTCAATAAAGCTTTGGTATGGATCCGCCTGATTCCCATCTCTCTCGCTGCATTACAGTTATATTCGTGATTTATGATTTTTTTGTAATTAATTTTTTGTTTTGAAGAATATTCGTAAATTCCTTATGACGAAAATTCATTAGCCTAGCGTATTTGTTATGAAGCTGATTTAAAATTCTTCATAATAAATTTTATAAAGTTACAGGTTAAGAATGAATGGAATTAGTCTGTAGTCTATAAATAGATCTGACATAATTTAGGCTATAGCCTACTTTTTTTGACTGCAGAAAAAAAAACATTTAATTTGCAGTTAACTTATGAATTAATGAAAAAAAAAAAGAAATAAATCACAACAACAATACAATATTTTACAATAAGAACAAAAGAAAAAATAATATTTGACAAAGAAATTATAAAATGAATGATGAATCTCCACTGCATGGCCGCACACAATCGTTGGTGTCAGGCGCAAATATTAAACACGTTTATCTAATTCTGGATATTTGCAGTTGATGACGAGATCGAACCGAATCTGGATGTGGTGACTGTCCACATGGGAGGTGGCGCAAGGCGACAAATCAACTGATGCCTCTTTCTATCCTGAATCTTTGAAACATGCGTATGCGTTGAAAGTGAAACCTAAAAAAAACTGCATGCATAAAGTGATACTTCTTGTATTTCGTTTGGGCACCACAAGGTGTCACTGTGGCTTAAAAGCCTACCCCTCGCCTACTCTGGCTCAATTGCTATTCCTGAGGTAAAACACGCCCTCCTCATTACACTATGGACGATGAAATGTATAAATAAATAAATGTGAAACAAATAAATGTATAAATAAATAAATGTGGAAATAAAGAAATAAATACGTAAATACATAAATGTGGAAACCAATAAATGTGTAAATAAATAAATGTATAAATAAAATAAAAAAATAAATAAATGTGGAAAAAATACATAAATAAGGAAATAAAATAATAAATAATCATATATTTTTGCTTTTTTACTTTTCTCTGTTTATTTATTTCTAATTATGTCAGCTTTGGCTTTCCATAATGGACGCCATCACCCATATTACAAGCCAACCCACCGAGCCTCAATATCATGCATTTTTCAAATCATTCGTTGCACTTACACGTATTAGACCAGAAGATGTAGCAATTATAAAGTATATCATTTTTTTTTTATTTTTTTTTATTTTTTATTGTCATCACCTCTCATAGAGTCGAATCGCCAATCGCCCATCTCTAAAGGGCAAATAGCAGAGAAAACATATTGCGATATTTGTTAAAGTTTCTAGTATTACTGAAGACCTTGATTAGCTGTTTCAGATGTGTTTAATTTAAGATCAACTCTCCAGTAACTATAGTGTCCCTCCAAAGTCCAGAGGCAGATTAGACAAACATGAATAGACAAATCTTACTACGATTTTTTGTTTGTTTGTTTAATAATAATTATGTATCATTGCAGCTGACTACTTTTATAATTATCAAAAATATTAAGTAGCCTAAAAGCCACATGAAGCTTGTTATGTACCATCACTGAAGGATAGATGATCGGCAGGTAGTTACATCCATACTCACTGTCATGGCAAGTATTGGCAGAATTATATGGGACTCACGACCAGGGACAGACTTAGTGATTTGAGGGCCCTAAGCAAATTTCAGGTTTGGGGCCCCAACACAATAACTATGTGCTCTTTTATGCCTAACCCATATTTTGCTCACTCTCTCTCTCATAGTTAATAGTTTATTTACCCCTTCACAACTTAAGTAAATAATTAGTCAATCTGATGCTGTTCTACAGCCATATTAGGCTACTTTTATTTTTCTTTTTTGGATCACAAGATCACTTGTATATTTAATAAATTACAACTTTTCTTCAATCTGTTTACAAAAAGGGTTCAAATGTAATAAAATTATCTAATGCTACTTGTTCTGTAATCCAAACGTTCTTAAGGCATAGGGTAATAACGAGAAATAAATCTAAAATGTAATCTATTATTAAGCAAAAAGCTCCAGCCATCTCATTCATGCATTTGTATGAGTGCGCAGCACTTTGTGCAGTGCACATAGGAAGAGCACAAAAGCAAGTCATTTTGAAACATCAAAACAAATAAAATCATGACACAACACACCATACTTTCTTTTTTGAGGTTAGAGACAGTCTTAGAGCCGTTCTAAGACAGTCAGAAAGTGTGCAAAGAGCGCTCTCTCTATAATCACTAAAAGCTGTCATTCACTTCAGTTCATCGCGATCTCACGAATTTCTGTTAATCAATGAAGCTGTCTGCATGGCACAGTGAATCTCTTCTTTACATTTTATTTACACGTTGTTATAATGAGAAGATTTACAAGCTTGCCGAACATTTTAGACGGTGAGTGAAGATTTAATGCTCTCCAGAACACAAATATACACTGAAGCATATATTTTGCCAATATCAGATGGGGCCCGTGATTTTCCGGGGCCCTAGGCGGCCGACTACCTCGCTTATTGGTTAAGTCCGCCCGTGCTTACAGCATCCTAGTCCAAATAGTACTACTGTACTTTCTGACACACATTTTAGGCACACATTCATCTGCAACCAGCCCGAGGCTCAATGGTCTGATTTTCCGTTGTATCAGAAGGAGTTTTCAACCCAGGAAATTCAGCTTAGGCTGATGATATACATGGCAACTTTTTGAGCAATGTTGCCGGGCAAATTTGGGTAATGTTGCCGTCAGTGGGCAACCATGTGAGACACAGGGCCCATTACCGATTTTAAAATATTGAGACAGAAATTTGTTACCGATTCTGAATTCTGAAAATTTCTGAAAATTTCCAGTAAGGATTCTTTTTAGAAAAGAGGATGGCGTGGAAGTATTTGTTGTAGAATAAGGAAGTGTCCCTTTCATCTGCCTCTCCCCTCCATCATCCTGGCAAACGTCCGCTCCATAACAAAATGGATTTACTACATGCCAGGTGCCAACTGGAACAAGCTTTCAGGGACATCTGTATCATCACCTTATTTGAAACCTGGCTTGATGAGTCTGTCCCTGATGCTGAAGTCAGTCTAGATAACTTCAGTACCATTATATCTGACAGAACAGCACTATTGGGGAAAATGCAAAGCGGCAGGGTCTGTCTTTTTGCTGTGTTTATATTTCCCCCAGTGCAAACACCAGGATGGCAGTGGTACTAGTGGCTGAGGATGCTAATGCCGTGAAGTATCCAGGGGCTCCTGTGTTTATTCTGGGAGATTTCAACATTTGCAGGCTGGATAATGTATAACCGTCATTTCAGCAATATGTGGAGATTCAAATTAGGTGGGGAAATACTTTGGACGTGTGTTATGGTAATATCCCTGATGCATTACGGGCCTGTTCATAGCCACTGCTTGGACTTGCAGATCACAACGTCATCTGTTTACTTCCACTCTATAGACAAAAACTGAAACTTTACAAGCCACAATGCAATAGTGCCCCACAGTGGGCGGAGGATGCCATTTCCCATCTTCAAGGCTAGCACCCTAGCATGATCACAACGTCATCTGTTTACTTCCACTCTATAGACAAAAACTGAAACTTTACAAGCCACAATGCAATAGTGCCCCACAGTGGGCGGAGGATGCCATTTCCCATCTTCAAGCCTAGTACCCTAGCATGTACTGATTGGAGTGTTTTTGATGGTGATCATTTTTTTTTTTTTCTGTCATTACTGACTACATCATAGTTTATATTTACATTACAATATTCTGGTTAAAACAGTAAAAAGGAATCCCATCACTAAGCCTTGGATTCCTCAACAGTTAAGGCAGAGCCCAAAAGAGAAACATAAAGCATTTAGGCTCAAGAATTGGGAAGATTCAGATCCAGAGTCTTTTGCAAAATAATTGATTTTTTTTTTTTTTTTAATTTATTTATTTTTATTTGTTGCACGGTTTGATACACAGGATTTTACAGATGAGTGTGCAGCTCTGCTGGGAGCCCTTCCTCTGTTGGAAGCAGTCGAGCCAGTCCCCTTTACAAAGGAGGAGGTACGGTGGCAACTCAGTCAATGTAAGCTACGCAAGGCCCCTGGGCCTGATAACATCCCAGCAAGGGTGCTGAAGGCCTGTGACCATGAACTCTCGCCATTGCATTATTAACACCATTGCACACTTCACTCAGTGGTGTGAGGATAATTATCTTCATCTTAATGTCACCAAAACAAAAGAATTATTAATCAGTTCTCCCTCATCCCAGCATTCTATCCTTACTGACAACCAAGTGGTAGAAACAGTTGAGAATTTTACATATCTTGGGGTAACATTGGATAAACAACTTACTTTTGATCAGCACACCAGTGACATTCAGAAAAGGAGCCATCAAAGACTGTCAGTTATCCATAAAGTAAAAGGACTCTACGTTGCTCCTCATCTACTTTTACTGCTGTATCAGAGCATGCAGAATGGCTCCTGATTCCTGCTGTTATACAGGCCTTGAATAAAATGCCCTGCTGACATTGCTAATGAGGTTTTGACATCTAGATGTGTAATTCTTATGACATGTTGTTATGTCATGGTGACACTGTATGTGAAATGAAAGGATGCTGTGAAGAAGAATTTCCCTAAAGGGACAATAAAGTCTAAAGTCTTAGTCTTCTACACACTTATGGAAGCTTTCAAAAGCAAACATATATTATACAGAAGAGAAGGCTGAACATTTCCTCCATTTGTTCTTAAGCACTTGTTTTTGTGAGTCTAAATATACATACTTCTCTTTCCATTTCTTTGACCTCTGCTACTATTTGAAACCACTCTTCTCTCATAGACAGAACCTTTTTGTACCATTTCCAGTTTACCACCTTTTTACTTGTTGCCTATAATACCTTAAACATATATCTGTCCTCCTTTTTAACCTCATCAGATAAAAAATAGATGGAATAGCATATAAATTTGTGGGATAGTACATATTTTAGCCTGTTGAGCTTGAGTCAAGGTAATGCTTACTTCTTTTTGTTTTGCCATTTTGATCTTAGTCTGTTGAAAATTGAGTTATTTATCCCTTTATATAATTTAGATATTGTTCTGTTTATACCTTTCTTGTTTGTCTGTATAATAACTTGTACAAGCTGATTAACTTGTACAAAGTAAACACTGTCATTTATTACCTTAAAATAATATTGGTGTAAATGTAGGTATCTATATAGGTCTTGGTTTACAAAAATGTCCCTGTCTGCCTGTTTGAAATTAGAAATCTTGTTCTTAGATCTAAGTTCAACAATTTTCTATGCTCATTTGGAGTCACAAAGGAGTGTGTAGACCTACAAGTATGTCTTGGGCTGAAGATAGGGTAAACTAGCTTCTCCAATAACTTGACCTTCAACTCAAGTAAAAACCCACACCATGCAAACTCCACACATAAAGGTGTAACAAAAGTGTTTCCTCAATGAGAACCACATATAGTAATTTTCTTGTATGTTTTTGTGGGTGAGAGTCAACTCACTAGGGATCGGCCCTGTGCACTCTGTCCCCTTTCTCCCCCAAGTTGCTATGCACCCGATGAGAGTCGAATGTTTTCAACGTTTTGGGCAATCAAATGTCACCACAAGCAAAACTGCATGATAAACACTAATAAAATTCTAACAATAAAAATAAAAAAACAAAATAATTCATGTCTCTACAAAAATGGAACTGGAAAGAATAAACTACCAAGTAAACACATGCACAGTTCTTCTGTATGCATGCACAAACAAATGACACTCAACAAGTTAATATGAGGTGTGAATACATTAAAAATAGAATAGCTCATTTTGATTGGACACTAACTTGTTTTGCACTCAACCTGGTGTGGTCAAATACATTTAGCACACATATCAGCTAAAAAAGCGGAAGATGAGCAGGAAGAGTACAGACCACAGTACCCTTGTGTGGGGCCTATATATTGCTGATTGGTCAGGCATGAGCATTGCGGATAAGAATAGGCCTATTTTAAATACTGTTTCTAATACTTCAGATCTGTCATTGAAGCATCGCAACTCTTTTCAAATGATTTACACATTACACATTATACACATTAACAACTTAAAAAAAA
Organism: Labeo catla; assembly: GCA_012976165.1. Taxonomy (NCBI): domain Eukaryota; kingdom Metazoa; phylum Chordata; class Actinopteri; order Cypriniformes; family Cyprinidae; genus Labeo; species Labeo catla. The sequence continues at coordinate 463,070 of VONZ01000523.1, forward strand.
TCACAATGCTTTTTACATTGCATTGCTTTTCCATACAGTATGTTATAGTACATTAAAGGGGTCCTATTATGTTTTTTCACTTTTTGAATTCTAGTCAGTGTGTGGTGTGTATGTTTGGGCATAAAAAGATCTACAAAGTTACAAATCTCTACAAAAAGTCCAATCTAGCTTGTGCTAACTGCTTTGACAAGGGGTGTGGCAGTACTGAAACACCATCTAAGCTGTTCGCCAATTGCAATGCAGTGGGACAGCTTATTATAACACATTTCCTTTTTTCGGAAGACGGGCCTTTATTAAACCCAGAACTAATCAAGCCATGTGTGCCAGGCTGGGGGAAAGGTATTGTAATAATGTAAATTATGTGAAAAAATAATGTGTTTTTTGAACCACAAAGCATGAAAGCATGTTCTAGTACACCCTCAAAACAAAATCAAACCTTTGTAAAAGAGCATAATAGTACCCCTTTAATAAAAGTTTTACATGTAAGCCTGTGTTAAAGAGGCATTACATCCTCCTGAACATGCACAAGAATATTAAAAAGAGTCAATTTTAGTTAATTTGTATCAATGCTGTTATTTAAAATGGTATAAATGTATTAAACGTTTATTTGGTAAGACTCTACAATAAGGTTCCATTTGCTAACATTAACTACATTAGTTAGCATAAACTAACAATGAAATAATACTTCTTAGGCATTTATTAATCTTAGTTAATGTGACTTAAATGTTTACTAATACATTATTAAAATCAAAAGTTGTATCTATTAATGTTATTTAGGTCATTCTACAGAAATGTCCAGCGTTGGGGGTAACGCATTACATGTTTGTTTTAGAATAAATGTGAACTTGAATTAATTCATCTCACTCACAAAAAACAGATTCAGTACTCCTCAAAATTAATAAAAACAGTGAAATTCAACTAAGAATATGATGCAAACCTGCAATAATTAAATATGTTAAATAATACAAATATCCTTTATGCATTTAATCCCATTTTATTAACAAATGTCTTTGCTGCCGACCTTCAATCCAATTCAGCCATACTAATAAGCAAAAATTACTCAAGATAATCTAACATTTGTTTTCTTTTTTTTTTTTTTTATTGCTGAAGAGTTAACTTTTTTTTTCTGCGGTCTACTGTACAGACGTGAATTTACTTTTCTCAAAGCCTGAGGCTTTTGGTGTGAAAAGGCTTTTACATTTGCCAAAAATAGAACTTTTTATATTAAAAACAAACAAGCAAGCCCTGCCCAGATTTAAAAAGTAACGCACAAGTAAAGTAACGCATTACAAAGCGGCTGTACAGTATTAAATAGGAAATAGTACATCAATAATGCAAAAGGGCAACAATAAACACTCAATTTTCAGGTAAAGGCAGTTAATCTAATACAATAAAATAAAATACAATATCATGTGAAGAAAAAGTGTCCCCAACTAAGCAAGCCAAAGGTGACAGCGGCAAGGAACCAAAACTCCATCGGTGACAAATGGAGAAAAAAACCTTGGGAGAAACTAGGCTCAGTTGGGGGGCCAGTTCTCCTCTGGCCAGATGCAGAGGACTCATCTGGTTCCCGTGGTCTTGTGCTGATGGCCGTCTAGGTGACGAGATCTTCACTGGGGCTCATCTAGTCAGTGTGGTCTCCGCTTACATTCAGGGCTGTAGAGGTCGTCTCTAGGTGCTGATCCACCGTCTGGGCTGGGTACTGACTGGATCCGGGGGACTGCAGTGACCATCTGATTTGGATACGGACTGGATCTGGTGGTTAAGGTGACCTCGGAATAAGAAAGAAACAGACTAATATTAGCGTAGATGCCATTCTTCTGACGATGCACTGAGTGCATTGGGTGTTACGGGAAGTGTTCCCTGTTCCAGTTGACCTAATTAATGCAGCCTAACAATCCTTTAACGGATTTGAATTATAGAAATGTGTTAATGTGTTATGTGTAAGCAAGGTTACAGAGATGGGTCTTTAATCTAGATTTAAACTGACAGAGTGTGTCAGCGTCCCGAACAGTGTTGGGTAGATTGTTCTAGAGTTTGGGCACTAGATAAGAAAATGATCTGCTGGCCGCAGTTGATTTTGATATTCTAGGTATTATCAAATTGCCAGAGTTTTGAGAACACAGCGGACATGAGGGACTATAATGCGATAAGAGCTCACTCAGGTACTGAGGAGCTAAACCATTTAGGGCTTTATAAGTAATTAGCAAGATTTTAAAATCTATCCGATGTTTAATAGGGAGCCAGTGCAGTGTTGACAGAACCAGGCTAATATGGTCATACTTTCTGGTTCTAATAAGAACTCTAGCTGCTGCATTTTGGACCAGCTGGAGTTTGTTTATTAAGCGAGCAGAACAACCACCCAATAAAGTATTACAATAATCTAATCTTGAGGTCATAAACGCATGAATTAACGTTTCAGCATTTGAGAGCGTAGGTTTAGATATATTTTTGAGATGGAAAAATGCAGTTTTGCAAATACTAGAGATGTGGTTTTCAAAGGAAAGATTGCCATCAAATAGCACACCTAGGTTCCTAACTGATGACAAAGAATTAACAGAACAGCCATCAAGTATTAGACAGTGTTTTAGGTTATTACACGCTGAGGTTTTAGGTCCAATAATTAACACCTCTGTTTTTTCAGAATTTAGCAGTAAGAAATTACTTGTCATGCAGTTCTTTAACTCAACTACACAATCTGTTAGTTTTTCAAATTGGTATGTTTCGCCGGGCCACCAAGAAATATAGAGCTGAGTATCGTCAGCGTAACAGTGAAAGCTAACACCATATTTCCTGATGATATTACCCAAGGGTAACAAGTAATGGCCCTAGTACTGAGCCTTGCGGTACTCCACTGCACTTGTGACCGATATGATATTTCTTCATTTACTGCCACAAACTGATGGCGGTCAGATATGTATGATTTGAATGAATTTGCACTACCACTAATGCCAACATAATTTTCAAGTCTGTTCAAGAGAATGTTGTGGTCAACAGTATCGAACGCAGCACTAAGATCCAGTAGCACTAACAGAGAAACACAACCACGATCAGATGACAAGAGCAGAAAAAAGTAACTAAGTAACGTAATTAGTTACTTTTTTAGGGAGTAACTCAATATTGTAATGCATTACTTTTAAAACTAACTTTCCCCAACACTGGAAATGTCCACTTTTGGTATGGCAAGATGTCTTCAAATGTATTTATTTTTCTAACATTTAAACTTTATTAGACACATTATTAGATTTGACTTGATGAATACATATAAATGACAGCTTAACAATTTTTTTTTTTGGGGGGTGTACTTATTTAAAGATCACATGTACCTTTTACTAGTGAAGGTACTAGTGTTACCTTCTTTGGCAATATTAAAAGTTTTTATGAAATATTATTATTCAATTTTTACAGAAAAATAATGCAAATGCAAGAAATAAGGTGACATTAAAAAAATACACACATACAGTAACACCAGTGACATACAGAAGACCTGATATACTGATCTTCACAGTTGTTACCCAGTAAAACCAGTGACAGTAACACCAGTTATAAGGTTTTGAACCACATGTTGTCGGTCATGGTGTACACACTAAAATAAATAGTTTAATCCACTTGTGTTCTAGTTTTTTTTTACAATTCCCCAACAATAAAGTAGGTCACACAAGTGACTTCAACTAAAAGCTTCACATGAAATCATGAGATAAATGAGAACATTTCTGAAAGCTGAAAAGAGACAGTGGACTTATCATGGGCCTTTTTTTCATAGATCTTTAGGAAATAGGAAAAAGGAAGTCAAGTGGTGTCATCAGTGTGATTTTTATTTCAAGATAAACGATTTTTGATGACACAATGACACAACTTCAGCATTTAGTTTTTTTATGCCATTTACATCTATGCTAGTTATGAATACATTATTTTATTTTAAATGATAGAAAAACCTGTTTTGACCTCAAAATAAAGCACTTTCCCTCTATGGGAGGGCTGTGGGGACAAGAGGTTTGTGTGGCTTATAATTAAATAATTAATTTAAAAACAAATATTGCCACATTAATGGCTCAAGAAGGTGTAACTGTTCAAATAACATATTGTTTCATTTTAAAATACAAAGACATTGTAACCCTGAAGTGTTTTTCAAGTGTAATATTTCTGAAAAGGCTAGGAACAAAGAAATTTTTTCCCATTTAATGGACCTGAGCTAACATAGAGTAACAATGAACAACTTTATTTGTATTAACTAACGTTAACAAAGATGAATAAAGTCTGTAACAAATGGAACCTTGCTGTAAAGTGTTACTATTATGTTGAGAGATCTCTAAATTGAAGTAAATATCTTTTCTCTTTATGTAGAGTAAAATTACATAAAAGAATTGATTTAGTGCTTTGTAGTGCTTTGTAATGTCATTCTGAAAATGTTTGAAAGAATGTGTTGGTAATATACTGTATTAATGTATTACTGTAAAACATTAGCATATAAGAAATCCACTTAAAGTGGTTTAAAATAATTTTGACAATTATTTAACCAAATGTTTAGTTGCATTTTATTTTCCAATATTATTTTGCACAATACATAGATAAGAGACACTCGTGTCAGAGACAAGATATACTAAATCAAACACATAAACATTACATTAAAAACATTAAAATACATTAAAAATGCTACCAAGTTGAATGATGAGTAAAACAGCATGCATGTTACGTAATATATGTTCTTTTAATACATAAAAGCTTTGTCTGCACACAAACTACATACTTTTTAAACTTTATCATTGTTAGTTAACAAAAGAAACATGTCAGAGTTGCTTGTTTTGATGTATTCTCAAAGGTTATTGAGAGGAAGACATGACCACAACTGCAAAGGAAGATGATTGGTTAAGAGTGGAAACATCAGAGAGTACAATACACACTGTGCAAACAAGTAGCCTACATTTTTTTTTTACCATATTTAGTTTAAAATTTGCAGTGAGACAAAATAGTTTTGATTGCCATTATTTTAAACAGAGGAATGAAATATGATTCTAAATTCATTAGTCAGTTCAGTGTTGGCCTACTTGTCAGGCTGAAAGTAGCAGGCCTTTCACAACATTCTTGAGGTCTTTGCACATGCTTGTGCAGATCAGACCACAAATGAGGTCTTTGACGTATCTGTTGTCCATCAGCTAACACTATCTCTTGAACTCCTGCGTCTTTTTTTTATTCTTCACACTTAAACTATTTTGAATTCATCTTGATCTACAGCATCTTAAATATAACCATGATATTCACACTAAATTAAGAATTTTGTTTATCTCTCTCTGAACTGAAAGATGGATCAGAAAAAAATTAAAATGATAACCTCAAATATAAAGCAATAAATCATTTGAAAGATTTCAATCCAAAATCACTTGCCAATCCAAATAGAGAATCATATAACATACTTTTTTTTAAATTTTGCGGAGTAGCTTGGTGGATTGATAGTCAGGGTTGACTAATGTCCGTACACTGGGGTGGGCGTCCAAATTGCTCCTATTCATCTCTTCATAAACTGAGTCTGAGGGTGGATTTGATGGACTGTATTTCTTGTTCCTCCCATGCCCCTTCACCTGAGGATGACAAAAAGAAGTAACTTATTTAAAAAAATATTCTTCAGATTCCTAAAATGACAATGAGAAAACAATGTTCCAGTAAATATGAGCGCAGTAAAGGGGGCCCGATCAGAGAGGGAGCCTGGCAGGGAATCCAAGAACAAGGTTTACAACCAGTGAGAAGATCAAAAGGACATTTTATTTAGAAGAGAGACATGGAGAAACAGGGCACTTGTCACACTTGTTTACAAGAATCTTGACACCTGCTTGTGGTGTGCATGACTGCAAGTAGCGCATACTGTGAAATCTGTCAACGACCAGTCAGACATAACATTTTTTGTGGTTGAATAAAAAAATGGGTTGTTGTTCGATGTATTGCTGAATTTTTGGCGCTCCATGACTTCTGTTTCTCAAATACATACATATATAAATCTTTTGCTTATAGAATGTGATCTGTGCATAATAAGGCATTAGCTGTTGATTATGTCAACCGTTAAATGATTCAACTATTAAAAGACATCTGTAGTGCTTTTGGCATTCTCAGTCAGTGTGAGAGTAAGATTTTTTTGAGTGTGTAATGCTGATTTACTCTCAACAAAAATACAAAAATAACTAAAGGCTCATATAATTTTCTATTATTACTTTTTCATTAATGTCAAAAACAATGAATAGTTTGAGAACAAACTGCAGGGCCACTTGACTTTTGCGCATCATTTCAAACGTTTCCTGTGGTCTTTAAAGATGCCATAACTAATTTTACGTGTAAAGCTTTACACAGATGTTTGGAAAATCCCAGCAAAAACATCCCAGACAAACTGCAAAACAATTACACAGCAACAGATTTTCAACAACAAATCAAACCACAAAAATAAACAAAAGCGGCTATCATTTGCACACGGCATGTTTACACAATAATAGCATACCTAATAATGTTGTTTATAAGTTTAGTCTTTGCTTTTGATTTGGGCTTTTCAATGCTAATTTTTGTGTGTGTATGTATGCTTACCTTCAGAATCACAAAGATGAAACCAATGATGCACAGTAGCGTGATGACAGCAGACACAATGAGAAAGGTCTTCACATGAGAATCTTCTGGGCACTTCGTTCTTACCATTTCTGCTTCTCCTTTTTCTTGTCCTTCTCCTGTTTTATTTGTTTTTTTATCTACTGATTCTTCCATGATAGAAAAGAAAATCAAGGCCAGAGAATTAGAGCTAACCTCTATATTGTTTTTCATTCAATATTAATCAGAAAATGATTGTACTTCTCAATCTCTGCATCTAAATAAAAGTTTCCCATTAACATAGTTTACATACTAAATACATCTGTTACATTCATATAGACCACAATAAATATCATGCTTGATAAGAAAATCATTTACATGAAGTGTAAGACACACTTACCTATCCTTAACCATGTGAGTGTGCCGACTGTAACTTTGTCTTCCCAATTAAATTCACACCAGTAAAGCCCAATGTCTCTGCCATTTACATTTAAGAAGGTGGCATTAAGGTTGGGAAATTTTCCATTTACTTTGACTTTATCTTTGCTTATTGCTGATTTAGGGGTAAGAGTGCCGTCTTTGTAATAGTAGAAGACTAAAGACTTATTGTTATTTGCTTCTTGTTTGTACATGTACACCCCATCTTGAGGGGTTTTATCAGTAGCGCACTGGATGATCAACTCATTCCCATCAGCTCCAATCAAAGTTGTAACTGTAGCTGTGTGAGAAAAACTAATGAGATCTTCAACACTTAAATACACTGATGAATTTTCAGGCTATGGTTATCTGAAATAAAGTTATCTGAAATAACTTTTGTAGCAAAATGTACAATATGTGAAAACACAAATAAAGTATTCCTCTCAGCCTTTCATTTACATGAGTGCGATTATTTGTCTTTTCTTAACTAATGCAACGTTTCTACATAACATTTTCTAGTGCAGGATCTAGAATCCATGAAAGTAATGTTTTTAAAAGTTGAAGTACATATGAATACGTATTCATACCTTTCAGCTGTGCTTCTGCCTTTGAAGTGCTTCTCAAACAAATAGAAATCAATAGAAAACTGTATCTCACAACACACGCCATCTTCACAGCTCTGTGTGACTATGATCTTGTGGAAGTGGTGGTTATATGCACAGCTTTACAGAAGTTTTTGTCAAGGAAGTTGAGAACCCAGGGGTTTTGCTTTGTAATTGCAGCACGTTAGCTGAGAATATAAATAGATAAGTATTCTCATATGCCAACTCATAAAACATTTTTTTCTTTTTACAGTCTAATCCTAAATGTTTAAACTTTAATATTTATTTATTGCTTTAATTAGGATGTTATGTATATTATAAAAAAAATTATGTGGAGTGTTGACAATGTGTTTGGAGTGTTTAAATATTTTAATCTGTGTATTTTATAAAACGATTTAATATGTGAATAATGGTTCGCTGCGGGAAGGAACGCAGTAGACGTGGAGAAACGTTTAACAGTCTTTAATTGCTAAAACACAAAAGGTAATCCTCAACAGGAATGAGGAGAAGCACACGAACACATCAAGTAGACCCGACAAACACTAACTGAACAGATGGGCTTATAAACACAGGATAACGAGGGACAGACATGTGTGAGGAATCAACTAATTAGGCAGAAGAGAAACTTGGTCACGGGGCACACGGGGAGGGAAAACACAACAAAACAGGAATGTGATCTTATGCAACAGTTCGTCATTTCAGGAACTAATGTTTACAAATGTTAGTTAGCCTGCTAGCAGCTTTATGCACTCACCCGATATGTTGAAAACTGAGACGATTTCACTCCAGAGCTTTCCTTGCTCCATGCGGTTGTGGTATGTTTTCAACATATTATACAGACAGTGTTAGTACAAAAACATAAACAGTTGCCTCCATCTCCACTATCCAATGGACCGCATAGCAGCTGTTTTGTGAAAGAACTGACGTAATCATAGCCATGATCATCCTGATTTAAAATCCTGGATATCAAACATGTTTGATATGATTGGGGCGGTCCCAATTTGTGTGAGAGCAGATTGAGAGGTGCAAGATTCGATCTGTGAACATCTCACATTACCAGATAATCCATGCTGAACATCGGGACCGATCGAGGTGCTTGACAAGAGTTTTGTTCCTATTCTCGGGAGGGGAAAATCGGGGCAAAATCAGGCTAAAAATCCTGTAGTGTGAGCCTGGCTTTAGGGTTAAACTCAGGAACAGGAGCCCCCTCTGGACAGGACATGGAAACCGCAGCTCGAACGACAGCGTTGTCCGGGTAGGTGGTGAGGCTTGCGGGAACCAGAAACAGTCTAGTGTGGCCCTTGAGCGATTTCTCCCAATTCAGGGCGAAGGAGGGGATCCATGGGGAGGAAACAAAAAACATATTAAAAAAATTAAAAAAGAAAACGGGAGGGTAAACACTGAGGTATTTGTTTTTAATCGGGTCTTCTGTTTGCTGAATGCAGGAGATGCAAAGAAACGTTTAACAGTTTTTAATTGCACAAACACAGGGGTTAAGCCACAACAGGAACGAGGAGATGCACACAACCACATCAAGCAGACTGGACAAACACTAACTGAACAGACTGGGGTTTATAAACACAGGTGCAGGGAATCAACTAATTAGACAGAGGAGAAACTGGGTCACGGGGCACATGGGGAAGGAAAACACAACAAAACAGTACATAAATGTGACAGTATTATGCAGCTTTAGGCCAGAATGCATTTTTCAGGTCTGAAAATGTGGAGCGCACTGCAATGCCTTTTTTGGTTGCCTTCTTTTAGCCCTTTAACTGTCCCAGTTTGTAATATGATTTTGATGTACATTTTCCATGGTAATGCAGTGTTTGATTTTGAAATGGTTTTCAAAGGATGAATTTTGAGATTTTAAGTTTTCAGTTGATATATGATTTCTAAATCATATATTTCTAAATTGGGGGCAGCCGTGGCCTAATGGTTAGGGAATTGGGCTTGTAATCAAAAGGTTGGGGGTGGAGGGAGTGAATAACCAGCGCTTTCTCCACCCTCAATACCACAATTGAGGTGAGTCCCTACTTGTTCACTACTCACTACTGTGTGTGTGCACTTGGATGGGTTAAATGCAGAGCACAAATTCCAAGTATGGGTCACCATACTTGGCCTCATGTCACATCCTTTCCTTCCTTTCCTTAAAGCATGATAGGGAAAAAGGCATAAATTAATCTATTCATTTTTCTACATATTTTGTAAGCAGAGCAGTGGTAAAATGTCTATTTAGGAGTCTTAGACCTTCCATGGCTCATGCTCAGTCACTCTGGCAACTGGCAAAATGCTGGAAAAATGCTGGGAAAATCTGGTCTGGAACAGGCCAACTGTCAGGCTAAGCTAAGTTCCTATAAGACTGACCAATAGGAACACATTGATATTACCACTGACTCTCTCGCATACAGTTATTTGACTTTATCAGTCCAAAAATAAAAGTATGCAGAAAATGCAACTTAAATAAATAAATTGGGCGGAGATCAGTGGCCATGAAAGCGCACTGGCAGGAAACCTGCACAAGAAGCGTGAGAACAAGAGGCACAGTGAGTCTGACAGATCAACCTCGGAAGCTCACAGCACCTTACTTCTTGGCTCAAAAGAGGCTGGAGAGGAAGAGCGCTGTAGAGCTAGTTGGGTGAGTTCATCCCTTTGGACGATGGCCACATGAAGCCTGAGAGTCTGAAGGCTCATATCTCCGCAGTGGGACAGTCCCTTTACTTGAAGTGGTGTGCATAAGACTGACATAACACCTTCATAATCGTGACATGACACATCATGAATACAAGGGAGGTTTTATGCATGTTTATGACAACTGTCATTAAGTGTCATTTACTCAGTTATGTAATTTTTTATGCAAAGATGACATTGTTCGAGATGCCTTTGTTATGACAACTTATAAACCAATACATCATAACCTGTTGGTGTCTTTGTCATTACAACTTGACATTTCCAAGACAATGTTGTACTATACAAAAGCTATATATGTTATATACTATATATGTTGTACTATATGACAACATTTATGCAGAAAAATATGAAAGTGGAAAGTAAACTAATATTTTGTTGTAAGGAAATGAATTTAAAAAATGTTTCCATTTTTGTAAGAAAATGTAAGAAATAAAAATGCATGTGCACCTGTGTAACGACGACGCTGAGGCGGCATTAGAATCCATATGTGGAAGTTTATTGATGTTATCAGCAGACAAACACGTAGAAACAGGCAGAGGGTCAATAACAGTAGAGCAGTCTGATCGGTCAACAATCCAAGGGGCAATCTGTAAGACAAACGTGATAAAACAGGCACTGGGTTCAAACCTTGAAATCAGTCCACACAGGCAAACAATCCAATCGGTCTTTGTCAGGTGACGTCACACTCACGAGAATCGAATTGCATTTTGGGTATCGCCGCCATTTGTAAGGTATCAAAGCCGAGGTGTTCTGTAGTTGCAGAATTGTTTTTTTGATTTGATTCAAAATGGTACGTTTTTGTTGTGTTAAAGTCAGCGATGGTAAATTACACGACAGAAAAGGTTAAAAACTGACCACGAGGAAAGATATTTTAGGTCTCCTACTTGAAGGAAACATTAGACAACATGCAGCGGAAATAACCAAGAAGCGTCGGATGGCCTGCATAGCAGCGGTGATAGGCAAAATCATCATATTTGCCCTTGACATTTTCATAAAGGTAGGTAAGCGATTTTTTTAGTATGTGCTTATTCTCTATTTTCTTTAGTACCTATAACGTTATATCCACATGTTGTTTTGGGATATCAATGCTATTCAGTGGTGTAGTGCAGGTATACGGCCTAATGACAAGTGTGGATAAATGCAAATATTCCCTAAAAGCACCCAGTAAAGACAGTGATGCGGTCAGGAACGTGGCGCCGGATAAATATGTTAAATATGTTTGATGGTTGCGCCGGCGCCGTCCCCCCACCACAGAGGCTGCCTGTTCATACGTAAGAGCATGTCAGCTTAGTGGTAAAATAATTATTATTGATAACTAATTTGAATCAGTACATTATAACGAAAACAATACCTTAAAAATGAAAAGCAGGTTTTTAAACCGATGAACCAGACAGCCAGGGAGCAGAAACGCCTCTTGTACCATGCAATGTCACGCAATTGTTTTATGCATAGGTGTAGAGATTTATTTTATTTCACTAGTGAAATTCTTAACTAACTGAACTGAATACCAAACTAAAATACATTTTTAATATTTTTATTTTTTTATGTATTTCGTATAGGTTGGTGTGACTAAACTGTAAGGAAAAAAAAAAACATTGCAGCCAGCTGAGATGATGACCCACCAGGCTGGAGGAGATGGTCAGCTACACACTGAAGGCTGGAGGAGATAGTCGACTTCACAAGACACCTCTCGATGCCACAAACTGAATGTAACTTGTGTGTACACAGAAGAAAACTGACTGCTTTTCATGTCAGACATAAGGGAAATTCTCACTTCATTTTAAATACTTCTGTTAACTTCATGCACCTCAGATTGGATCTACCTGCATGAACACTGTTTTATACAACTGTTACAGGCACAATTATCCCTGCTTCCATTCAGTGTAAAAGTGTGTGCCAGAAAGTGTTCTACCTACAAACTATTAATTATTTGGCAGATCATCTAGCAAGAATCCATGTAGAAAGGGTCATCAGAAATGTTTAGCAGAAGCATTAAATCGTCATCACATTATTATTAATATTATTAATTTTATTATTTATTTTCATTTTATTATTATTCAACTTTCTTCGTAGTACTTGCACTGTGTCCACTTAGCAGTATGTTGATGTTCATCATGCTTGTCACATCTTCTGTTTGCATTTTTAAGCTGATTTTTAACACAGTGTTGCATTTATAATAAAGTATGTATAATGACATTTTCATAAATGTGTTTTTGATTGACTCCTTATCAGTACTTGTTGTCAGTCAAAAAAATGTTGAACAAACAGGGTAAAGTTTAGTGGTATTAATGGTATAAGGACATAAGAACATAAGTGTATTTGTAAGTAAATAATATACGTTTTTATACCGTAAACAAGAGCACGTCATATTTCCAAGGAGGTTGAACACCGGCAACACTCAACTTCTTGCGGTCAGGTAACGTTAATATGGATCAGTGTTAACTGTTAATGACAAATTATATAAGTTACGGTTTCCTAAAACTTATGCTGAGATTATCTCGGTCCCGTATCTACTTGGTTTGCTTTTGTTTCTCCAATATAATGATTTAAACGGTCTTTACTTTACGGCTCTGTATACTTTCAGCTCACTGCTTAATGCAACGATACCTTCAAAATGGCGCCTCTGTGACGTCACACGTGACTGACAAAGACCGATAAGGGTAATCCTTGAATTCGAGGGTCAGGAAACAAAGCAGGATCATACACGTGCAAACAGGCAGATAAATCAAGGGAAAACGCTCGGTAAGGCAGGTAAACTGGCAATACTTCGCAATGAGAGAGCACATGTGTAACTGTAACTGTTTAAATAGTCCCAAACAGGAAGTGAGTGTAGAAGCAGCAGAGGGAGCAAGGAACTAGTATTCGGGTGAGGGCTCCCTCTGCTGGCTTGGCATTACGGAACCCCCCCCTCTAGGAGCGACTCCTGGAGCTCGGCGAGGACATCCCCGTGGTCGTGGTGCTGGACGGTCGGGTCTGGCTCCGCGGTGAGAGATGGATCCAGGATGTCACGGGCGGCCACCCATGACCTCTCCTCGGGTCCATAGCCCTCCCAGTCCACCAGATATTGGAGCTGACCCCCTCTACGTCGAGAGTCCAGCAACTCTTTCACCTGATAGGCGGGCATACTGTCTATGTCCAGGGGTGGTGGTGGTTCTGGGGCCTTCTGGCCGGGGTCAGCCTCCGGGAGGACCGGTTTGAGGAGGGACACATGGAAAGAGGGAGAGATACAGTAGTTAGCAGGAAGCTCTAGCTGGTAAGTTACCTCATTTATTCTTTTAAGAATTTTGAAAGGACATACATACCGGGGGCTGAGCTTCCTGCTGGGCAGCCGTAACTTGATGTCGTTGGTCAAAAGCCAGATCTGTTGTCCTGGTTGGTAGGGAGGATGTGGGCGGCGGCGTCTGTTGGCCTGGAATTCTTGTGTTCTTACGGCCCATTGAAGACGAACGTGGGCACTATCCCACACCCTCTCACTACGTTTGATCCAGTCGTCTACGGCCGGGACCGATGAGGGTTCGCCAGACCACGGGAACAGAGGGGGCTGAAACCCCAGGATGCACTGGAAGGGGGTGAGGCCTGTAGAGGAGTGAGTGAGGGAGTTCTGGGCGTATTCCGCCCAGGGAAGGTTGCTCTACACTGCAGTAAGTTCGTAAGTATTGGCCAATTTCCTGATTTAGGCGTTGTACCTGACCATTCGCTTGTGGGTGGTAACCAGATGTGAGGCTGACGTTGATGTCTAGCTGTTTGCAGAAAGCCCTCCAGACTTAAGTGAATTGGGTTCCTCGATCACTGACAATATCCTCGGGGAGCCCGTACACCCGAAAGACATTGTTAAAGAGGGCTAAGGCTGTTTCCATGGTTGCGCGTAAACCCTTAATTGGCACCAGACGGCATGATTTGGAGAACGGGTCGATTATTACTAGTATGGTAGTGAACTCATTAGATGGAGGGAGATCAGTGACAAAGTCAATGGAAAGGTGTGGCCAGGGTCGTTGAGGAATGGGTAGTGGTTGAAGGAGGCCTGAGGGCAGTTCCTTGGGGGTCTTAGATTGAGCGCAGACTTGGTAAGACTTGATGAATGTCATAGTGTCCTTTGTCATGGAGGGCCACCAGAATGAGTTCTTAGTTAGGTGTAGGGTGCGTGATATGCCAGGGTGACCTGCACTGAGGGAGGTGTGGACCCATTACAGCACTCGTGGACGTAATCTTTAGGGCACGTAATGCTTATTTGGAGGGCATTGGGGAGGTGGTGGATCCTGCTTTTGCTCGCGGTGAATCTCGTCCATAATATCCCAGGAAATGGGGGCCAGAATGACAGTAAGGAGGGAGTATGGGTTCGGGTTTGAGTGAGTCACTGGGGAGGTCGTGCCTTCTAGAGAGGGTGTCAGCCTTACTGTTCTTGCTGCCTGGTCTGTAAGTTACCGTGAAATTGAAGCGAGTGAAGAAGAGGTCCCAGCGAGCTTGACGGGGGTTTAGACGTTTGGCTCCTTTAATATACTCTAGGTTCTTGTGATCGGTTATCACTTGGAATGGATGGAGGGAGCCCTCTAGCCAGTGTCGCCACTCCTCAATGGCTGCCTTCATCGACAGGAGCTCCTTATTTCCGACGTCGTAATTCCGTTCGGCGCTGGTGAGCTTCCTCGAGTAGAAGGCACATGGGTGTAGTTTACCTGGTTGACCGTGTCGTTGCGAGAGGACGGCTCCAATTCCACTGTCTGAAGCGTCTACTTCAATAATGAATGGTAGGTTGGGGTCTGGATGTTTTAAGATGGGGGCAGACGTGAATCTCTCCTTTAGGGAGATAAAAGCTTGGTTGGCCTCCTCAGTCCATCTGAGTTTATGGGGCTTATCTTTCAGAAGTGAGGTTAGAGGAGATGCTACGATACTGTAGTTGCGGATGAAGCATCTGTAGAAGTTGACGAAGAAATCTCTGAAGCTCCTTAATCGTGGTGGGTTGTGGCCATTCTGTGACTGCTTGAACCTTTGCTGTGTCCATTTTGACTCCTTGATGACTGATGTGATAGCCAAGGAATGTAGTTTGGTTTACGTGGAATTCACATTTTTTGGCTTTGACGTAGAGTTGGTTCTCTAACAGGCGGGATAGGACGGTTCTGACATGGTTGATGTGCTCTGCCTCAGTCTTAGAATAAATCAGAATATCGTCAATGTAGGCGATAACAAACTTATTCAGAAAATCTTTGAGTATTTCATTGATGAAGGACTGAAAAATGCATGGTTGGAATGCATGGTTGAGTCGGGATGTTGTACTTGGAAACGATATCCTTGTGGATTAGATTCAGCGCGGCTTCAGAGTCAATCATCGCTGTCAGTTCGAGAGACAGAGTATCAGTCTTGAGGGAAACAGGTAAGGTAAGTGATTTATTGCTGAGCAAAGAGAGATGTTGAATATTTACTCCAGA
Source organism: Labeo catla (assembly GCA_012976165.1). Taxonomy (NCBI): domain Eukaryota; kingdom Metazoa; phylum Chordata; class Actinopteri; order Cypriniformes; family Cyprinidae; genus Labeo; species Labeo catla. The sequence goes on from VONZ01000523.1 coordinate 478,758, forward strand.
GGAGGACTTGGTCTTGTGCGGGCATCCCAAACTGCGATGGCCTGGTTCACCGCAGTAAAAACACAGATGATTTTGTCGGCGTCTCGCCCGTTCCTCCTCAGTAAGTCGGGAAACATTTAGCTGCATGGGTTCATCATGAGGCTGCATGGTTGCTGGAGCAGAGATCGGTGAGTTGCGTGGACTGGCTTTGGTAGATTTTCGCTTGGGAATTTGTCTCATTAGGTTGTCGATCTTTATGGCTATGTTGACCAGCTCTGAGAAAGATGAATCCTCCCTGCGACAGGCGAGCTCTGTTTGAAGTTCGGCATTCAGACTGTTGTAGAAGATGGCTTTGAGAGCGACATCATTCCACCCACTTTGAGCAGCCAGTGTTTGAAACTCGATAGCGTATTCAGCAGCGGTGCGGTTACCTCGAGTTATGCTGATGAGTTGAGTTGAAATATCCCTGCCCCCTGCGGGATATTCAAACACTTCTCGGATTTGTTGAAGAAAATAATCGACAGAGCTCTTGAGTTGAGAATCAGTATCCCACACTGCTGAGGCCCAGTCAATAGCCCGACCCGTAAGCAAAGTCATAAGAAACGCACATCTTTTTTCTTCCGATTCAAACCAATCTCTCTGATGGTCAAAATATAACCTCACTTGACGAATAAACCCTTTGCATTGTTCAGCAGTTCTGTCAAACTTGTTAGGAAGCACAAAGCTTACCGTTGATGACATGGGAGGCGGAAGAGATCGGATGTAGTGCGTCAGATGCTCGTTGACCGATTGCAACTTTGTGAGTTGCTCCTGGTAGTTCTTTAATAATTTGCTTTGGTAAGCGAACGCTGCTTGCAGGTTGGTAACTTCCAGTGGATTCAGGGGAGGCGAAGTATTCTGTAACGACGACGCTGAGGCGGCGTTAGAATCCATATGCGGAAATTTATTGATGTTAGCAGCAGACAAACACGTAGAAACAGGCAGAGGGTCAATAACAGTAGAGTAGTCCGATTGGTCAACAATCCAAGGGGCAATCCGTAAGACAAACGTGATAAAACAGGCACTGGGTTCAAACCTTGAAATCAGTCCACACAGGCAAACAATCCAATAAGGGTAATCCGTGAATTCAAGGGTCAGGAAACAAAGCAGGATCATACACGTGCAAACAGGCAGATAAATCAAGGGAAAACGCTCGGTAAGGCAGGTAAACTGGCAATACTTCGCAATGAGAGAGCACATGGTAACTGTTTAAATAGTCCCAAACAGGAAGTGAGTGTAGAAGCAGCAGAGGGAGCAAGGAACTAGTATTCGGGTGAGGGCTCCCTCTGCTGGCTTGGCATTACAACCTGTTGGGCAATTATTTGTTATCAAGCCAGATAAAAACGATCAGTCTATTTACTGTCCAAGAGAACTGGATTCCAGTGATTGAAAATAAATAAATAAATAAAATACAGCACAGTCCTTAGGATGAATGGCGTGCTTAGAGACAGCTTACCCAGTACAGATATCATCAGTATTCTGTCTGCCATAAAAGACACTTTGTTGATCCAGGGACTGTTGCTCATACTCAGCATATTGAGTGTGCATGGCAGAATTATAAGTTGGAAATAAGTGACCCTGGACCACAAAACCATTCTTAAGTGGCACAGGTATATTTTAACAATAGCCAACAATACATTGTATGGGTCAAAATTATCGATTTTTTCCTTTATGCCAAAAATCATTAGGATATTAAGTAAAGAGAAGATATTCCATAAATTTCCTACCGTAAATATATATCAAAAACGTATTTTTTATTAGTGATATGCATTGCTAAGATTTAAAGGCGATTTTCTCAATATTTAGATTTTTTTGCACACTCAGATTCCAGATTTTCAAATAGTTGTATTTAACAAACCATATGTCAATAGAAAGCTTATTTATTCAGCTTTCAGATGATGTATAAGTGTCAGTTTCAAAAAATTGACTCGTATGATTGGTTTTGTGGTCCAAGGTGACATATGATATCAAAGAGGAAATTGTTTTTCTCACAATGATAGAGTGGCACCACTGGTTAGATGTACGGCATTATGGTGGTGTCTTGGGTAGACTTTTCCATGATGTAAAAAAGCATGTCAAGAAAATATAAATGTGTGGGATGCTGTACTTTACGGTGGCCGAGAGAGCTCAACGTGCTGCAACTTAAGAAAACACATGCAAATAGAAAAAACGACAACAAATTAAGCAAAAATCTTCATCAGTTTGACAACACAGGCACTGCAAATCCTCGCAACGCAAACACAAATACGGAAACGCGCTGCAAATTCTCACAACACAACCAAACACAGAAACGCGCTGCAAACACACAAATGCGCTGCAAATAGCACGGACCACAAAGAAATGTTTCATCCTGATCATACAATTCATTGGTCTTTTGCATATTATTAGACTAATCTGACGTTAAGTGTGTAATTCGTCAGATTAGTCTAATAATGTCCAAAAGACCAAGGAATCGTATGATCAGGATGTTAAAATAAACAAAAAAACTCACCTTTTAGTTCACTGACAACACCTCTACTCTGACCAAAAGCCACTGAATAAATAATCAGGTCCCAGGTATCTGTAACGCCACGCCAGCAGAGGGGGCCCTCACCCATTGACTGCCTGTTGCTGCTCCCTCTGCTGCTTCTCTGGTAACTTCCTGTTTGGTGGCCATTTAAGGAGGCCTACACCAAACAGGCCCCGCAAAGTATTGTTTTGCTGTGCGGACTCTACTAAGCGTTTTCTCTTGTTTCATTGCCTTGTTTTTGCCACGGTTTTGTTTCATGTCATAGTTTTGCCTTGTTTTGCCATTGTTTAGTTCTGTTTCAGTGCCATAGTTTTGCCTAGTTTCATTGCCTTGTTTTGCTACTTTGGACTGCTCACCCGGTATTTGGATTCTGCCTGTTTATTTGGATTTTGCCATTGTTTTGCCCTGGATATTACTGTTTGCTGGTGTCTGACCCTGCCTGCCTTACTACGATCTGTGTAATAAAACTCGCACTTGGATCGATCACGCTTCCCTGGAGTTTCCGTTACAGTATCTTTTTTACAACATTTGAAATTGTCTATTATCTGACCTTCTGTTGGAGGAAACTTTAAAAAACACACACACATTATGAATTGAAAAATATTCATGATGTTGTTATAAAATAATTTGAGAGAGTATTAATGACATTTTAATGACAAATTCAATTTGTACCACTGTAGTTCAGGTCAAGAAAAATATTAATGACATTTATAAAATTATTTGACAGAGTATTTTATTAATGACATTTTAAGGATAAATTCAGTTTGTACCACTGAAAAAAAGTGGTCAGAAAAATATTCATGACACAATTATAATGTCCCCATGACTGTCAAAACCAACTAAATGACAGTTTAATGTAATGTTAACCCATAAAGCTAAGTAGTTTGTTAAGTTTGATAATGAATCTGCTATATGTCGTGTTTATGACAGATTTATGAAAGGTTATGATGTCTTGGTAATGTCAAGTTGTCATGATAAAGACACTGACAGGTTATGATGTATTGGTTTATGTCAAATTGTCATAACAAAGGCATCACATTTGCATTGATTTGCAGTTTCTAGCCATGCAGCCTTTCTTTTTGGTTTTATAACAGCTGTACCTTTATGGTTAGAAGTAGGCCATTAAAACACTTGACAAAATTGTTGAAAACACTAAATTAAAAGTTAAAAATCACTTGAATTAAAAATGACAATAAATAATAGAAAATAGATTACATTTTAACTGGTAAGAGAAATACACATTAACTAATTTGAGCTAGTAATTAGGGCTTTATTAACCAGCTTACATTTGATTTACAGTTACTGCTGTCATAAAAATACATGTAGGATTAAAATTCTACATGTGTCACATTTAATGTCCAACAATAAATATTTTAGCAAAATGTATATTTTACTCAAAATTATTGTGCTATTATTCTGTTGCGTTCCGTCTGTTTAGTGCGCATGCGCGCAGCAGCACCTGTTCACTCACCCACTGCTGACAGCAAAATGGATTTATTTGCATGACTTTCTAACATTTACAGATGAAGAATATAACGTCAAATGCATTAAACAACAAAAATATGTTCGCTGCTTGCCATTGTGGATCGATTTGATCCATGATGGACATTGGGACAAGGGCTGGCATCATCTTGACTCACTGAACCTTGATCAAATTAGTGAATTTGCGTGAGCCTAAATTGTCGTTTATGAAACTGCTTTAGTACAGATTGATTTGTTAGGTTATTTCAAGTCAGGATAATACATTTCCAGGTTTATGTTTCAGATAGGTAAATACCATTGAGATGAGTGTTGGATGAATGGGAATGGGAACAAATTGTTCTTTCCAGGTTTTATCTTCTAAGTTAGAGCACTATAGGTCCTACTGTAAGATTTGGAATTTATGAAAATTACCATTTATTTATTGTCAGGGCCAGATAAACATAAGGGCTAGGTGACGCTAAAGCCCCAGAGCCTGCAGATTGAGAGGGCCCAACGTGATTGCCTGTAGAGCCATCTGGAGCACCCAAGCTTTTCCTGGTGTGCTGACTGCCGAAAACCCTACCACGCCCCCACATATTAAGCGCAGTTATTAAAGGAAACGTGAAGCGGCGCTTGCCCATTTGAAATTTGATACTTTGATTTTATGTTTGCATTTTATGTGTTGTAGCCTGGAATATTTACTGTGCATACATTGCATCTCTCTGTGTGTCAGGCATTCACCACAGCCACCTCCACCTGCCACGTCACCATTAGTACCGCCCACTTGTTCCTCATCACCAGAATTCTAATTACATCCACCTGAATCCCATTGAGCCACGCCCTATAAAAGACACTCTTCTCCAGTTCCCCTTTGTCTGGTCTACTGTTCATATCGCTGACACTAGCTCCTGTCCCTATGCATTTCCCCTTGTTGAACTCTCCGGTGCTTTCTGGTTCCTGCGTGGCTCTCTCCTTTAGACTATCATCTACTCCTCAACTCAAGGACAGTCAGCTAAGATTACCTAACTACCAATCCATCTTGCATTCTGTTATTTTCAAATCTGTTAATAAAACTCTGGTTTGCTTTGCTACTCACATCCTGTCTCATCTCTGTGTGTGTGTGTGTGACACTGTGTTGGAAATTTGTAAAAAAAAAAAAAATAATAATAATATTCCTGTGTGGTAGAAAACATTGTGGCACCAAGATGGGGGGCCTTTAGGTTTGCTATAGCCAGGGCCCTATGTGTTCTTAATCCAGGCCTGTTTACCGTTTGTCCCACTTGTCATGGTTGTAACAGTCGCGTAATTTATTGCCATTATGAAAAAAAAAAAAAGGAGTAACACAGAGGTATTTTCTGGATTCTGATAGCTTTATTAATACCACATAATGTGGAATCTTTGTGTACTCCTGCTGTTGTCATGTTGTTGTCATGTGCTGCGGACATAGGATGTATTTTTACAAGTTTGTGTCAGTGTGAAGATGACAGCTTTGATCTCAAACAGGAAATGAGGTTGTATCATGGCAACGCTTTTACCAAATGAACTTGGTAGTCAAACAGGTAGCACCCTGATGATTTGGGCATGTCTGTGAAGTTTGGTGAAAGTACCACCGACTGGTCAGATAATTAATGTGAGATTTGGATAATCAAGTGAATTATTAAATATAACTACAAATGTTACAAATGTATTAGAATCATAATACATGCATAAATAAGTTTATTTATTTATTAGGATTATGAATGAATGAAATGAATAACTTATTTTTTTCTGCTCTGGTGTCTGCTCTGGCTAATAATAAAATATAAAACACTTTGTGAAATGTCACAATGGAAAAAGTAATGGAGAACCAGTGGAGAAAATGTTACGACTTTCCCTGTCTGTTTTTAACATTTAATTAAAAATGTTGAGTGGAAATTTATGAAAGAGAATTTGAAGCTTTAGATGCTATCTATTCTGTCGCATGAATTAATCTCATTATAGATCAACCTAGAATAACCTAAAAATCGAAAAATAAAATTCTGAATTTTTGTCCAGTAAATTATTTTTATTTGTACACAGTGATTTACATCTACTGTCGCCTCAAGAGGATGGAGGTCATGTATGATAAAAATGTCATCACTGTACTGAATTAAAATAATGTAAGTGGTTAAATTGTGTAACAAATCCGGCCTCTGTAGTTCCCCCCAATCGCCACCAGAGGTCACCATCTCCTGAATATTGACGTACTCCCTTTCCCATAACCCCGTACCTGGCGCTGCCCTCACGGACAATCACTTCCTGTCCCCATCCCATATAAACGTCCGGTTCACATCCCCATTCCCATAACCACTGCGGCGAACATGGCCACATGAAGACCTCCTGCCCTTCTAGATCCAAACAGCATGCCCCATCTGCCGTGAGTCAGACATCCAATTCCGTTAAAGTTCCTGTCAGTACTGCTTTTTTAAATAAAGAGACTATTACTACCGCCTTAATTGATTCTGGTGATGCGGGGAATTTTATTGATGATGTGACTTTGTTGAGACACATGGACTTCCTCTCATATCCTGTAAATCTCCCTTGGCAGTGGCAGCGCTAGATGGTAGGCCCCTGGGCCCCGGCCGAGTCCAACACACCACCTGTGATGTCCGATTGACTATTGGAGCCCTTCACTCAGAAACCATCCGCTTCTTCATAATACAAGCTCCCAATAACCCAGTGATTCTCAGACTCCCCTGGCTGCAGCTTCACGAATCACAAATTTCCTGGACGGAGGGACAGATCACACACTGGTCTGACAAGTGCTCTTCACAGTGTTTCCAGACACCCAAACCCAGGTCACTAACTAATTCCACTAGCAACCCAGACCCCTCGACTACTATAGAGGTCCCCTTAGATTATCATGACCTGTTGGAGGCCTTTAGCAAGTCCAAGGCAACGCAACTACCTCCGCATCGGCCCAGTGACTGTGCCATTGAGCTCCTTCCAGGAACCACTCCACCTAAGAGCAGAATTTTTCCCCTTTCCCAGCCCGAAACTGAATCCATGAAGGCTTACATAGAGGAGGAATTAGCTAAGGGCTTCATCGTCCCGTCTACTTCACCTGCTTCACCTGGAAGAAAGATGGCAGTCTTTGGCCTTGTATTGACTACAGGGGTCTGAACGAGATCACAGTGAAGTATCAATATCCACTGCCCTTAGTCCTGCCAGCCCTTGAATAACTCCACTCTGCAAAATACTACACCAAGCTTGACCTGCGCAACGCCTATAATCTGATTCGTATCCGAGAGGGCGATGAGTGGAAAACTGCCTTTTCAACCACAACTGGTCACTACGAATACCGGGTTATGCCCTTCGGGCTAGTCAACTGCCCTTCCGCGTTTCAAGCCTTTATCAATGATGTTTTCCGGGACATGCTTGGAAGCTGGGTCATCGTCTACATGGACAACATTCTTGTCTTTTCAGACTCCATGGAGACCCATGTTAAACACGTCAGAGCAGTTCTACAGCACCTGATCACCCACAGACTTTACGTCAAGGCCGAGAAGTGTGAGTTTCACCAGACTTCGACTACGTTTCTGGGTTACGTGATAGGCCCGAAGGGGGTGGCTATGGATGATCGCAAGGTTCACGCCGTCCTGAATTGGCCTCGACCAACTACTGTCAAAGAACTGCAAAGGTTTCTAGGATTTGCCAATTTTTACAGGCGTTTTATCAGAGACTTCAGCACCATTGCAGCCCCTCTAACCTCTATGACCAAGGGAGGAGTGAATCGCCTTATCTGGTCGAAAGCAGCGACAGAAGCCTTCCACGACTTAAAAGAATGTTTTTCCTCAGCCCCCATTCTTCACCACCCTGACCCTGAGCTAGAATTTAACGTTGAGATCGATGCTTCCAGTACAGGCATAGGGGCTGTACTCTCACAACGGCATGGCAACCCACCTAAACTCTTCCCTTGTGCATATTTTTCTCGCAAGCTCAATCCAGCGGAACAGAATTATGATGTCGGCAATCGTAAATTACTGGCTATGAAGGCGGCATTTGAAGAATGGCGACACTGGCTGGAGGGAGCCAAATTCCCATTCACAGTCCTCACTGATCACCGAAACCTTGAATATCTCCACTCAGCTAAAAGACTCAACCACAGGCAGGCTAGGTGGGCACTCTTCTTTACTCGATTTCAGTTTACAGTAACTTACCGTCCAGGGTCTAAGAATACCAAAGCAGATGCTCTTTCTCGTCAGTTTGAGTCATCCTACAAGTCTCTCTCTCCTGACCCCATTCTACCGGCCACTCTCATTGTTGCACCAATCCTGTGGGACATCATGACCAAGATCGCTGAATCTCAAGGCTCGGATCCTACACCCCCCGAATGTCCACCTAACAAGACCTTCGTTCCTCTTCCCATGAGGAATCGTGTCATCCAACAGGTTCATGACCACCCCAGCTCCGGTCATCCCGGTATCTCGGCAACTATCCAACTTCTCACCAACAAGTTCTGGTGGCCGTCACTTCGCCCTGACACCATCGCATACATCAAGAGCTGTGAGACCTGCAACATCTCCAAGTCCTCTAAACAATTACCCGCAGGCTTGCTTCAACCTCTGCCCATTCCCCAAAGGCCCTGGTCTCACATTGCCATCGATTTCGTCACAGATCTACCCACCTCCAATGGCTTCACAACAATCCTTACAGTCATCGACCGCTTCTCCAAGTCCTGCCGTCTGATTCCACTAACCAAGGTACCCACTGCCCTAGAGACTGCCGAGGCGTTATGTGAATTTGTCTTTCGTTTCTATGGGCTTCCAGATGACATCGTGTCCGACCGAGGGTCCCAGTTCACCTCACATCTCTGGTCGGCCTTCTTCAAATCCCTCAACATCAACATTAGTCTCACGTCAGGTTACCATCCTGAATCTAATGGACAAACAGAATGCCTTAACCAGGAGATCACTCGATTCCTGCATTCTTGCTGTCATCACAACCAGACTGACTGGAGTAGATACCTATTTTGGGCTGAATACGCACAAAACTCCCTACGGAAACCATCCACTGGACTTACGCCCTTCCAATGTGTACTTGGTTATCAGCCACCTCTCTTCCCTTGGTCAGGTGAACCATCTTCCCTACCCGCTGTCAACGAGTGGCTAAGAAGAAGCGAGGCCACCTGGGATACAGCTCATACCCACCTTCAACATGCCATACGCAGACAAAAGGAACAGGCTGATCGTCACCGTCGTCCCAACCAAGAATTCCCTCCTGGTTCATGGGTCTGGCTCTCCACCAGAGATCTTCGGCTCAGTCCAGGTACGTGGGTCCATTTAAGGTCATAAAGCAAATAACTACTGTCTGTTATCGTTTGGCTTTACCTTCCCAATACCGTATCTCACCCACTTTCCATGTCTCCTTGCTCAAGGCCACTGGTGCTCCGAGAGGGGTGGACGACCTAGACGAGGCTCGGAACCAGAGACCCCCTCCTTTGATTATTGACGGTGAGGAGGGGTATCGGGTCCATGAGATCCTTGATCAACCTAGAATAACCTAAAAATCGAAAAATAAAATTCTGAATTTTTGTCCAGTAAATTATTTGTATTTGTACACAGTGATTTACATCTACTGTCGCCTCAAGAGGATGGAGGTCATGTATGATAAAAATGTCATCACTGTACTGAATTAAAATAATGTAAGTGGTTAAATTGTGTAACAAATCCGGCCTCTGTGGTTCCCCCTAATCGCCACCAGAGGTCACCATCTCCTGAATATTGACTCTGTCCCCGTACTCCCTTTCCCATAACCCCGTACCTGGCGCTGCCCTCACGGACAATCACTTCCTGTCCACGGACAATCACTTCCTGTCCCCATCCCATATAAACTTCCGGTTCACATCCCCTCTTTGCGAAGTCTTGTTTTGCCACGGCTGACAATTCCGAGCGTTCTCTATTTCTCTGTTGGATTATTGTGTATTGACCCAGGACTGTTACTCTCGTTATCGATTCTACTCTGCCTGCCTTTTTGACCTATTGCTCTGTTTACGGATTATTGTTTATTCTGTCTGCTGCCTGCCCCGACCACTCGCCTGTCTTGTTACTCTGCCTTTGTCTCGCCTCTGACACACCTGTTTGCTTATCATCGACCCCGCCTGTTTCACTGTTGTGCTTTTCTATTAAAACACGCATATGGATCCTAACTCCGCTGACTCGTCATTACAAATTGACAGGGTTGAGTGATCCTGTGTTACAACCAACTTGACACCTTTACTATATATAGATATAGATGACTGATATACTGATTTTACTGATATAGATATATTAGTTTAGGATATACTTTTTTCTTCCAGTTATAGAAATTTGTCTTAGAATCAGAACACAGCAGGCAAATACATAGGTTAACACAGACAAAAATAAATAAATAAATCAAAACACTATTGACTTGTTAAGAGCTGCTTTACAACAGAATTTGAATTTGTTACTACTGCTTTGAAATAATCAGTATTGTATAAAGTGACTTGACTTGTATGAATATTTAGTGTACATACAAAATATTTAGCACTGATTTCACAAATATGAAGAGAACAAATATAAATGTTTTCACACATGATCATTAAGTGTAGGTATTTTAGGGTGGCCCAGTGAGCTCAACGCGCTGCAACTTAAGAAAACACATGCAAATAGAAAAACCAACAACAAATTAAGATAACATCTTCATCAGTTTGACAACACAGGCGCTGCAAATCCTTGCAACGCAACCAAACACAGAAACGCGCTGCAAATAGCACGGACCACAACGGAAAAGGTTTCAGGGTGACATCAAAAAGTGACGAACGCAGCTGGGACCTGATTATTTGTTCAGTGGCTTTTGGTCAGAGCAGAGGTGTTGTCGATGAACTAAAAGGTGAGTTTTTTGTTTATTTTAATATCCTGATCATACAATTCATTGGTCTTTTGGATATTATTAGACTAATCTGACGTTAAGTGTCTAATTCGTCAGATTAGTCTAATAATATCCAAAAGACCAAGGAATCGTATGATCAGGATGTTAAAATAAACAATAAACTCACCTTTTAGTCACCGACAACACCTCTGCACTGAACAAATAATCAGGTCCTAGCTAAGTTTGTCATTTTTTCGTCCATGCTATTTGCAGCGCGTTTCTGTGTGTTTGGTTGTGTTGTGAGAATTTGCAGTGCATTTCCGTATTTGTGTTTGTGTTGCGAGGATTTGCATCGCCTGTGTTGTCAAACTGATGAAGATGTTTTCTTAATTTGTTGTCGTTTTTTTCTGTTTGCATGTGTTTTCTGAAGTTGCGGCGAGTTGAGCTCTCTCGGCCACCGCAGTATTCAGTAAATAAGTGTGGTATTTCCAAATTAATCACAAGAGCTATTAATTGTGCAAGCGGTGCATCCAAAATCCTGCCACTTACACGAGCACAGCACTTATCATTTTGTGAGCAGCAGCCACGTCGATTTTAATCAATCACTGAAATGATTATTAACAACCAATCGTGGAACATTTAACTGAATTTACAACTGACTGTTGAAAATAGTTTAGGCTCAATTAATCTTCTCAGTTATCATACTTTCCTCAAATATTTACACGCATGGGGACCTCAGGTGATGATGTGACGGTGAGTTTTCCATCTTCTTTCGCTTGAATGGGCAAATATATACAAAATTATGTTGAAATACCCATCTTGGTGAGTATCCTCAAAAAAAAAAAAACTGTCAGTGAATGCAAACAGTTGAAAAAAGCTGCTGTCGGTGTCCTTAATGTTAATCCAATAAAAAGGAGTAAAAATCACTTACTGCTTCTGCCTAAATTACTCTTGTAATTTTAACAAGAATACATCTTTATTTAATTTATACAGTGAAGACTACGCAATGCTATTTTACATTTGATTATTCAGTTTCTCTATCTGAACACCTACAAACCTGAAAAACTTAAATCATTGTTCAATTTGAATCTTTGTTCTGTTTATTTATTTGTGTTATTTACATGATTTCAAACAGGACCCACGGGTACAACCTGCACTGGGGCCCTGCAAACCCCAGCTACGGCCCTGGCACTAAGGTAGGGCTTGCCAGGGCTATAGAAATTTTGAGGAAACACTTTATTTTAATTTTATTTTGATGTTCCCCCAACAGACATTCTGTTGACTGTAAGCAAGTAACTTTGCATGTACATGTCAGCTTATTCTACTGATCCTAACCTTAACCTAGTGTAATAGTCTATTAATAATCTAGTGAGATTTAGCTGACGTGTAGTTGCAAATTAACCCTCAAAGACCGAGACAGCCGCCCGCGCTAAAAATAACTATTGTTATTAAATATCTAATAACTTTTTGTCTCATTTGGCTATTCAGAGACTCCATAGTGAACGTGATTACGTCATCACATTTTGATCGCATTGATTCGTCAGAGGAAACCAATGCATTTCGTTCCTCTCAGCCAAGCAGGAACGATTGTTGATGCTTAGTCCCACCCCCGTGCCCAGATTGGTTCAAACTGTTATCTATTCAACCAATAAACATAGTTTTTGGACTTTTGAACCACCAATTAGCATGTTTCTTTGGAAATTTGAACAAACTCAAAGTGAAAGTAAAGTAGGTCGTGCGTGCATGAAAACAAACACAAAATAGCACATTTGCATGAGAGCACTCTCTGAAAAAGCATAGAAAAACAAGCGACAGAGCACGTTGACACAAAACAAAACAAAAGCAAGGATGAAACAGCATTACATATCCGATAATGCGCTGGAATTTGTTTTCACGTCACTATGCGCTGTCCCGGTAAAACGCGAATACAGCCGGTGTTATGGATCAACTTGGGATCATGTTAACTGGGGATGTGCGCGTGCACGCAAGTATGTTTACCTGGATTTCCATCAGATTTTAGACGACGACAGATTCGTCACATGCGAAATTGCACAGATTATAGATTAAAAACGTGTTTCACCAATTGTATACATTTGGTATGCATAATAAAGCGCTTTGATTTCGCCGTGTTCGTGCCTGCGTATTTCACGCAGTTTTAAGGAAGTTTACCATGCTCCCATGTCACGCTCACAAATCACGCCCACGTCAACATGGGACGATTGTTTCAATGAATGATCAGTCTCCTCAACGAACTGAAGCAATAGTAAACTAACTATTTTCTTTTCAGTATCTCCATATAACATTGTGTCTGTAGTGTGCTGTTATACGTGTTGTAATGAACAAATATAGATTAAGTTAAAATTAGCGGTAGGCTACCTAAAGCAAACAAAAATTACAAAGTCCATTATGTTTTTGACAAGTCTTGTTAATTGATCTGAAGTTTGCTGTTGTTCCTAATCAAATTATTCATTTTCTGAGATATTCTATTAAAGAAAAGAAATCAACATTTTGCATAGGCTTAGATCTCTGGTTAGACCAATTCACGACTGCTGCTATTCATTTTTTACATACTACCTCCTGGGCTCTCACCAGACTACTTGTGTTTCTAACAGTAGAAAATGTGATGAACAGATTCAAAAGCCAAACTCTATAATATGTGATGAAGACAGAGAGGTATTTTTTTTTTTATATACAATTCATATTAGCTATATGTATGTAACATTTGTGGCATGTTTACATTTACAAAGTGACAAAGTGTTTGACAAGTGTTTAACAATTAAAAAAGTAGGGAAAGTTCTTACCGACTCAGGTTCTTTTTCCAGTTTCCATACTGTCTTTTGTCCTGTGACAACCACTCAGTGGCAACCACAACTTTTTCATGTTAAACATATGATACTTTGTTAGATCGCTGTCTCCATGCCTAGACAATTAAGACCCAGCCCTGGACACCAGATCCTGTCAGAAAATATCAGTTTGTCCTGTATCAGAACAACTCGTCAGCAGAGTCATCTAATACCCAAACCCTGTTAACAGGAGGTCTTGTCTGGTACCCAAAATACCCAAAACACTATTAACAGTCTTCTTTCAGCCAAGAAGTTGACTGAGGAAAATGCCAATGAAAGTGAAGAGCAGAAGCAGGAGACAAAGTATGATGGTAAAAAGGAGCAGAGTTTATTGAATAGTCTTAGTTGCGTATGTCTCAATGCTCAGACTTTGTCTGGAGAACACAAATTCAACAAGTATTGTTATACCAAACTGGTTCACAACAACATCCCACAAACCTTGAGTTTCCATAAACATTCCCTTGTATCTCTTATTCATGAAGACAAAACAGCCCTTGAAACTGCACAGTCATAAGACTAAACAACAGAGGAAAATATATATAAAAAAACAACTATAATATAATATAAACGAGTAATCAATTAATGAATCTATAAAATGAATATATAAATGGATATAATGATTATTATAAATGATTATATGATTAAATGGAATAATAAAATGATGAAATGATTAATGATTATAAATAAATAAATGAATATAGAATAAATGAAGAATAAAAAGAAAGCAAAACACAACACAAATGTATGGTTACTCTGAGGCAAAACACACACAGTTTGCATTTGAGGATCGTCCGATCCTTCAACTGTGATGATGAATTATTACATATATGGCTAATATTCCAATAGACAGCATACATCACTAACCTCATAAACATTTGGCACCTCACATGAATAGGATACCTCTCTCCTAAACATCAATCAGAATAAAATAAGCTTTATTATGTACTTTATTGCAGACTTATACTGAAAATATGACACATATTCAATTTTATAAGTGTAATGTAATGAGCAGGGGCCTCTTTATATGTGATATAACTTAGAAATATGCCAGTTATTTTCATTTCAGTTGTAACAACCTCACTAACACCTGTAAAGAGATGACAACAACCCCTGCAAAAACTTCAGATGATCCCAACTTTGAATTAGCATGCAAAACTGCAAAATTATCATTATGATTACAATATGTAATCAATGCCTTAATATGTTTCTGCTCAGTTGAATGATGTTACTTAACCAGATCCAGTCTTTATCCAGACCAGGGATCAGAACCTAGAGATGACCACAGCCTCTCTGAATGTCAGCTGAGACCATGACAACTAGAGACAGGTCCACTTTGTCACAAGACAGCCATCGACACAACTGAACTGAGCTGGACGATGACTTTGCTGACTCTACGAAGAGATGACTTTAACAGAAAAAATTTACTGTTTACTATTGTGCTTTTTTTAGAGCTGCTTTTCAGGATAATTAAATTTTGTTTGTATTACTGACACACTATTTTCCTGTTTAGCACTGTAAAGCTACTCTTACTGTATTAAGCACAATATAAATAAAGGTGACTTGACTTGACACACCTTTATTAAAAAAAGCATTTTTTGCCATATATGACCCTAGACCACAAAACCATTCTTAAATAGCACTGGTATATTCATATTTTTTGTAAATATATCAAAACTTTTTTTTTTTTGATTAGTAATATGCATTGCTAAGAACTTTCTCAGATTACCCTCAGATTACAGATTTTCAAGTAGTTGTATCTCAGCCAAATAACTATCCTAACAAACTATACATCAGTAGATCAATCTGTGAGACGCGACATGAAAATGCATTAAACTGCCCTTAAACGGCGTCTGAAACATTGGAATACCGAAAGAGAAAACAACAGTCCAATAATGATACAAACATTCACAAATAATGTGGAAAGCTTTGAAATCTGTTCCGTAGAAAATTTCATGTGATGAATCTGTGGCCGTCCAACATCTGCTGGAATCTCAGGTAAAACTATTTGCGTACACGCGCATGTCCCCAGATAACATGATCCCCAGTTGATCCATAACACCGGATCGATCCATTTGACAGTTATATTATGGTAATTCTTCTCATATAGTTTATAAAAATCATTTGCACTGTTATTTCTGTTGCACTCTGTATATTTTCTCTCATTTTTGTGTGTAGTTTGTGAATCATTTGCACTGTTTGTATATTTGTTGCACAAGACCATTTGTGCAGTTGTTTTCACTACTTGCTGCACTGTATGCGTTTGTTGTTCATACTCTGAAAAAATATTTCTCTGGAAAAAAAAAAACCTTTTTTTTTTACTTGTGTTTTCTTATTACATAATACAGGTTTCCATTTACTTTACTTCCTAAACATTTTTGAACACATCTATATTGTCAATAAACTAAACAGACCTCTTTTTTACTGAAAAGCGCCTATACCAATATTGTAATAAATGGCTATAACTTGCTTGGGGAATGTTACATGTTGATGAAATTTTATTTTGAAGTGTAAAACACCCAAGTACAACTTTCTAAAGTAAAAAATCCAAACTTCATGAGTTTCGGTTCGAGTGCACAGTAAAAAACCTCCAATTGTTGCTTGCGATTTTCTTAAAATTTTGGAAATTCATTCATTCTTAGAGAAGACAAAAAGAAAATTGTGCCTTTAAATTAGCTAGACTGTTTACAATGATACATAGCACTTGATGCTGACTACTAGAATAAGTCTGGAAAAACAAAGAAAAGTGCAGGCGTGTCAGGTGTCCCAAAAATGTCCTAGGTCTTTAAGAGTTAATGACAGTTGCTTGCAAAGTTACTTATATAGCTGTAGATTTTGAATTATTGAAATAAAATCCCATGCAAAATGGGCATCACCATCACCAAAAGTTGTTTTATGCTACTATGCTATTGAAGTTTCCTCCTTTCTCCCCACTTGTTCAGTCACCAAAGTTCTGTCTGCACTAAGCAACCCCAGCATAAAGCCACCTTCCCATCACCACTGGTCTTGTTGTTACATTATGCATTAACTTACCTGACTACCTACCTGTTTAACCTACCTGTTAGATGTTCCCTTCATCTTCCATCATCTGCTCAGCACTCTTAATAACTTAATACAGTTAATAAAGCTCTGTGTTGTGAATATTTACCTGTGTTGTCTCCTTCTGTGTGTTGACACCTGACGGGCAGTTTTGACTAATTCAAACTGAGTGATTGGGTCGTGGTGATCGTGCAAACATAAGTGTGAACACAGTCATGCATACTTAAATTTACAGACCACAAGGCCTCATACAGGGTACTGACGGGAACTGACAGGGTTTTTTTTTTCAGTAACTCTAAAGGCTCAGTGACTGTGGTGTCATCTGCAGACTTCACAATGCTGTTGCTTTGATGTTTTAAATTGCAGTCATGAGTCATCAGGGTAAAAAAAAATATTGAACTCAGTACACAGCCCTGTGATGTACCAGTGTAGTGGACTGAGAGGTCCGCATTCTAATTTTGACAACCTATGGTCTGTTGCTCAGGAAGTCAATAACCCAGTTGATGTGCTTAATCAAAGTGCTAACACTTCTTCACTTTGTGTATGTGGGATGATTGTGTAAAATGCTGAGCTAAAGTCAATGAACAGAATTCTAACATATGAGTCCTTGTTTTCCATATGTAAGAGGGCCTGGTGAATTGTGAAAGCAATTGCATCATTTGTGGAGAGGTTGTATCTGTATGTATATTTTTGAAGGTCCAGTGTGGGTGGAATGAGTGCTTTGAGGTGAGCCATGACCAGTCTTTGACCATTACATGATCACAGGGGTGCAAGAGGGTGACAGTCATTCAGGTATGACACTGCAGACATCTTGGGCACAGGGATGACTGCCTGCTCATAGGAAATGTTAAAAAAAATTCTGTAAAAACATCTGCCAGCAGTAGGCACATTCTTTGATGTGGTTTACCAGCTTTACAGATTTCCTACAAAAAGGATTTTTGTTGTATTTACTGTTTCCTTTGTTATTTTTAGTCAGTTTGTAGTCTTTATTGTAGATTAGTCTTAATTGTTCCAAGGTATTTTTTCTTAGCTTGTTATTGTTTCATTTGTTCCTGATCAATCAATTGTGTGTAGATGATCTACTCTGCTGAATAAAAAGCTGTTTTAAGCTGGAAGTAGCTGGTTTTAGCTGGTCTCCCAGCCTGGCTAGGCTGGTCAGGCTGATTTTAATTGGTTGTTCCAGCTGGTCTCCCAGCCTGACCAGTTAAGACCAACCTGACCAGCTAGGGAAGTGGCCAAAACCCCTCTAAATCCAGCCTACTGACCAGCTAAGACCAGGCTGGATGACCAGCTAGAACCAGCCAACCAGCTTAGGCTGGTTTTGGCTGTTTTTTTTTTTTTCAGCATTATTTATTTATTTATTTATTTATTTATGTTCTTTATTATCTTTTTATATTCTTTCATCTTCATTTCATTTACTATCTGGCACCAAGAAAGTTAACAGAAGATTCTTTAAGTCCTACAAGTTGCATCCCATAGATACTCAACTGAACTGATATCTGGGAAATTTGGAGGCCAAGGCAATACCTTGATCTCTTTGTCCAATTCTATCTTACAACAAGTTCTTACATATTTTACGTTGTGGCTAATTTGTACAAAGTCACTTGTACAATTTTGTGCGATTTGTCTAGACCCCAGTGATGGTAGGTTTAGGGGCGGGTTAGGAATAGGTCTTTCATGCGAATTCATTCAAATTGGGGAACTCGTAAAATATGTATGTTGAGATTGTGAGACTGTACGAATTTGTATGAAAAATATGCATTAATTGCCATGAGATCTGGTTGCTTTGTCATATTCCTAAAATCCTGAACAAATCTGTAGTGTGGCTGGGTGTGCTAGCTGTCCTGCTGAAAAAGCCCACTGGCAATAGGGAACATCACTGCCATAAAGGGGTGTACGTGGTCTGCAACAGTCATTAGATAGGAGAAAACCTGAGTCATCAGACCAAATAACCGTCTTTCATTGTTTGAAGGTCCAGCTCTGACATCCATTTCTCACATCCACATCCAACCATGCAGCCCCATATGCAGCAAATTAACATTCATAACACAAATCAACTGTCTAATCTAATGTAAAATGAAAGCATTCTATGTATGTATTCATATTGATTACCCAGTAAAAGACTACGTAACACATATCCAAAAATATGTTATATGTAAATATGTATGTAATATAAATATATGTAATTTGTGTTACGTTAAATAAGTTGTGGCAACGTTGCTGCTACGTTCCAGTTTTACTTTGGCAACGTTGCTGTCTACGTCCTTGCAACATTGTAGCAACGTTGAAATGTAAAGCTGCGTTCACACTAGCAGCGACTTCTGTCGAGGTTGCTAGTGGGCGTTCTCACTGCTGGTTGCCTTGACAGCGAATCATGTTTCTTGCCTCTAAATTCAAATATGGCAAAAGACTAAATATAATATAAAAATAAATTAAATCTGTACATACAAACAAAAACGAATGAGAAGCAGAGCCTATATTTTGCCATTGCGTATGTTTATCTACGCCTGAGAGGAGAAAGATCACATGAGCTCTACTGTCTTCTTTCCTATTGGCTGTCGCTCCTGAAAGTCGCTCTTAATTTACATAAAGTTGAGGGATTCTGAACCTTGTCGCGTCGCTGGACATGCCCCATCCGGTCACCAACAGACGCTGTAGCTCGCTGTCACTCTTGTTGCCGGAAATCGCCAGCTCTCCATTGAAATGAATGGGATCGTGCCGCTTTGTCGCTTCTTCTTTTAATGGCAGCTCATAAACCAAACACAAGCATATAATGAAAGCATGCAAAGTGCATTTACTTTTGCATGACTTTTTCAATGATATGTGATTTCAGCTCAGTAATCCACCAGTTCCACAAACACTCGGAAGCATACGTCAAAATTGGTTGTCGCCCGCGGTTTTGTGCTCGAGATTTGCATAAAGTTGAGGAATGCCCCACCATTTTGACGCTCTCAGCACTTCTTCCGTGCCGCTTTCAATCCCATAATGCACCTAAAGAGCGTTTACGCTCAACTTCCATATGAATGAATGGAAAACTTGCTTCACTCTGCTCGCTACGCTGTAGTGGAAACAAACCGTAATGTTGTTTTTCCACTACAGCGTCAAATCCGCTTAGTGCCGCCGGCATCGCTATAATGTCACTGCTTAGGGGCGTGTGACATTTAGGGCAGAGCACACTTCTGAAAACAATGATTACACCCTGTTTACATTTCATCTTTGTCTTTTAATGACGGCTCGCAAAATACTAGCATATAATGAAAGCATGCAAAGTGCGTTTACTTTTGCATGACTTTTTCAATGATATGTGATTTCAGCTTAGTAATCCACCAGTTCCGCAAACACTTGGGAACATACGTCAAAATCGTGCATTGCATCTTTCACAGCATTTGGTCATTGCCCGGCATTTTGTGCTTGTGATTTGAGTTGAGGAATTCCCCACCAAGTTGAGGAATTCCCCACCTTTTTGATGCTCTCAGTCGCTGTCAACGGTTTCTTTGTGCCACTTTCAATCCCATAATGCACCTCATAGGTGTTTACGCTCAGCTTCCATAGGAATGAATGGAAAATGCTCCACTCCACTCGCTACGCTGTAGTGGAAATACACCGTAACGTTGCTAAACACTAGCATATAATGAAAGCACGTACAGTGCATTTACTTTTGCACGACTTTTTCAGTGATATGTGATTTCAGCTTTGTAATCCACCAGTTCTGCAAACACTCGGAAGCATACGTCAGAATCTGCTTTTTCACAGCGATTGGTTGACGCCCCACCTTTTTGACACTCGGCTTCTTATAAGGCAGGCTGAGGCGCAGGACAGCCATATCTTCTCTCCAGGCTGGTATATGGGAGTATAGAAGCGCTGGGCATCTGCAAAAGTCTTATGCCTCCGCACTACTTTTAATTTTTGCAGTTCTTTCACGGATTGTGGAAGCGGCCACTCCTGGAAAGCCTTTACCGTCCCCTGGTCAATCTGAATCCCATACTGGCTGATGATATAGCCAAGGAACTGCAACATGGAGCGATCGAATTCCAGTTCGAGGTAAAGGTGGTGTTGTCTGAGCTTTTTGAGGGCCTGCTTCACGTGGTGGCGATGTTCCAGGAGGGACAAAGGGTATATTCTACCCTTGGGGAGTATAGCTCCAGGCAGCAGATTGATAGCACAGTCTCATTGCAGATGAGAAAGGAGGCGGGTGGCTGCCTGTTTGCTGAAGACATCCTGGAACGCCACATAATCAGATGGGACGGTGGTTGTCTCCTGAAGTTCAGGACTCTCGACAAGGGTGGATGCAACTAGAGCTGGGCTGGGATTTGTGAGCGGTTTAGGGACTATGGAGGGACAATTTTGCAGGCATGACTCGCTCTAGTGAGTTACCACACACGGTTCATATCTGATTCCCAGAGAATGGAGAGTAGAAATAGAATGGTCTGGGGTGAATAGTTGTACTTGTAACAGAGATAATGTTGAGATTTCTGGTTCAAGTTGAGGGATACTCACCGAAGGGCGCGGGGGTCTAACTGGGCAGGTCTTGATGAAGTGGTCTGTAGCAGCGCAGTATAGACAGCATATGAGATAAGCGTTGAGAGATCCCACCATGTCATTGTAGATAGACATTTGGGCGCGAATGCGAGGATCCAAACCCTCACAGTAAGCACTGAGGAGGGAAGCCTCATTCCAGGTGCTAGTCACTGCTAACGTGCAAAACTGCAAGATGTAGTCACTGGTGGAAAAGGCGCTTTGACGCAGCCGCATAAGTTGATTGGACACTGATAGCATCCCTGTAGCAGAGCCAATCAACTCCTTGAAATGGTTAGTGAAAGAATCACATGAGTTGATTATGGTACTTTTGGCATTCCATAAAGCTCGGGCCCACAACATTGCTCTGCCTGTTAACAGGGAAATTAAGTAGGTTACCTTTAAGCATTTAGAGGGGAATTTCTGCGGCTGCATCTCGATGAACAAGGCCAAGTGAAGAAGAAAGCCGCTGCACTCAGCTGCATCACCTGCATTGGAAGCAGTAATGGCCATGAGACTTACAGAGGCAGATTAAGGGGTTGTGACTGGCATGAGCAAGACCCGGAGGGTGTTGACGAGTTCCTCCAGGACCTCTGCAGGTGTGGGAAGGCACAGGTTCCATGGAGGTGAATGTTTCCAGGTCTGGTCTTTTGTCACAGAACAAACCAGACACAAGAGGTAAGAGATCAAACAGGTTGGTTTACTGACCGGGTTGCGGAGCAGATCGTGATGCATTAATTGCCAGATGGCAGGCAAGTAATTGGTATTAACAACAGTTCTTGAGTTCTTAGTTGTGGTGACTGAAGTTTTGTCTTTTGCAGGTTGACTGGCGGCGAACGGGAATGAAGGAGAACAGGATTGATGAAGTGTCGGAGCATCTAAGGTTAAGTATAAACAGGTAAGTTGCAGATAAGGAGTCAGGTTATGTTCAGCAATGTGTAGTCTGGACAGTATGAGACTGGGTGGAGTGCAGAGTTATAGGAGGCTTGATGAGTGACTGCAGATGCGGGTGGTTAGAATTCAGGTGATTGGGATCTGGTGTGTGTCGTGGCTGGTGACTGTGAATGTGGGGATTCCTTAACAGGCAGGTCATTTGGTAATAGGTGAGGGTATCACTGCATAATATTGCAAACCTGGGTTTCCTACCATATTATTTCACGGATTGAAACACTGGTTTGTAGCGCAAACAGTTTTATCATTTAATGTACATATATGTTCTTCTCTGTATTTCCCTACAGTGGCTAATGAATTGGAAATTGTGCACATTCCCAGAAAACAGCTTACTTCTGCACTGATCAGGGTAACAAAATACAACTGATACAAACCAGGATAACACTTTATAATAACGTTTAGTTGTAAGTCATTTATAAGTGATTAGTTAATGATGAAATAATCATTTTCAAAACATTGACAAATGATGAATAAGTGATATGCTAACAATTTGTGTATGTTTTGTTAATTCATTTTCAAATCAATTACAAGTTAATTTACAAGTAATTCACAAGTTCACGCCCACAGATAATAAACTGAGTAAAGGTTATGCGTATTTGGCATGCTGTCCAAATACGCAGGACTCCAAGCTCGGTAGTCATCCCCAAGCCCGGGGCACTCCCCATGCCCGGGGAGAGGGGTCCGAGCTCGGCATTTGGCCTGAACCTAATAAGCGCTCCCCCAATGGGCTGAAGGTGAGGAGACAGGGTGGTGGAGGGATGCTGAAAAGACTAGAGATAATGAAGGTAGGACTGCTTGGCTATTTATAGGGATTCTCTCTTGTGGTGTTTGGATAGGGAGTGTGATTGCTGATGGCGAATTGGCCGTTTTAATTATCTTTGCGAGCTTCTCCCGAAATTTGTTAATAAAACATCACTTCATGAGTTCGCACCCACAGATAATAAACTGAGTAAAGGTTATGCGTATTTGGCGTGCTGTCCGGGAGAGGGCTCCGAGCTCGGTAGTCATCCCCGAGCCCGGGGCACTCCCCTTGCCCGGGGAGAGGGGTCCAAGCTCAGCATTTGGCCCGAACCTATTAAGCGCTCCCCCAAAATGCTAATAATCGCAGGACAGCAGCCAGATAACCCCCCAAAATTTGCTTAGCTTGGGCTGCAGGGATGCTGGACATAGTAGCGGTCATTGGGGGCATGGGCGAAAATACGGGAGGAGCACCTGCAGGCACTGCTAAGGTAGAATATAGAAAAAGCTCCTGCGGGAGCAGAAGTGTTGTGGCATTGGGGTGCTATGAGTGAGGCTCCTGGGGGAGCGGGCACTGCTGCGGTACTGGGGAACTGAAAAAAAAAGGCTCCTGCAGGAGCGGGCACTGCTGCGGCAGTGGGAAACTGTGAATAGAGCTCTTGCGGGGGCGGGCACTGCTGCGGCAGTAGGGAGATAAGGAAGGGGCTCCAGCGGGAGCGGACGCTGCTGCGGCAGTGGGAACCTGAGAATGGAGCTCGTGTGGGAGCGGGCACTGCAGCAGCAGTGTGGGGAAGAAGGTGAGAGGCTCCTACTGGAGTGGGATGCTGAGGGGATGGTCGAAGCAGGGGTGTGTCGTTGCGGAAGGGAAATTAAAAGGGGTTGCAGTGCAGGATCTGGAGATCAAATGGACGGGAATGGACTGGCATTAAACGAGTTGGCCAACTAGGGTTCGGTGGGCTTCCTTGATGAGGGAGCGATCTGATTGGATATAGCTCTTGAAAGCTTCTGATGACCAGCGACCAAGTGCTTGGATCTGCTGCTGGGAGAGGCCTTTTTGGGCCGCTGTGGTTGCAGCGCCTATTCAGAATGAATGGCTGGAAAAGTTGTCGGCTGGGGTACCAGAGAGGAGCAAGACGGACTTAAGATGCTTTTGGAACCAGAAGCGAGTGGCAGGGTGGTTGAAGTCGTCTGTAAAAAGGGGGTCGGAAGGGAGTTTGGATTGGGATTTCCTGAGCTGGAGGAAGGCTAGGAGGGCTTGGAATGGTTGGATGGGCAATTGGAGGTTAAAAATATAAATGAAGTGCCCTTTCTTTGTTTGGTCTGTCTTACTTTGTTTTATGAAGTAAGAGATGGTTTCGTCGTCTAGCACTGCTAGATTGGAGATAGTTGGATAGATGGCTGGGTTAAAGCCAGATGTAATGGCGAGCTCAGAGCATCTGAGGAAACTGAAGAAAGCCTGGATAAACATGGCGTCTAATGTGCAGGCAGTGTGGATGGAATGGTAACCTTTACGGAGGGTGGAGATGGATTTGGTCAAGATTATTAAAGTTATAGGTTGCCTGGGGTCTGGGCGGTTGGGGTGTGTTTTTTGGATACCTTTGATTAGAAGGGAGGTCTGTGAATTGGTTATATGGGGTGAAGGCGTGCCGTATAACAGTTTGTGGAAAAACTGGATTCCGCTTAGGTATCCTTTAATAGACCTGATTTGGAGGTTTTTGTTGATGTTGAGATGGGAGATAAATGAGATGATAGAGAGCAGGGAAAAATCAGGGAATGGTAAACTATAAGCAGAGTGGAATGTTTTGAAACATTTCCATGCTGTAAGGTAGGATTGGAGGGTCCTAGGGGAGACAGCCTGAAGAATAGAGTTAATGGAGGCTTCGAGGAGAGGTCTCAGAGGGTTTTACGGGAATATCAGTTCTGAATAAGGAGGAACTGGGGTTGGGAGTGGGTCCACCTCTGGTGCCAGCAATCTGAATTTCTGGAAGGCAAAACGAGACAGAGAGTCAGCTATTTGGTTTTTTGACCCGGGAATATGTTTTGCAGTTATAATGAATTCAAATCAAGTGTCTTAACAAAGGCATTAATGCGAGGGAATGGGAACGACCTTTGTTAATGCAGTGCACGGTAGCTTCGTTGTCGCAGTGGACGACGATGCTGGTGGCGGACCACTCTTTGCCCCATAGGGAGGCTGCAGCCACTAACGGATAAAGCTTGAATAGCGCTGAGGATGATAGCTGTTGTGGCAAATCTGCCAGCTGGGGGGGCCATGTGGAAGCGAACCAGTGACCTCGGAAAAAACCTCCGAAACCGACGGTATATAATTGGATATCAATTGGGGAAGAAATCAGGTTGCTGTAGAAGAAAGATCCATTGTTTGAGGAAGGATATCCATAGACTGAGCTCGTTGCGGCACGAGTCAGTTAGGTATATGTGGTCCTCTAGTGCGTGGGCGGAGGACACAAGGGAGAGGAGGTGGGAGATGAAGGGGCGGCCTTGCGGGATGATGCGCATCACGAAATTCAGATGACCTAGAATAGATAACAGCTCGCGTTTGGAACAGCTAGAGTTGGTTAACAGAGATGATTAAGAAATCGTCTAAAAGATGAATCAGATAGGGTATGTTGTAATTGTTGGAGAGGATCCAGCAAATTGCCTCTGACAATGTGTTGAAAATTTTAGGGCTGCTTCTGCAACCGAATGTGAGGCGGACGGTGAAGTAGAATTTATTCTGCCAGCGGATGCCGAATAAGTGCCAAAAATCTGGGTGGATGGGCATTACTTTAAAGGCGGAGGTAATGTCGACTTTGGCCAGCTGCGACCTGCATCTTTAATCAGGGTGATGGCTTGGTCAACGTTGTGATAGTGGAGAGAGAATTCTTCAAGCGGAATGAGGCTGTTAATGCTCGGGAATGGTGAATTATGTGGGGATGAGAGATTGATTATGAGGCGTTTTTTGCCTGAAAATTTTCTGGTGGCTATGCCAATGGGACTGACCCGAAAAATGCAGAAGGGAGGGACGGAAAAGGGGCCGATCATGAAATTTGCGTCTATTTCTTTTTTGATTAGGAGGCCAACTGTTTCGGGTTCGGCGAGAGCGGACTGGAGATTTGGGCAGATGAGGCTCTGGGAGGGGAGACTTTCGACACCAGGGTGGAAGCCGTGTGAGAGACCTGAAAAAACATAATCTGTAAAATGAGAGTAAGGTGATGAAGCAATTCTGCAGACAAACGAGAAACATTTACGGGAGTCGATAAATATTTCTTAGAATTTTTATTTGCAGCTTTTTGGACGGGACAAATCAGTCAGGCATGAGCACCGCCACAAAAATTGCAAACGTGCATGAACCGGCAGCGTTGTCTTGTGCATCTGCCGCTATTAAAGCAGGCGCAGACCTGGCTGTCGGAGGAAGATGGGCGGTGAAATGTGGAAGTGGGAGTGGCTGGGGTATCCATAAGGTGCGGGACATAGCTGGTGGATTTGGGTTGGGATGATTCAGGGCGGGAAGGAATGGATGGATTGATGAAAGGGCAGCTGATGGTGGAGTGAGAAAATGAACAGCAGACTGCGCAAGAGATGTTACGGCAGACCAGAAACACTCTGCTATGGAGTTCGGTGTCCAGAGACGCCCAGTAAGGACACTGGTTCCACTGGGCTACCCGGATGGAGCATTTGGCGGCGAACAACTTATGGTAAGTGTAAAAGTGGGAACCTCCGTATGACAGCGCAATTTCAGCGACTTCTGTGACTTCTGTGTAGCGGGTGAAGTCAATGGTGAATTCGGCGAATGACAATATACGTGACGGGCTGTGCGCTGAATTTTTAAGGGTGACTGAAAATTTGCCGCAGTTGATTTGGCGATCGGCGGGTGAGAGTAAAATTGGAGACAAAAGGGAAAAAAGGTCCACGTCTGCACCTGCCAGAATCTGGGTCCTGATGGAGTTGGGTACGGGGGGCGATTCCAGTTCCAGAGCGGGTCTGAGGAGGAGGAAAGGTGGCTGCCGGGACTGCTAGCGGAGACATGCTCGCGCTGTGGACGTCTCCTGGGACGGATGAAAGAGAAGGGAAAAGAGGGGGAATGGTGGGCATCAGAGCCTGCGTCGTTAGCAGAGCCAGGCTCATGCTAGGGACTGCTCCTGGGGCAGATGAAAGAGAACGGAAAAGAGGGGGAATGGCGGGCATCGGAGCCTGCATCATAAGTGGAGGCAGGCTCACGCTAGGAACTGCTCCTGGGGCGGAGGAAAGAAAAGGGAAGAGAGGAGGAATGGTGGGCACCGGTGCTTGTGCCATTAGCGGAGGAATGCTCACGCTAGAATTGGACAGCGGTGCTGCGGGCCATGGGTAGGGGATGGGGTTGGGAGAATGGTGGGATGGGCGCGGGATGATGATGCCGGAGCTGGCGAGCACCTGGCAGAGTCCGGCTACGGTCCATTTCCCCTTGGCTGGGGCAGAGGAGAGGGCTAAAGTATAAGATAACACTGGGGAAGATGGCTGATGCCTGAAAGGTGGTGGTGATGGCGTATCGGCGTCTGGAAGTATGAGCAGCGGCGGCGCGGGAAGGCCTGCGGCCCAGCAATGCAGCCGCAGGCTCGATTGTTGGATCCTGCGGAGCGCTGGTGGCCTGAGTGCCGGCCTGAACAGCAGCCTGGACAGTGGCTGGAGGCACTGCGGGATCCTCAGTTTCCAAGGAATTATCCTCGAGGAATGTTTCGATCTCAGACATATTTTGCGGCGATTGGGTGTGCCAATGCTGAAAAGACTAGAGATGATGAAGGTAGGACTGCTTGGCTATTTATAGGGATTCTCTCTTGTGGTGTTTGGATAGGGAGTGTGATTGCTGATGGCGAACTGGCCATGTTAATTATCTGTACGAGCTTCTCCCGAAATGTTAATAAAACATCACTTAGTTAATGATGAACTAATAATTTACAAAACATGACTATGTGTTTATAAATGATTAATAAGTGATATGTTGAAAAGCAAACAAATGCAATTATTCTAAAACAGTATTCTTTTTTTAAATAATAATAAATTATTTGCTGTCAAGTGAATAAACAAGTAAACCCTTTTTCTCATGAGCACAGACTTGTGTTCTGTGTGGAGTGTGTGGCATCTAGTGATAATGTTTTACCCTCTACTGAAGATCACATCAGGTGCACAGCGCTAAAATACTCCATGTGTTTACCATCTTTACCCTCACTAGTCAGCCCTTACATTGCAGTACACACAACAAATATTCAAAACCTGTTGTGTAAACACATGAATAAATAATTTACAAATCTTTCTGCATCCCCTAATCTAAAGTGAAAACTACTCATCAGTTGTAAAAGTTTTACAAACCTGCCGGTTACAGGTTGTGTGGGTATACACCCTGGTGGGAAAAGATCTACAAATGATGAGTAAAACATTTACAACTGATGAGTAGTTTACACTTTAGATTAGGGGATGCAGAAAGATTTGTAAATGATTTATTCATGATGTGATCTTCAATGGAGGGTAAACATTTCAATGATTGATATTTCAATTATTTATAATTGATTAATACTATATTAACTAGTAATTTATTAACCATTGACAAAGGATCTGTTTGATTATTTCACGATATGCTATTTTTTTTAAAGGTAACTTATGACAGATTTGTAAATCGTTGGCATATTACTTAATCATTTGTGGATGTATAGTGATGTTTTGTAAATTATTAGTTCATCATTATCTAATCACTTGTAAATGATTTATAACTTAATCTACAAAGCATAGATAAAAATACTAACATATCACTTATTAATCGTTTATGAATGCATAGTCATGTTTTGTAAATGATTAGTTAATTATTAACTAAATACTTGTAAATTACTTGTAAATGAATTAACAAAACATACACAAATTGTTAGCATATCACTTAGTAATCTTTTATAAATGTTTTATAAATTATTATTTCATCATTAACTAATTGCTTATAAATTACTTACAACTGGATGCTATTATAAAGTGTTACCCAAACCAGAATTCCAAAAAAGACAGTGTGTAAATGTACAATGTAAAAACAGTACATCCTGAAAAGTAAAGAAATATATGTATAAGCAACTATAAATCCTTCACCTTACTTAGCAAACAAGATACATGTTTTGAAGTCAGGCTACAGTCAACCTATTACAAAATATCTTACATAACTTGCATGATCAACATAAAATCCATGATTTTTGTAATAATCTAGACTAAGTTAGGTGATATAAGTGCATTTTGTAATGTGCCAACTGTATTACCAAAACAATTTAAAAATGTAAACCAGTGAGACTGATGTAGCAAATAAGCATATGTCTAGGTCTATACATCTTACCTGGTCTATTTTTTCTTTCCATGCATCAGGAATTACAGCTACACTGTGATCTGAGGTGAATTCCACAACTGAAAACATTCTGAAGGTATATGATTATTAAAAAATAAAAAGTCAGTTGTACATTATTATTTTTTAACATATAAATGCTATTTACACGTGATATGTGTTTTAAAGAGATAATTTTTTTTATGTCTATTTGTCATGATTGTGAAGAATAGTCAAGTAGACTACTCTTTGCCTCTGCTCATTCTTGATTGCTCTTTTACACTGACTGACTTTTTCTTTTGGGATCATTTGTAGAACATTGTTCTTTTGGCACACGTATGCTCCAATTATTGATGATTCACAGGGCTCCATAAAGATTGGAGATGGTTGCAGGAAAACTCAACATAGGTAATCATTCTCTGTTTTATCGATGACCTCGCAACATTGCCTCTTTAAATACTTTGTATGGTTGTGCCTTCTTGGTTTTCTCTGATCCTTATCACAGTTTGCACAAGAGGGCTGTTTCCTGAGCACACCATTCTCTTCAACTTCTGCATGTAATTCTTAAAAGGAAAGGCGCTGCATTCATCCAGACAGCCATAACTCAGACAGGCATCAGATGCAAGATGAAGCACTGAATGTACATTGTACACCAAGAATGATGGTCCATACAGCTCCCTGCCCTTAGCTACAAAATACTGTAGAAACTTGTGAGCATATGACGCATGTTGACTGACCAAGGAGGGGCACAGTAAGATGCTTATTGCAACTCTGAAAGTTAGAAAGTGCTCATAAAGGTCTTGTCGCAGAATTCCTGATAAAACCAGCTTTCCAGTATAAACCAGGAATTGTCTAAGCTCTATAGCCTTCCACCTTTCCAGGTGTCTCAGACTTCCTGGTTTTCTAGCAAAACAAGATGGGATGCATTGCTGAAGATCAATAAGCGTAGCGCTCACCACATCTACTTGACTTTTCTCCTCTTGTCCAAATTGTCAACAATTTCTTCATAACACCAAGACATGCCTGGTGCATGTAATCAATGGGAAACTGGCCAATCATATCAATTGGTAACTCTGTCAAAGATTTTCTTCCATTATGGTGTTCTGGTTGGGTTTGAGCTCTAAATGAATTATCTTCCTTCCCAGAATCCCTTTTGTTCACATCTGTCGCAACCATGATATGCAGAAAATGGCTTGGTGTTTTTCACCATTGCTTTGGCTGGTGCATCACATACAATACACCTTAGCTTGATGCCAATGATCCTCCCATCAAATTTAAGACCACTTTTTAGTAATTGTTTTATTTCTGTAACAGCATCCTCAAGAAACGTAAGATCTAAGGGTCTTTGAGATCCCAGTGTCAGTGTTACAAGGAAATACAATCACTAGTCCAAAATGAATGGAACACAACACAGGCCACATTGACAATGATGAACTCTTGAAGAGTGGAAGTCCATCAACATTTTAAAAAATCTCCAGAGAATGTATTCTGGAAGTCACCTCACAAGGATATCTTTTCAGCACTTTTTCAATTTCCTCAGACAATGAGAGATGAATATACTGCATTCCAGATTTATTCTGAATATCAACTGCTCGCACAGTCTTCAAAAGTGTGTGTGCTGTACCAGGCAATGTGTCATGTCCTTGTGAACGCAGGACTTTTAAGAGGTCACCTAAAGCACATTGTCGGATTTGTTTTTTGTTGGCCCAAGCAATGAGGTCCTCTCTCAAAGAATTTGTTTCACGATCCTCCTCAGAGAGTGACAAATATGTCTCACAATCTGAAGAGAACTCAGAGCTTTCATCTGTGTTAAATGTATCCTCTCGGTTTAGGGATATATTTCCACTCTCTCTTAAAGAGCATGCTGCGCTACACTCTGAAATTGATCTTGCAGAGGATGAACAATGTTGTAAGGATTCTTGAAGTACAGGACTAGTGCAAATAGAACTATATTTTTGGCCTGATTTTGGTGACAATTAGAAAGAATCTTGTTGGCTGCTCTCCAGCGTCTTATATATTCTCTCCTCCCAACTTGTCTTTTGTTTTCCATTCTTAAAGATATTAATGAAATTTTAATAGACCCATGTCATTGTTTAATAGAAAAGACATATTAAGAATTGATAATGTATTATTCTTACCTCAGTGTGAAAACAGCCTGTTGGGCAAAGAAAAAGAAACAACATCAGAATAATTGCTTTATTCCAACACTAGAAAAGATGTTACATCTAAACCTCCTGAGACCAATCAAAATACTAATTTAGATGAGGCAGATTTAGTTTTCATACTATGTGCATAATGTGACCTGTTACACAAGCCTGGATTTGCCATTATCAGTGCCACAAACATATGGCCTTTGTAACAATGAATGTTTTTGTGTGTGATGTTACAAATATTTGTTTCTTTCACATGGATTTCCCAAAAAAAAATGACTTAACCAACACTCTATATGCACACCTAGGCAACAGAACCACCATTGGCTAGTAAATTGTTTAGTGTACACTCTAAAAAGTGCTGGGTTAAAAAATAACCCAACCTTAACCCAGCTGCTGGGTAACTATGGGACAGAACACGCGTTGGGTTGTTTTGACCCAGGTGCTGGGTTTAACCATTTGACCCAGAATGCTGGGTTGTTTATTTGACCCAACCAGTGGGTCAGGTTAACTGTGTTGCTGGGTTAAACATAACCTAATCATTGGGTTATTTGTTGTCTTATTGCCTTTATTACCTTTATATTTACCAATAATAATAAATAATCACTAAAGAATGTAAAATTATTATTGCTTTTCTGTAATACAGTCAGAAAAACACAAAAAATGCAACTGTAAACATCAATTTAATGAGTTTTCTTTCTTTTTAAAACCATTTTCAAATGGGTGCAGCTGTCAAACATTTTATCCAACCATTACAGACACATAAAACAACAATTTTAGTAGATCAGTTACTTTAAAACACAAAACTGTGTAAACTAGGCACTGTAGATTCCGATTCTGTGTCAGCAGAACACCCAAAAATGAATTATGACGACATGAGAATCGTTCCAAACATTGTGCTATAAAACTAAGCCAAACAAGTGTCCACCAGACAATACATATGACAATTTAAAACATGTTACAAGTGGCCAGAAAAAACTGTTGGCCTTAAAAAAAAATTCACACATAAAGACTTATGTCCATCAATATAATATACTGCAAGCTGGAGAAATTCCCAGGCAATGAGTCCGCTTCAGCGGCACAGCCCGTAACAAAGGCGAAGGTCTGGGATGTCGTTGCCTCATCCCCAAGGCACAAATCCAGCATGCTGGTCCCCACCTGTTAAATATATGACACTTAGCCTTGAAGACACTTAGGCCTGAAAAAATTCTCATTTTAGACGAAAATTTCAAACTGCACAGTCTTTTACATCTGAACACATCATACAGTGGTGGCCAAAATGATTGGAACGCTAGTATTTTCACCAGCTAAACAATTGTTTTAAGTCAGTGATTTCTATTTTTTGCTGTAGTGTGTCAGTAGGAAGTATCAGTTTCCAAAAATTCATTATACATACACACACACACACACACACACACATATATATATATATATAAGTAAACATAACTTACAGGTTTGTATGTCAATGAATGGCTTCCAGAATTCTGTGGTTGTGGTTCTGTGGACCTTTCCTCCAGAATGGGCAGGACAGAATGAGCACTCTCCCCTTTACCATCTAGACATCTAGAGTGAAACTTATCTCATAATCAAAACAACACATTGAAACACTTTCATATGAAAATTTTCTATAGATTGACATATTATAGGAAATACTTTACCTGACGTCATGTCACCCAGCTCTTAATGCACCTTTCCATCTTGCAAATGTAGCCCAGTCTACAAAAAGTCTGACTCTGGATGTAGCTTCCTGAAGTCTTGTGAAATCTGATGAAGTTTGAAAAAAAAAAAAAAAAAAAAAAAAAAAACACAAATGTGGTTAAATAAGTAACTATGTATAATACCAGTAACTATGGTTATTTTAATGAAAAGATCAAATTCTAAAACAAGTGATGTTTTATTAACAAATTTCGGGAGGAGCTCGCACAGATAATTAACACGGCCAATTCACCATTAGCAATCACACTCCCTATCCAAACACCACAAGCGAATCCCCTTAAATAGCCAAGCATTCTTACCTTCATTCATCTCTAGTTTTTCAGCATCCCTCCACCTCCCCGTCTCCTCACCTTAAGATCGGGGGGAGCGCTTATTGGGTTCGGGCCATGCCGAGCTCGGACCCCTCTCCCTGGGCAGGGGGAGTGCCCCGGGCTCGGGAATGATTACCGAGCTCGGAGCCCTCTCCCGGACAGCACGCCAAATACGCTTAACTTTTACGCTGTTTATTATATGTAAGCGCGAACTCGTGAAATCAGAGTTATTGAATGTTACTGAATGATATAACTTACCTTCAAAGGTTTTAACCAGGGTAAGCTGCCTTTCCTTCAACTTCTCTATTACAAAGCTGTCCATCTGCACCAGCAAGAATCTCACATATCTAGAATGAAATTTCAGATGTAGAAAATTAGAATTTTACTAAACTTATTTTATATAGAAAGCAGGTTAATGCGTTTACATGCAGCACAATCTTTAAACACAGATCAGGTGATCACGTGATTCTCCGCAGTTTCTGATTAAATCGGTCGGGTTTTCTCTGTATCAGAGCCTCCCCTGACATGCCCTCGCGTGTGAACAGGCAGCATCTGTGTGGAGGAGTGGACGGAGCGGGCGCGGCCGCGTTTAGGCGCAATCATCAAATATATTTAAAGGGAAGCCCCCGCCACTGTTCTGACCGCATCACTGTCGTTACCGGATGTTTTTAGGGAATATTTGTATATACTCACATGCGATTAAATTAGCTATTAATGTGGTGGACTGTCACGATTTTGGCTAATGCAGGACCCTACTCGATGCGCAACAGAGGGGATTTAGAAGTGGGTACACGCAAAGCCAACTGATAAAGAAGTGGACATAAGCCGTGTACCTGCGTATACCCTGCACTACACCACTGCTTATACACCAGGAGAGTTAAAGTATACTCACCAGACTATCTACAGTGGGGCAAAAAAGTATTTAGTCAGCCACCAGTTGTGCAAGTTCTCCCACTTAAAAAGATGAGAGAGGCCTGTAATTTTCATCACAATGAGAAAAAAAAAAAATTCAGAAAAAAAAAAACAACAATAATAATAATAATAATAATATCACATTGTCTGATTTTTAAAGAATTTATTTGCAACTTATGGTGGAAAATAAGTATTTGGTCAATAACAAAAGTTCATCTCAATACTTTGTTATACACCCTTTGTTGGCAATGACAGAGGTCAAACGTTTTCTGTAAGTCTTCACATGGTTTTCACACACTGTTGCTGGTATTTTGGCCCATTCCTCCATGCAGATCTCCTCTAGAGCAGTGATGTTTTGGGGCTGTCGCTGGGCAATACGGACTTTCAACTCCCTCCAAAGATTTTCTATGGGGTTGAGATCTGGAGACTGGCTAGGCCACTCCAGGACCTTGAAAAGCTTCTTACGAAGCCACTCCTTCATTACCTGGGCGGTGTGTTTGGGATCATTGTCATGCTGAAAGACCCAGGCACGTTTCATCTTCAATGCCCTTGCTGATGGAAGGAGGTTTTCACTCAGAATCTGAAGATACATGGCCCCATTCATTCTTTCCTTTACACGGATCAGTCGTCCTGGTCCCTTTGCAGAAAAACAGCCCCAAAGCATGATGTTTCCACCCCCATGCTTCACAGTAGGTATGGTGTTCTTTGGCTGCAACTCAGCATTCTTTCTCCTCCAAACACGACGAGTAGAGTTTTTACCAAAAAGTTCTATTTTGGTTTCATCTGACATTCTCCCAATCCTCTTCTGGATCATCCAAATGCTCTCTAGCAAACTTCAGACGGGCCTGGACACGTCTGGCACTGCAGGATCTGAGTCCCTGGCGGCGTAGCGTGTTACTGATGGTAGCCTTTGTTACTTTGGTCCCAGCTCTCTGCAGGTCATTCACTAGGTCCCCCCATGTGGTTCTGGGATTTTTGCTCACCGTTCTTGTGATCATTTTGACCCCACGGGGTGAGATCTTGCGTGGAGCCCCAGATCGAGGGAGATTATCAGTGGTTTTGTATGTCTTCCATTTTCTAATAATTGCTCCCACAGTTGATTTCTTCACACCAAGCTGCTTACCTATTGCAGATTCAGTCTTCCCAGCCTGGTGCAAGTCTACAATTTTGTTTCTGGTGTCCTTTGACAGCTTTCTGGTCTTGGCCATAGTGGAGTTTGGAGTGTGACTGTTTGAGGTTGTGTCTTTTATACTGATAACGAGTTCAAACAGGTGCCATTAATACAGGTAACGAGTGGAGGACAGAGGAGCCTCTTACAGAAGTTGTTACAGGTCTGTGAGAGCCAGAAATCTTGCTTGTTTGTAGGTGACCAAATACTAATTTTCCACCATAATTTGCAAATAAATTCTTTAAAAATCAGACAATGTGATTTTCTGGATTTTTTTTCCTCACTTTGTCTCTCATAGTTGAGGTATACCTATGATGAAAATTACAGGCCTCTCTCATCTTTTTAAGTGTGAGAACTTGCACAATTGGTGGCTGACTAAATACTTTTTTGCCCCACTGTATATCTATACTATAGATATCTTATTCATCTATCTATCTATGCTAAATGTACACTAAATATCAATTTGAAACATGAATGAATATTAATCACGTTATCTGCATCGGCTCAAATTGATTTGCTGCAATCAGAACGTGAACGCAATCAATTAGCCTTATTGTCAATGAAAATTAATTTATTTTAACTGGAAAAAAATGCCCAATACATATATAGTCCCAACAAACACAGTTACGTTGTGGCAACGTCGCTGCCACGTTCTGTTTTTACTTTGGCAACGTTGCAGTCTACGTCCTTGCGACATTGTAGCAACGTAGAAATGTAAGACGTGAAAAGGCTGTAGCAACGTTGTTGCGCGACATTCAGCAACTGCGAGACGACGTTCCGACAACATTTATTTTTATCTGCGTCTTATGTTTTTATTTATTTTTTTAAATGCTGTTTAATCATTAATTGTTCTTTTTAACATTAAACCTGCTATGAAACTTTAAAGAGGAAAAAATGCCTTACAGGTTCATTAATCCAACTTTATTAAAACATTGCATACATGGGAAAAAGGCATTTGAGAACGTTTGCTGACAAACAAAAAGAAAAGCAGCAGCAGGTCACCGGCCGATGAGGCGGACTCCGGACTGGAGAATTCAGCGGACAGGGGAGCGCAGACGAGAACGTCAGTAGACACAAGTCAAAACCAGACAGACAGTCCGGGGCCAGAAAATGATGCGTGGCAGGCACAGGTCTAAACAGAGAACAATAAAATAGCAAAAAAATCAAAAATCAAATAGCAAGCCACTAATGTAGGACTCAAATAGGAGCTTGAAACGACAGACAGTCGGCTTTGCCTATACCTACTTATAAATGCTCATCATTCAGTAGTGTCCTGACAGTCCACCACATGAATAGCTACTTTAGTTGTGTGTGAATAAATGCAAATATTCCCTAAAATCAAACAGTAAAGACAGTGATGATGCGGTCAGGACCGTGGCGCCTGCTTCCTTTGAAACGTTTAATGATTGCGCCTGATGCGCCCGCTCCCGCTCCCGCTCCGTCCCCCTACTCTATTCTGCCAGTTGATACACGAGAGCATGTTAAGGAAGGCGCGCAGAGTGTAAAATAAGCATTATTATTAATTACTAATTTGAATCGGTACATTTATAGCTAAAACAATACCTTGAAAATGAAAAAAAGCAGGTTTGTACGATCAGAAATTTCTTAAACCGGTGAACCCCTGTAAACTTTACCAGCGGTAAAGTGTTAAACTAACACTTTTGAAAGAGTTAACATTATTAACACCCTGACAGTGTTACTAACAAACTCTTAACATGTAAAATATTAACACCAGAATGGATGATGAAAATACCAAAGTTGGATTAACTGGTCAACAGCAACAATGTTCAGGTGGAAAAAACACACAAAACAATTCACACTTACATTTATTTACAAAATGAAACGTATAATTTTCCCTGCAACAAAATTTCTTCACATTCAGTGTTTTCAATACATGTAAAAACATGTTCTTACAACAATTAAAACATCATAATGTCAAGGCAAATCAATGCAAAGGCACAAAATACACATTCTAATGTGGTGCATATTATGTACTCTTAATGTCATAAGGTTTATAATGACAACAACAGTCTTTGCTAATGGTGTTTGGACCTCCTTGAAGAGAGTATAGTCTTATTTTTTGTTTTCAGCATGACAAGATGTGTTTCTCTGCAGTTTTCAGCCAAGCAAGATATACATTCTCACTTGCAGCATCACAAAAGTGCTCCTGTAAAATTGAAAAATAAAACAACAAAAACATAAAAAACAGGACAAGTTCACATTCATTTATCAGGTGAAATGTCAGAGACAAGTGTCAAATAGTCAAGTTACCATTATATATAATGTTTTTTGCAATGTAGAGTATCTCAAAGCAGCTTTACAGATGGGATCAGTCTCTGGCGCTCATCTATTTGTCCTGGTCTCCGCTGACATTCAGGGGCTGTAGAAATCATCTCTAGGTGCTGATCCACCATCTGGGCTGGGTACGGACTATATCCGGGTACCTGCAGTGACTGTTTGACCTGGATACAGTCTGGATCTGGGTGGCTACAGTGACCTCGGAATAAGAACCAAAAAGACTAACATTAATGTAGATGCCAATCTGACAGTTTAAATCTAGATAATACAATAGAATACAAAAAAAAAAAAATTACTTTGACTAAAAGCATTTAATTCACTGTAAATTTATGTACATATATATTGTCAGTCTTACTGGAAAATTGGTCCTTTAACGTCAGCAACAAAGTCATAATTCCAAGTGCGTACTGATCTCTCTCTACATTGACGTTGGACTCCTCCTACTAAAATGAATGCACGTAAATGGGACAGCACATAAATAAATGACAGTGCAAACCCAAAGGAAATCAGATTCTTGATTATTATTGTTTAATAATCAAAAAAAAAAAGCATCTTAAAATATGCAATTATGGCTTACCCATGTCTCTGGTATGTGTCCTAACAAAACTCTTCTCATCCCACCTAATGCATTGGTGGCTTCATACTCTTCAAGCACATCATCTCCTGAGTGAAAGAATAACAATCTATCTGAGAAAAGTTTAGGAGTACACAACACATAAATATTGCTATAAATCAATATGATCTTATGAAATACATATTTTAAATGAGATAAAACACTTACTTTTAGTGTTTCCCTGTTAAAAGCGACCTCCATCAGCATTACATAGCAAATCTGTGAGAAACATTTAGGCTTGTTTAAGCGCACAGCATACAAATATCTTAATACAGATATGATCTTTATATAATACGTAAGGTAAATAAAATAAAACCTTTACTTTCTGTATTTTTCTTGATAAAACCAACTTTCCTAGGTACTCAACATCACAAGTTAAAGAAAATATCACTCTGAGAAAAAGTTTAGGAGTGCACAATTATTCACAATTAATCCTTAAATATTGTTATTAATGAGGTAAAACACTTACTACTTATGTTTCCCTGTTAAAAGCGACCTCCGCCTCAGCACTGCATAGCAATTCAAATCTGTGAGAAACGTTTAGGCTTGTTTAGGGCATACAGCATACAAATATCTTTATAAAGTAATATTATCCTATAAAATACATAATGTAAATGAGATAAAACACTTACTTTCTCTGTTTTCCTTGATAAAACCAACTTTCCTGGCTGCCGCGCATTGCGAGTGAAAGAAAATATCGCGCTGAGAAAAAGTTTAGGCTTGCACAACACGTAAATATCGCTATTAATCAATGTGTTGTATACTGTTGAACCCCTGATGTCACATGGATGTCACATGGATGTCACATTACCAATCTCCTTGCCACGTTTCTGGACGTTAATTACACACACACACACACACACAAACATATATTATAAATTACGCATATACCCACTTCTTCAGGTACCAGTACATCACTGCTTTTGCGTTGAGACATTTTAAAGTTATTTTAAACATCTATCAAATCTTAGGTAAATTTTGTATCAGTTCTTTTTTTTCAATTTTTTTAGGTCCTTATTGTAATAGGATAGTACAGATATGAAAGAAAAAGATGTGAATGAAATGTGTAGGGTGACATAAGCCAGGTTTGAGCTCCAGTATATGTACAGAAATGCTATAGGCTTGTTCTACCCATAAGGCTGAGTCTCTGAATACTTACTTAAAATTGGGAGAAGAGGTCCAATGAACCATCTTGTAAATGTGGGGTAATTGATCGCTGTAAAATTAAATGTCAAACTTAGTATCATGCCAATACCAGCTGTACAGAACATTAAAGCAATATTAAAAATCTCACACTTGGTTTTTAGTTTGGATTAATCTAGTATATATGAAAAAGACCTTGAGACTTAATGATAATTCAATAAAATAAAATAAAATAAAATAAATAAACCCTCATTGCTCTTGACTGATTGACTTTTGTTCCTTTAACAATGATTAATAATTATTAATGATTGTAATAATTAATGTGATTAATTTTGTAATAATTAATAGTGTTCTAATACATACATATATAGATATCCTATATATACTATCTGTCTATCTATCTATCTATCTATCTATCTGTCTATCTGCTAAATTGAGGCCAGTAGTTCTAACAGGCACATAACGTATCAAATATGATTTATGACCTGATTTATGACTGGATTTATGACCGGACATATAACTCTGTCATCGTTTGATGGACAGGTAGACATATGTCTAGTCTGTACATGATTAGATTTATGGCTGAATTTATGTGTTTATAACCCCTCTGTCACTCTGACAGCCATGTCACCCGTGTCCTGTCAGCTCTGAGTGACATGGCAGTGGTTGTGTAAATCAGAAGATCAAAACAGATGTTAGATTTGACTTTAATTGGATTTCTGAGTGGTTTTATGATGTTTTATCTCATCCGCTTCCCTGGTGTTTTATGGCGTAGCTTCTTCCAGACCTTTTGGTAACAGTCTGGGGTTTTGGGTTTCATCCTGATTGTGGAAAAATGGCTGAGTAAATGTGTGTGTATTGCCAGCTCAAGAGGATCAGTTTGTTGTAAGATCACTACGGTATATGCTAATGTTTAGATACCAGCCTACTGGGGCCCATCTACATCTACCCCCACGTGCAAGGACACAAATCCCCTAACACAAACCCTAACACCATAAGCAGAGGCCAACGCAAAGATTCAAATGTATGATAAAGAATTAACCAAATAAACTTTTCAAAAAAAAAAGACTTTTATTAAACTGTCACCCATCTCCTCAGCAGGACGCCTAAGTTTACTTCACCGTATTACAAATAGATCCTAAACTAATCATGACAAAACTGTATATCGTTGGAAAGGTCTAAGACACCTAAATAGATATTTGGCCACTGTTTGTGCTACAAATTATGTAGGAAAAGTAATAGATTAACTAATGACAAGAGTGCACCTCAAAAATCTACATCATAACAGGAGTTCTGACCTTTTTCACAAAAACAAAAAATAAAATAAATAAAAAAAAACATTCTTTGTTGCCTTTTTCTCCATCATGTTTTAGAAATCGTAAGAAATTATATATCAGTCGAAAACTTTGGGTCTGAAAATGTATCTTTTGAAAACCATTTTAAAATCAGACATTGCATTACCATGGAAAATGTACATCAAAGTCATATTACAAAATGTTTTCGTTCATGAATTATAAAAATGTAAGTTTTGGCATTTTCACGTCTATGTTCAAAATGGGGGTGACCGTTAAAGGGTTAATAAATCTATGACATTTC
The DNA here is from genome assembly GCA_012976165.1 of Labeo catla. NCBI lineage: Eukaryota > Metazoa > Chordata > Actinopteri > Cypriniformes > Cyprinidae > Labeo > Labeo catla. The sequence continues at coordinate 519,907 of VONZ01000523.1, forward strand.
TTAATTGATGAAAGTATTCATCCTGTTTTAATATTAATACAAGTAGTTTTTCATTTTAAAGATCATACCAGTTTCCTTTCAAACAAACTTCTCCTAAGCCACAGGAAAATGTTTCTCTACTTTAGTTTATTTTATTTAGTTATTCTCACTTCATTAATTTAATTTATTTATTCACTCTTTGATTTTTGTCGGTCTTAGAACTTACAACCTGTTATATCAGTTGAAAAGTGCTTATGTACATGTAGGTAGTTAAATATCAAGGCGAATGCAAATGTTTTGTTCCACGCTACACAATAAAACAAGAGAGGATTTTCTTCCCGTAAGACTTGCGGACTGGTAGTCAAAACACACGTTTAGCCGCATGTAGTTAATCGCCTAAATTTAACAACCTCGCACGAAATGTAAAAAGATTGTATCACAGTCTAATAAAACAGAGAGGCTGGTGAGTGGGGTCTACGATCATCAATGCATGTCTTATCAGATCAGCCAATGTTGTAAAACTCTAAAGATGGTTTCTGGGGGTTTGCGACTCATTTACAGTCTAATTGAGGGATCTTGCATTTTTAACTTTTTTGTGGGGGTGTGTCAGGTGAAGTTCAGTGATCAAAACAGATATTTTTTCCAAGATGTTCAGTGATCAAAAGGGTATCTATTCCAACCATTTATGGTATACACCTGTGACCACAGCTGGGTCTACCAGTTTTGTGAATATTGCCAAAAAGTTCAGTAGGTCATAAGATGTGCATTGAACCTTTTTTACAACACACAGCTGGATCTGTGTGAGGGGCATCTGGTAAATTGTTAGGTAAAGTTGAAGAAGAAAATACTTTGTCTAAGAAAAACAGGAATGTTTATAATGTGGATCTGTTGAATGTGGTTTCAACTGATGTTCAGGATGAGGTTAGATAGATAAAGGAAAAGTCGATAACAACAAACTTAAATAGGGACAAAGGTGATTGTTTTAACAAACCGCTGTATGCTGTTGGAAAATTCTTGTTTCATTTTAGTGAATATTGTTTGTTTAGTTACGTTTGTTATCTCTTTATATTCACTCCTAGATTTTTCAGTCCTCAACACAAGCACAGACACATACACAAGCACTCACACAAACACAAACATATATACAAACTCAAACACAAACTCAAACACAAAACATGCACGCAAAAACAAACAACAAACATACATGTAAACACAAACACAAATGCAAACTCGAACACATACATACATACAAACTCAAGCACAAAATGGCAAACATAAATGCAAACGCAAACATACATGCAACTAAAACACAAACATACATGCAAACTAAAACAAACACACATGTAAACACAAACATACATTCAAATTCAAATGCAAACACAAAACATAAATGCAAACCCGAACACAAACATACATACAAACTCAAACACAAAATGGTAAACATAAATGCAAACGCAAACATACATGCAAAAACAAACACAAAAGACAAAGACACATGCAAACACAAACATCCATGCAAACTTAAACACAAAATGGCAAACATAATTGCAAACACAAACATTCATGCAACTAAAACACAAAATGGCAAACATAATTGCAAACACAAACATACATGCAACTAAAACACAAACATACATGCAAACACAAACAAAGCATGCAAACTCAAACACAAACATAAATGTAAACACAAACACGCACGTAAACACAAACATACATTCAAACTCAAATGCAAACACAAAACATAATTGCAAACTCAAACATACATACAAACTCAAACACAAAATGGTAAACATAAATGCAAACGCAAACATGCATGCAAACTAAAACAAACACACACATACATGCAAAAACAAACACAAAAAGGCAAAGACACATGCAAACACAAACAAAGCATGCAAACTCAAACACAAAAATAAATGTAAACACAAACATAAACACAAACAAGTAAACACAAACATGCATACAAACTCAAACTGCAAGCGGTGAAACATAAATTAGCAAACTAAAACAAACTACACATGCATTACCAAGGGACAAGGCAAAGGAGCCAAAGAGACAAGTGCAAACTGGAACTTGTCCATTGCAAATTAAAACACAAACACAGACATGCGTGCAAACTAGACAAAGCGTGCAGGCTCAAACACAAACATGAAATGTAAACACACAAAACTTGTAAACCCACAAACTTGCGTCAAACACAAACTGGCCACATTGCAAGGCTCAAGCATGAAACATAAATGTAAACTGCAAACGTAACAGGCACAGACATGCCTTAAAATCCGCCTGATGGAAAACCGTAAGATTAAATAACGATGTAACTTTTGTTTTAACAAATAAGTTTTGTAGATTTCTAGATCTTTCAGACCTAAAGCCATGATGAGGATTAGAAGTTGTCAAATGATCCTCTGGTGAGTGCATGGCACTTAGACCTAAATATACTAAAAATTTGCTGTCGTAAACTTGTCTGCAACAAAAAAATGTCTTAAACAAGGTGCAACAAGTGATCCCATCTTTACATCAGATTCGATTTTCTTTCTGACTTTAAAATGCTATTATTATCCATGCTGTTTAAATGCATCATATTTATTGTCACACTGTAATGCTATATTTTATTGAAATACAGACAACTGTCTTTTAGTTTTATTTGACTAAGATTTGATCAAATAATTGACAGAATAAATGATCAAGTATTCGATAAGACCGTCTTGTCACCCCAAGCTGATGCGTCTGACGATTTGTGATGACATTAATATCTTACTTATACAGATGTGTTAAGATGTTAAGTATGTGTAAAAATATTTGTAAAGTTCAATATTACTGTTAAAACAGTTTAAAGCATGTTTTTGTGTAACAGTGTCCTGAGACAAATGGAAATAGAATGTATGAAAGCCTCTTCTTTTAAGATATTTGTAATGCAGACTAAAAAAAAACTTTAGATTGACAACTGTGGTTATTCTCTTGAACATGTATACAGTAACCATGGGTTCATGAAACATTATTGTATAAATACATAACCGTGTAAATTCATCATGATCATAACATATTAATCAATAACAAAAGACTTACTTTATATACCATAAAAAATAGGGTTATGTTTTCTAAGTTAGAGTGCTTATAGTTTGTAGTAAAATCATCTGTAGCAAATGTAGCAAAACATTTTTATCCCAAAACATTTTTCTTTCAAACTCTCTCTCTCTCTCTCTCTCTCTCTCTCTCTCTCTCTCACACACACACACACACACACACACAGGTTTTTCAGCGGCCCACAAACTGCCAACAACATCCTCAAGTTTTGTTTTGTCATTTAGCTGTAGCTGAGACCCTAATGAAATTATTTTATGCATTATTACAAGTACAGATGCTGAAAGAGTTCATTAACCTGTTTAATGTGAATAATATCACTTAAGACTAGTTTGACAAACACCGTTCTAACAACAAGTACAACCGTTGCAGATTTGTGTTCATGGCTTCTCTTTGTTCATTAACCTCAGTATTTGCATTTGCTTAATTTAATGAAGTATTTACCAAAAATTTTGAATATAGAATGCTACACAAGGATCTTTGAAAATGCTTTATCTGGAAATATACATGTAGCACTCAGAATAATTTAAGACTGTTTACTTTAAAATAAAACTACAATTAACACATTAACATTTTACAAGACTGTGAGATCTTGACTGATTTGTACAAAATTAAATAAAAATTCTATTAGAAATTATACTTTGATTTACCAGCAAGATACTTTACCCCATTGTTTGCAAGAAAATATGTGAGGTAATTTAAAAGATAATGATCTCACTAAATGTGTCAAACTATCTGATGTTTTAAGACTACTGAAGGTGTCACGTTCTTGTTTTTTTCACACCTACTGAGTCCTACCTACATTCACAATTGGTATTTAAATAAGGTTTAGCAGGGGACATAGTTAACCACTGAAGACATTCTGCATTTCGGCCTCCGGTCCAAACAGTCCTGAAACATCTAGAAGAATGATGTGTGTAACACCAACAAGACGTGTTGTTGAAATGAGAGAGCAGCTGACTTTTGCACCAAGGAAAAGTCAAGGGAAGAGTCTAAAAAAGATTTTCTGTGAAGATGAAGATTTTGTGAAACAAGATTTCCCAGTGTCTGATGATTGTGTGGGAAGATTTGTGTTTGACAAAGAGTTGCAGATTGTGAAACTCTACATTTTGGAATCTTACAAAGAATATACATCTGAATGTGACTATCTGCTTTTGACTGCCATAGACTGGGCATATTTCTACAATCAAATTTGGAGAGAATTCAGTTTTGGTGGAAAAGTCTGGTACTACTTCCAGTGGGATGGATCAACACCAGGTATGCGGTATCGTGCAACAAAGCCACCAGACTACATTTCTATATCATCCTGCTGGAATAAAACACTTCATGACCAAAATTACCTTATGTTGGTAAATAAATGCAACAAGGACTCTGAAACAGACATTTTGTCTCAAAGCAGCGACGAATCTGACTTTGAGTATGATCGCGACTGGCCTACTCCAGAGGACAATCCCTTTGAATGCTGCAAAACGAGTCTATGTTTTGACCAAAGTGACGTACCTGTTTTACACACCATTTTCTCAACAATAGACAAGCTGTTTAAGTTGAGTTGAATTTAAACATTGCTGAATATCGAGTAAGTGTTTAATCCTGATGACTCGGATCAATATGTTTTGAATAGAGCCATGCGTTATAGCAAAACTATATGGTAAATACTCTATTTGCACATCGATACTGTAAAGGATTGAGTCCTTTCTTCTGTTTCCACGTTACAATCTCAGCATTCCTTGCTGTATGTTTAATTGTTTAATAAAAAGTTATTGGATTAGATTTTCCCTTGCCTCTAAGACTCTTTTATTCAAATTGTATCATATGTTTAAAAGGTATAAGCCTATTTTGAAACACATTAAAAATATTGTTGATGTACAGTGTTGAATGAATTCATCACGTTTGTAATTTATTTAAAATATTTTAGTATGGAATTGTCACTAAAGTCTTTAACTGTACTTAGCATCTTAACATTATCTTTGGTATAAAAGGCAACCAAAAAATAAATAAATAAATAAAAAATAAAATATATATATATGTATATATATATATATATATCTTCCTGCGAAAACGACAGACTTCTCTCTGGTGGCATATATACTTCTCCAGTCATCTCGCAGTGATGTCAGTATACATTTCTTTTCCAACAACTCAGGGTCATTTTATATCAGTGGAATATTTAACTAAAGTTAACTGTACATGAACATGTATAGCTGATTAATGTCTTTTGTTCATTTAAGTTAATGATGTTTGAGGTCCAGGTTTCATGCACCGATACTTCATTGTTTGTTTAGCTTAAATATTAGTTTTAGTCCGTTACAAAGTGTCAGGCATAAAGCTTATGTGTATTTTAAATAATTACGATAGAGTTACAGGTTTCGGGTAGTTGGGTGCATGTAAGCGGTGAAAACTTGTGACAGACGTGAATGTTACTCAAACAGGCCTCTGTCTGAATCTTTTTATTCAATTGCAAATTTTTATTTATTTCAAATTACTATCTGCACTGTTTTAGACTATCCAGGACAATGGCAGACCTAGAAAATAACTTTTAGGATGGCAAAGTGGTGGTGTGTGGTCTATGAGGGGTGGTAACACCAAAGCAAGACCCCCATGCATAGTTTTTGGGGGTTTA